>CM032447.1:228769666-228949666 GCA_019049505.1 Pachyrhynchus sulphureomaculatus | reverse complement strand
ATATGCAAAGTAAGGCTTCTAAAACCTTCCCAAATCTTCTTAATCCCTCGACAAATTAAAAAAATTGAAAATATGACACAATATTCAGAGTCCCTCACTTCGAGAACCCTAAGAAAGATTTATAATACTATATTTTCAAGGAACCGCCTGTAACCTCCCCCCATACCTTATTAATACATTACATATACCAATATATATTACCAATTGAAAATATTAAATGATGTTCTAGGGCAAACTTAAAAAAGAAAGTCAGGAATCCAAAGAAGGTAATTCAAGTGTTTTGAGCGAGAGGCGTTAATTGCACACTCTGATTGGTCGGAATTAAAAAAAAAAAACGATATTAGAAAATCCTCCTCGTAAATCTATTTCTATTTTATCTTGAATTAGACCATATAGATTCACCCTCAAACTCTTGCGTTTTGGCGATTTGCTTTTGAAATTGTTATACCAGGTGTATAAGTATGGAATGCTGATTTTTTTTCTAAAAAAACCTGTTAAATTCGAAAGAATGATAAAAAGTGCTTTATTCAAAGTATGCTTCATCGCTTGTTATACATTTTTCCCATCTTTCGGGCAATTTGTGAATACCACGCCAGTAAAAATCTTCCCGTTTTGCTGCGAACCATTCATCGAGCCATTTTTTCACATCTTCGTACGAACCAAAGCGCTGCTCAGCAAGTGCGTGACCCATCGATGCAAACAAGTGGTAATCGGAAGGAGCCAAGTCTGGTGAGTAAGCCGCATGGGGTAGAACTTCCCAGCTGAGTGCTTCCAACGTGTCGCGAACTGGTTTTGCCGTATGTGATGGAGCATTGTCATGAAGAAAAATTACTTTGTGTTGCCTCTTTCGGTATTCTGGCCTTTTTTCAAGCAGCGAACGGTTCAAATCGGTCAATTGTTGTTGGTAACGTTTAGTATTAACCGTTTCCCCAGGTTCTAACAGCTCATAATAGACCACGCCCCTCTAGTCCCACCAAACACAGAGCATCGTCTTTCTGCCAAAGCGATTCGGTCTTGCGGTCGATGTGAATGGTGCGCCTGGGTCTACCCATGATTTTTTGCGCTTGGGATTCTCAAAATAAATCTACTTTTCATCCTTTGTAACTATACGATGCAAAAACGACTTCCTTTTGTACCGAGTAAGCAAAAGGTCACACGTGTTTTTGCGCTTTTCCATTTGCCTGTCGTTCAACTCATCCCAACCCATCTACCGGTCTTCTGAATCTTTCCCATCTCTCGTAGCCGATTGGAAACAGCTTGTTGACTAACGCCCAATTGCCCGGCGAGTTGTTTCCGTGTTTGCGAATCATCTTCATCCAACAATGCTTGCAATTCCACACCTTCGTATTTTTTTGACGGTTTTCTACGTTCCTTGTCTGCAACATCGAAATCACCAGTTTTGAAACGCCGAAACCATCGTTCCCACGTATCTTGCGATGGAGCATGTTCACCATAAGCTTCTCGAACTAATCGGTATGATTCAACAGCATATTTCCTCAAATGAAAACAAAAAATTAATGCTGTCCGCGAATGCTCTTTGTTCGGTATAAATTGCGACATATTGAACACAACAACACAACACTATGCACACACTTTTCCAATTTATCACTCGTGCGCGTCTGACACTTGTTGATGACACAACAAAATGGCGCAGTGTCAAATCTTTATAGCACAAACTGCATTGGTGCACCATCTGTTGTCTGAAATTCGCATTTCATACTTGTACACCTGGTAAGTTTGTTTCCAAATTCCTAACATAGGTATAACTAGATGAACGTTAAACGTGGCCCGCCGTGGCTCGGGTTCAATCTCGTAGATCGGTATACTTATTTATTAATTTATTTAAGTATATTCGGCCTGGCCACGTACATAGGTAGTAGTTGTTTACAGAAATGTAAATATCGTCCGGGCAGCACTACCCCGTTGTTTAAAAGGTGCCGTGAAATACAAAAATGTATGTTTTGGGACTTGACAACGTTGACGAGTATTACGACATCCTCGCCGATATCCTTAGGATATGGAAAAAGGGTAAAATCCCTACTAAGGCAATAAAAAAATATATATATATGTCTGCACTGATTATCTTTTGCCCATCTGT
Source organism: Pachyrhynchus sulphureomaculatus (assembly GCA_019049505.1). NCBI lineage: Eukaryota > Metazoa > Arthropoda > Insecta > Coleoptera > Curculionidae > Pachyrhynchus > Pachyrhynchus sulphureomaculatus. The sequence continues at coordinate 228,947,568 of CM032447.1, read as the reverse complement.
GCGAATATTTTTTACAGTGTTGACAATAACAGTAAATCTATATTTTACGTACCCATTAAATATTAATGCTAAATAAACCTGTAATATGGTGCATAATAATGGAACACAAACGTTAGACGGAACAAATTGTAATTTTACATTGTTTATGAAAACAAAATAATATTACTTGGAAAATATTATTGTTAAATGTGTAATACTTTCAAAATACTACCGGTAAAATTTTATTATAAACATTTTGGTCTAAAATCTTGCGATTGACTTCACATATTTCAATATTAAAGAAAATAGTCGAGTGGACACATACTTGTGTTTTCAAGTTCCAAAGGGGGGGAAATTATAGTTGTTTCTAGGTAAGACTAGATCGCTTAGATGGGGAGCTTAAAGAAAGATGATTTCACGCCGCGATTTTCAGACTTTTCATCGTGCATTGGGTGAGTACGTATTAGCCGTGGTTTTTATTGGTTTCGATCGTACTCAATAGTCCGCAGCTATTTTTTATGGAACCTTTAGCCAGAGTAGAGAAAAATACACTAAGACAGAAGAGAATAATACCTCAAAAAATTGATAGTACATGTTAGAATTGTGGTAGATATCAGACGGATATATACTCGACACGGGTAAATACTCAAGACACCGAAAGGGCACTGTGGTTCTGTCAAAGTGCACGACGAATATAAAACACATCAGCCTGTATAATTTCGGCAGCTTAAGGACCGTAAACCGAGAGAAGAAGAAAAAGAAGTCAACAGTTTGCCGCCACAATTCGTCGAGTGAACATGTTCCCGCTTCGCCGGGACTTCGTCGGATTCCAAAACTCAGCACCGTGACTGTTTTTGGTTGAATTGTAGGCCGAAATTCTACCGCCTAGTTAGTGATCTCATTGGGAAACCAATACCCAGTGAGAGGAGATTCCTAATCTAAGATCTTACTAAAGATCATCGTGCAATGGGTGGAGACGTGATGGCCGTGTTTTTTGTAGGTGTTTACTTCGGAAATCTTCGGTCTGGCAAAAACCGCTTATACCCAACATTCTGTAGCCGCACAAGATCAATAATTTACTTACCCGTGTTACTACTTATATTTATTAATTTTCAGCTGGTTATACAGGGTGTCTCAGTATTCAGTGTACATAGAGTTACTGTGGATTTCTGGGATGAAAATATGACCATTTAACCCAACTTACCTTAGTCCAGAAATTCGTAATTTTTGAGATACAGGGTGTCAAAGTTATACTTTTGTTGTAGTTTTTCTTAAGGAGCTTTCTTAATAATTGTACTATTTGCACAAGATTTGGTGCTGAGAAGAGATAAGAAATCGAAATCAGCTCATAGAGAGATAAGAAATCGAAATCAGCTCATAGTTTTGTTGTAAATTGTAGGGGGCGCCACTTATCGCACTGTGAATACTTTTAAATTGTCATAACTTTTTTATACCACTCTGAATGATATTTTTAATTAACTAGTCGTATTTTCCGCCGTCCCCTGTCTAAAAAAGCTCTCTTGGTCAATGTTGCTCCGAGCAACAGTTTTTGAGATAACGGGATGTTTGTTTCCATTTTTTAATTCCATTGTCAAATTCGCAAATGCATTCTTTTACACTTCATCCAGGCTTACGACAGGTTCAAAAGATAGTCTTTGAAATTTGGCGCATGCTTAAAGGCAAACAGGCTCACAACAATAATAAATGTAAAGATCAACAGGCCAACAACAGTAAGAATGTAAAAAACCAACTGGCTAAGGGCATAAAAGATTACCCACAAATTGATAAATTTGAAAAAAGTTTAATCGTTCAACTGAGAAGGTATTGGTTTCACAATAAATGTTCAACTTTGATTGTGTTAGCTGATACTTGTTGGAAATTCATAATAAAATTATATAAAAACAACACTATGTTTTAATTTCCAATATATTTAAAGTCACTTGACAATTGTTTCACCATACAATGGCTTCTTCAGAAGTAAATAAGAAAGAAACATATTTGGTGGTAATCTTGGTTATAAAGTGCTTAAAACTATCCTTAATTACCTAAGATTATGCTAATCATTTTATTATATTATTTACAGACAGAAGTATTTTAAGAATGCAAATCTGTGGTACTATTTCCGAGAACTAATAAAGATTAAGTAAGGGTGAATGGTTTAAGTCTACCTGTTCGGTTAATAATTGATTGGAGTTTTTTTTCGTTTGTTAATTTCAAGACATTCAAGCAAATTTAATTTTTTAGATTTATTTTCTACATGTAGGATGTTTAACGTATCATCAAAATTATGGGATTCGTTTATTATATGGGTTGCGTAATGTGAATTGTTCTTATTTTTTAAATAACTATGTTTATGTTCTTTAATGCGAGTTTCAAAAGATCTACCAGTTTGTCCTACGTAGGTTTTAGTACAAGATCCACAGTTTAATAAATAAACTCCTGATTTTAAGGATTTCTTAGATTTGGTTTTGTTATTCAAAATTATATTCCCTAAGGAATTACTGATTTTGAATGCTATTTTACTGTTCTTTTTTATTAAATGTTTGGAAATTGTTCTAGTTATTTTGCCTGTGTATGTGAGTGAACTAAATTTTCCTTTTTTGTCATTAATTGTGGGATAAATTAGAGAGATTGCTTGTTTAAAGGATTTTTTATTCAAGATATTATCTATAATGTTGGGGTCATATCCATTATTAATTGCTATTTGTTTGATTATGTTGAATTCTTTGTTAAAATTAGTGTTAGTCATAGGGATATGTAACAATCTATGTATGAAAGAGTTAAAAGCTGCCATTTTGTGAGGATAAGGGTGGGATGAACTATTGTGTATGACTGTGTCAGTATGTGAAAAATCGAGAAATCGTGTTTATTGTTCACTTTTGATATAGATATGTCCAAGAAATTTATAGAGTTATTGGTTTCTAATTCTATGGCAAATTTAATGTTAGGATGCAAATTATTTGGGAAGTTAAGGAGGATTGTTAGTTGTCTATCTGTTCCCGTGAAACAGGAAATGATATCGTCAACATATCTATACCAGTAAACAATATTTTTGCTTACCGCGTTTTGATGAATTTTTAGTTCTAAATGATTCATAAAAATTTTTCTGCTAGTTAAGGGCTTAAAGGATTACCCATTATTAGACCTTCTTTAGATGTATAAAAGTTATCGTTGAATTCAAAATAGTTTTGATCCAAGCACGTCGTAAGTAAATCTAAAATATCCCGTTAAATAATTTCATTTACTTTATTCTTGATTAAGAGCTTATCTACTAATTCTATGACTTCATATGGCGGGATACTAGGAAATAAGTTTTGTACATCAAATGAGATAATTCTAGAATTTTCCGGTAAGTTAATATTTTTAATTTTATCAGTTAGTTCATAGGTGTTGGATATACTATATTTCGGTTTAAATTTGCAATGTTGTCGTAGTAAAGGGATGAGTTTTTGTGATAATTTGGTGCTGTAACAAACGATACAACTGGTCTAATAGGGAAATCCTTTTTATGTAATTTAATTAGAGAATATAATTTTGGAGCCTGTGGATTCATTATTGTTAAAGTACTTTTTACAAAATCATTGAAAATTGTGAGATCTTTTAAAGTAGATTTTATTAGTTTTTTAGTAGGCTTTTGTTGGGTCATTATTTAATACTTGAAATTTGTCTGTGTTAAGAAAAGAAAGAGTTTTAAATATATATTTTTCTCTAGAAATAGCTATCACAGACTTACCCTTATCAGCTCTAGTGAATATTATGTTGTTTTCTTTGGTTTTGATCGATACTGCTGTTTTCCGTTCTCTAGCTTGTCTTGGTTGTGGTTGTTTAAATAATTCTTTTTTAATCTTGTTGGCTATCATGTATTTAAAATGTGGGTCTTCATTAGATAAAGCTAATTCACATTCAACTCCGAGGATTTCTCTTGATTTTTGGATAAAACTCCAATCAATTATTAAACGAACAGGTAGACTTAAACCATTCACCCTTACTTAATCTTTATTAGTTCTCGGAAATAGTACCACAGATTTGCATTCTTAAAATAATTCAGTCTGTAAATAATTTAATAAAATGATTAGCATAATCTTAGGTAATTAAGGATAGTTTTAAGCACTTTATAACCAAGATTACCACCAAATATTTTTCTTTCTTATGTACTTCTGAAGAAGCCATTGTATGGTGAAACAATTGTCAAGTGTGTCAATATATTGGAAATTAAAACATAGTGTGTATAAATGTTCAATATAGCCGCCACCGTCGTTAATGCATAAATTAATACGTCACAGGAAATTTAAATGTACTCTTCTTAAAATCTCTTCATCTCGTAAAGTGTTAGCAGCAGTTTGAATCCTATTCCACAATTGCTCAATGTTGTCGATTTGAACTTGATTAACTTTCGATTTAAATGCATCCTAAAGGAAAAAATCGCATAGATTTAAGTCTGGGGAACGAGCTGGCTAGTGAATAGAAGCATCGTCACCTCTTCCGATCTATTTATCTGGGTAACTTTGGTCCAAAAAAATTGCCACATTACGCGCAAAATGGGATGGTGCACCGTCGTGCATGAAAAACATGACGCGACGCAAATTAATTGGAAAGTTTTCCAATAATTCAGGAATAGTTTCACGGATGAAATTCAAGTAAAAATCACTATCAAGTCGATCTGGTAATCTGGTAACCGATCAAATAGTTCGCCACAAATCCCGTCCAAACATTAATGCTGAATTCGCGTTGAAACTGTCTTTGTTGTACAGCGTGTGGGTTTTCTTCGTCTGTAAACAAGATTTTAGTGTTAAAAGCCGAAACAGTCGCTATGCAAGCTCGAAAAAATGCAAACGGAATCCAAGATGTGGAGGTAACAGTTCCTGGACGGACTGTTTATGAAAGGGGTAAATAATTTGTTGTCTAATAATCCGGTTAGTTGTACTTTTTGATATTCCCGTTTGACGTTCAATTAAAGGAGTGCTGATTCCGGGATTATCATGCACAATTTCATAGATTTCCTGTTCAATATGAGTGCTTTAGTTTGTGAAGGTCGCCCAGCATTATTCCTGATCGGCTTAAATTGTCCAATTTCTCGAAGTCACCTCGCAATATTGGTAAAAATCTGATGGTTAGGAATCCGACGATGCGGAAATCTTTCATGATATACACGAGCACTTTTGCGACCATTGCCGTTATAAAAAAATCAAACACTAAAATCATATCAGTTTGCTCACCAAAAGTGTACTCCATAATAATCTAGATTTAAATCACTGTTCAGCTTGAGAGGATATTAATTCTCGTTAATACTCGTAAAACTTGTTTAATATCTGTCAAAAATTACTTTCTGTCAGTATTACTACAAGCTAGTTAAGTCATAGAACATACCATATGATATCTTACATCATTGCCAGAGTGATTTTTAGAGCGTTGCCAAGTAAGTATAGAACGTGTGAAGGAACGCATTTGCGAATGGACAATGGAATTAAAAAATGGAAACAAACATTCCACTATCTCAGAAACTGCTGCTCAGAGCAACATTTACCAAGAGAGCTTTTTTAGATAGGGGAAGGCGGAGAATACGAATATTTAATTAAAAATATCATACAGAGTGGTATAAAAAAGTTATGACAATTTAAAAGTATACACAGTGCAATAAGTGGCGGCCTCTACAATTTACAACAAAACTGTGAGCTGATTTCGATTTCTCATCTCAGAAAACCCCTTAGCACCGAATCTTGTACAAATAGTACAATTATTAAGAAAGCTACTTGAGAAAAACTAAAATAAAAGTATAACTTTGGACACCCCGTATCTCAAAAATTACTAATTTTTGGACTAAGGTAAGTTGGGTTAAATGATCGTATTTTCATCCCAGAAACTCACAGTAACTCTATGTACACGGAATACTGGGACACCCCTGTATATGGTTGCATCCAACTTATTTATTATAAATAAATTTAGAAAAGTATTCAGCTGTTATTTATAAATAAAACATCAACCAGTTTTTCACGACATGTGGAATCTCTGATCGCATTTTAATATAAATATGCTAAAATAACCTAGAAAGGACTAGAAAGACACAAAAGCGGGTATGTATAGTAAAAGAGTTTGGGTCGTTCCTCTGTGTCAAGCACTCGACCGTGTAAGTTTCGATTACGTAATTCTTGGCTGAATACTGTAAAGCAAGATGCCATTTTAATTTCAGAACAGAGTATTGCTTTTAAACCCATTTCAATTATACATGTTAGGAATTTAACTAATTTTTTCATTAAAATTTTTTTAATATCTAATCTAAAAACTTGTGACTTGAATCATAAGACCAAGAACTTAGAAGTACTCATACTACCTAAAAACTTTATTTTTTTAGCTCTTGAGACAGATGGAAGATGATCGCATTTCATTGTGACGTTTAAATGTTTATCCTTGATTGTTTCGACACTTCAAATATTAGATTTGTTTTATTTACTCTTTTTTTATAATTCAACATAAATACGGGTTTTAATTAGGTACTAATTAGTGTCTATACGGAACACTTAGAAAATCACTTCGTTGTCCGTCTGCCTGCCTGCCTGTCTGTCTGTCTGTCTGCCTGTCTGCCCATCTGCCCATCTGTCTGTCACACCCGATTTTTTCCGAAACTACTTGACATAGAAAGTTGACAATTGGCACTAATATAGGAATTGACGGCCTCATCAAAGCCGTGTGGTTTTGAAAGTTAAATATTGACTCGAGGAGTGAAATCGGAAGTGAAAAAAAAATTTACCAGATCATCGAGTCAAATGAAAATTTCTAAAAACATGAGTTCAAAAATATATATATAATATAATACTTGCGCACACTTTTCTTTGTATTATTTTTAAAAAATTGCGAAATATCGCTGTTCCCCCTTATCTCGAAAAGTACTGTTCAAAAAATTTTGAAAAAATTCTGGAACATTCTGCACAGGGTGTAGATTGAACGGAAATTATCACGAGTGCATTATCTTTAATAATTTATCTGGTATATATGTATATAAAAAACAAACATTTCAAGGTCATCAATTTCTTGAAAAACTCATTTGGGGTGTGTTTTGTTAAGTCATTGATCATTTTATACCTCCGTAACAAAATTTTTTATTTTAAAAGCAGTCAACGTACGGAACACTAATTGCGCAAGTCCGACATGCACTTGGCCCATTATTTTTATAACACATGCATTTTGTTTTATCTCACGACTTTTAAAAACGTTTTTTCTGTAATTTGAGAACAGTCGTCGGGGTTACATTCAGCGGCCTATAGTTGCGTTCCTTGAGGAACGCAACTATAGGCCGCCATTCGTATTTTTATTTCAAATATAAATGAATAAATAAAACACAAACAGTTCATTCTTTGTTGATCCACTTGAAACTAATCTCCTCCCACTCCAACACACTTATGCCAACGTTTTTTCCAATATTTTAAGCACTTGTTACATTCGATTTCCGGTATTGCTTTCAGGGCGGCCGCGAAATTATCTTTTATGACTACTATGGTTTCAAGACGGTATCCAACGGAGTGGTAATTTCAGCTTTGGAAGCAGGAAAAGGCCACATGTTGCCTTATTCAGTGAATCGTCATCAGTTCATTTTTATGCAAAAATTACGAATTATTATTGCATCTTACGATAGTGTGTTCTTCTTCTTCAGTCGTTCTCTATCCATTGGATATAGGCATCTCTCATATTTGCCCATGTGTTTCTGTTTTGTGCAATTTGATACCAGTTGAGTCCGGCAACTTTCTTTATGTCATTGTACCAGCGCTGTTGAGGTCTTCCGGTACTTCTTCGTTCTCTCCATGGTCTCCATCTAGTGATGTAGCCGTTCCAGTTTTCTGTATGTCTAGCCACGTGTACTGCCCATTGCCATTTTAGAGGACCGATTCTCTCTAAAATGTCTGTAACTTTGATTTTTTCGCTTAGTCCTAGGTTTGTTTTGTGATCTTTCAGTGATATTCCTAGAATTCTTCTCTCCACGGCCCTCTGGTGTACTTTTAGTTTGTTCTTGATCTTTTTAGTCAGGACCCAGGTCTCAGAACCATATGTAGTTATTGGTAGTATGCACTGTTTTTAAATTTCCCATAGACTGTCCATCCCAGTCTAATTCTCCTATCAATCTCCATTTCCTGGTTTTGCTTGCCTAGTGTTACAGCTTGTCCTAGTTATATGTATGATTGTGTCTTGCTTATGGTCTGTCCATGGACCAAAGTTGTTTGGTCTGTATTCGGTACATTTGTAGTGAACTGTGTTTTGGTGTTGTTCATGTGTAATCCTATTTTAGTAACTTCTTCCTGTAGTTCCTCCAGCATGTCTATTAACTCTTGTTTATCCTTTGCGCTGTCAATATTATATCGTCAGCAAACCTGATTCAGATTGTGTAGGTACTCTCCTTGTATGCTCAATCTTCTATCTTTCCATTTCAAGCTTTTAAAGATGTTTTCGAGTACTAGGGTGAATAGATTTGATGAGATTACATTTATTTGACGAACTCCTCTTTTAAGATTTATTCTATCTGTTGTCATATATTTTTATCGTCATCGTGGATTTCTTATATATGTTTTCAATAAGGTTTATATAGCATTGGTCCACCCTAGCATTTCTTAAGGATAATGGTGTGTTATGATGCAAAATCCATGAATTGTTTTGCCACAGTTCAGTACTCAATATATAACACCCTACACGAAACACTTTATTTTTGTGGTTTAGTGTAAAACAACTGAAAATAGGCAAAGCCCATATTTCAGCAGTCTACCCATTGTTCTCTTATTCGTCCATCCATCGGGCTAGGATCGATAAAGAAGAAAACAGAATTTTAAGTACTTTATACCGGTACTTACGGAACACAACGGTAAGATACAATGAATTGTATCAAATACGCATACCTAGTACTCCATTGGAGGCTGAGACAGCAGCCATGGCTAAAATGGTTACCGAAAGGCACGTCGAGCGCAAAAATAAGGTGTTTGGTGTAGTGGTGATTTATACTAAGTAGTGTCATTGTGTCAAATATTCCACATTCTCAACATAGCCACAATTCAGATCTTTTTTTACGAATTGACTGGCGTAAATGATGCATAACGCTTTGTTGTCACCGACCGTTGCTTTACTGGGGTGTCAGTCGATTAAAAATAACACGTGATAAAACTTCTAACCTTTTATTAAGTAAATTTTTTAATACTTATTAGCTTGGTATGAATATAATAATATCAGTGCTCGTTCGTAATAACAATATTTATTACTTGATGTTATCGTTAATAATAATGCCTTTTATGTCTTTTGTTAATTAACTAAGAATAATAATAATAATGTAATAATGTCTTCTCTAGCTGACTGCCTATTATTTTATACATTTACTGTCTAAAATTTACCATAAACGTACTCTTAAGTTTAGCTAACAAATATTTACCTATCATCCTAATGATTACAGAGTTTGGCGACTTCTCGGCGCTATCAAGAAGTTTACAAAGAAAATAATTAATTGTAGAGAGTAGTTGTTTTACTGAGGCATTAGTAAGCGTACATAGTATATATTTATTAAGAATTGGTTATTGTTAAATTATGGCTTTGTATTAGACTCATAGGGCAAAACAGTATAGCAATATAATAATAAAAATAGTTCGTTTACAACACCCTAAATAATACTTTATATTAATTGGTGGAAAATTTTTGTGCACAACACCACGGTTATGAAAAGACAGTTCATATGACCTTGATTATTGGTCAACTTCTGCGTGGCATTGGTTATCTATAAGCCGATTGACCTTCGACCGTTAAATCTTGAATTTGCCTGATAAAGGGCCCACTGGGCCTCAGGTAACTCGTCATAGTGCAGAAACCGTAAACTAGAGGTCAATGCTACTGCTGCTACTGCTACTAGCTAATTGTGGCCTATCATAGATACGCCCTGAAAAATAGAGGAGACAGGAGAAAGAAATCAAACGGAACAGTTCAAAACAAGTAATCGAATGCTGGGGTTTGAGGAAGGAAGAATTTTGCGTGTATAGACGAGAACATCTCTAGGAGTAAAGCATATATTCGTACCACAGATAATGGTTCCATGGTGACGTCGTCGAAACGGTGGCAAATGATCCCGTTAATCACGGCGGGCAGGGACGCGAATCGTTACCGAAGCGTCGAACGGATTGGTCGGTACCTTCTCTAGCGGTGCAAAGCTTTTTCTTTCGGCTGTCACTACTATATCAGAATGTCTTACTAAGGCTGGTGCCGTTTCTCTAACGGCGCAAGGCGTTCTTTTTCGGCAACACTCGGTCTCGTGGCAAAGCTTATAGGCTCTTGTCATTAGACTATGGTCGGTGCAGCCCCTCTCTCTCGCATTGTTGCTCGGCTCCGAGCGTCCTGACCTCCGTTGCATTGTTACACAGCTACACTTCTCATCGTCTCCGACGATTGCAGGTGCATTGTAGAGATGATCTGATCGATGTATCTGTTCGGAAATCTACCTTTCTTCTACCTTCGACTTTCCCCTGGATCAACAACTTTTCCATGCCATCCCTCCTTATTATGTGACCATAAAATGATGCTTTTTTTTCTGAATCGATGTTAAAAGCCGGTCACTATTTTAGATGCTAAGATTGCTCAGAGCCGGCACATTCGTTCTATGAGTTGTTCAGGAAATTCTGAGCATCCGCCCGTAGCATGTAGTTTCGAGAGCCTCTATTCTTTTACGGCATGCTGCATTAATAGTCCATGTTTCGGCTCCGTATGTGGCTATAGGGAATATTAATGAATTGACAAGGCTTTTTTAGTCATTTTATTGATTCTGTGATCTTTCCATACTTTGCTTATGCTTGTCATTGCAGTTTTGGCCATCGCTATCCTTCTTTTAATTTCGTCTTCGCAGCCCCCCTTGTTAGAAATTCTGGCGCCTAAATATATAATATCTGTCTTCAGTGGTATATCGTTGATTTTGTTGAGAGGAGGCAAAATTTTAGCTCGATCTACTATAAGAAGAGAACATTTGCGCTAACCTTTTCGATTCGTTGCAGCAGTGCAACCATTTCTTCCTCGGAGCTAGCCATTATTGTAGTATCATTAGCGTTTCTTAAGTTCGAGAACTTTTTGCCTCCTACTGCTACCCCTCCATTCCACTCTTCCGTCGCTTTGCGGATAATCCATTTACCATATATATATATTGAAGAGTGGACGGAGCTTAACAAGTTAATCAGAAAAGAGATCAGAGAAGATATAAGAACGCACAAGCATAAAGTTATTTTGGAAACCATTGTAGGAAATAAAGGTCCGAAAGTAATAAGCAAGAAACTCAATAACGGAAGAAAAGAGATTAGTAAATTGTATAATATTGAGGGACAAGTAATAACGAATAAGCACAAAGAAAACACAGAAATAAACCCCTACTATAATGAACTTTACAGGTCCAAAATAACACCAAATGAAGAACAAAGAAAACGGACTGAAAAGAAAATACAAAATATAGGTTCGGAAGAATTGCCAGAAGTTACTGTAGAAGAGGTCAATAATGCACTAAAGGAAGTGAAGCGTAACAAAGCACCAGGCCCTGATGGTATTTTATCGGAAATGCTATTGGATGCCGGAGAGGACTTAAAACAAGAATTAGTCAAACTATTCAACATGTGTCTAGAAACTGGCAAAATACCAACATTGTGGCATACATCAGAAGTAATACTTCTACACAAAAAGGTAGATATCAGGAAGTTGGACAATTACCGTCCGATTAATTTACTATTCATATTTATAAACTTTTGACTCCAATAGGTGAAAAAAAGAAGTTAGATTCCTATCGTCATGCGAACAGGCTGATTTTAGATCCGGCTATAGCACATGCGACCACTTACAGACATTGGAAAATATCCCAGAGAACAGAAATGAATACAATTTCGAACTATACATAGCCTTCATAGACTACGAGAAGGCTTTTGATTCTGTCTAAATGTGGGCAATCATCAACGGCTTGAACAATTGTAGAAATTAATTCTAGATACATACACTACCCTACTTAAAGATATATATGAAAACACAAATATTTACATAAAGCCTAGTACAGAACAAATACGTATAGGAAGAGGTATAAGACAGGAAGATACAATCTCTCCTAAGCTATTTAGTACAGCTCTAGAAGACGTATTTCGCCAACTAGATTGGACAAAGAAAGGCCTAAAGATAGATGGTGTATATCTGAGTCATTTAAGGTTCGCTGACAATATTGTAGTCATCAGTAATAATCCATATGAGTTACAAGAAATGTGAGTTAAATTACCACTCAAAGACAATTGGTCTTAAGATGAATAAAAGTAAGACAAAAATATTAACCAACACTAATAACAACATAGTTATAAATTTGAAAGGAACATCTCTCGAGATTGTTAAGGATTATGTGTATCTGGGGCAAAAAATTACTACGACGAGAGACAGTGTCTCGGATGAAATTTCAAGAAGAATCAGGCTTGGATGGTGCACATTCAGGAAATTACGTTATATATTCAAAGATAAAGCCATCCCAAATAAGTTAAAGGCTAAAGTTTACGATCAGTGCACGCTATCCGTAATTACATATGGCGCTGAAACTTGGACACTGAATAAAGCCGATATATAAAAACTAGCTCGGACCTAGAGAACACACGAAAGACAGATGATCGGGATAAAATTTAAAGATAGAAAAAGAAACAAATGGATACGTGAACAAACTTAAAGTATATTATAGAGCACGTAGCAAAAAGAAAGTGGCAATGGACTGGACATGTATCACGCACGACCGATGATCGATGGACCAAGCGAACATTAGAATGGAGACCACGAGAACAGAAAAGGAGCGTAGGACTTCCCAAAACAAGATGGCGGGATGATATACAGAGGGTTGCGGGCAGTGGATGGATGACAACAGCTGCAAATAGATTGAGATGGAAATTCAGGGGGAAGGCTTACATCCAGCATTGGATAGAATTAGGCTTATAGTGATAGTGATTGAAGAGTAGTGGAGACAGGATATAACCCTATCTCACCCCCTTTCCGACTTGGAATGGCTTAGACAGATTTTTCTCAACTCTAACGTAAACGATATTGTTGCTGTATAGTTTGTGGATTAAGAAGACTAGGTGGTCTGGTGTCCCCATTTCTTGAAGAATTCCCCATAAGTGCAGCTCCACCTACCGACAATTCTTTGTTCAATAAATTCATTCTTTTTAAAATTCACATTTACAAGAGACGCGTTTATTTCTAAGCTAATAAAGTAAATGTGAACATTTTTATCAGATGTTAGTAGCATTTCTATCAACCCGAAAAAAAAACAAATACTTTAATAGATAGCAATAGCGTATGCATTTAAAAAAATACTACCCTTAATTCTTAAACATAGTAGTATTACTACTATATCAAACACTTTATTTTTGCCCTCGAAGCGCTTTTCACTAACCATGTTAGCTTCATCAGGAGGGATGATTAACTGTCAATCATCAGTCACACGGTCACATTATCGCTCCTAATGAAGCTAACATGGTTAGCGAAACGCGCGTAGAGTGCAAAAATAAAGTGTGGTGATATAGATATATATATATATATATATATATATATATATATATATATATATATATATATATATACATACATACATATATACACTAAGAAGTGTCATTGTGCCTACATAATTGTAATATTACAGATTTATTTATTTATAATCCAAATACAAAAACAAAAACAAAGTACTCCAGAAGCCTGGAACCCGCAGTAGGTCATACCAGTCACATTATCGCTCCTGATGAAGCTAACATGGTTAGCGAAACACGCGTCGAGTGCAAAAATAAAGTGTGGTGATATATATATATATATATATATATATATATATATATATATATATATATATATATATATATATATATATATATATATATATATACATATACACTAAGTAGTGTCATTGTGCGTACATAATTGTAATATTACAGATTTATTTATTTATAATCCAAATACAAAAACAAAAACAAAGTACTCCAGAAGCCTGGTCATACCTGTATGCAGGCTTGGATAAAAACATAACAAAAACTTAATATTAATAAGGAAACATCACAAAATTAAAAATTAAATCTAAACATAAAATTAAAAATATAAAATATAATGAGCAAAATATTTTATATCAATTGAAAGAAAAGAGGTGTTAAGACTTCTAAAATGCATCAAAATTCCGAAACACAAAGGTTCCAAACGCAAATTTTTACCCTTTTTTTCTTTTTTTTCTTTTTTTTTCTTCTTCTTCTCTTCTTTTTTTTCTATACATGTCCTATTAACAACTTTCTACAACCCATTTTTTCAGTTTGTTCTTGATAACTCTGTTACTCCCAGCTATATTTTTAAGTTCATTTGGAAGTTTATTGAAAAGTTCAGTTGCCATATATACATGATTCTTTTTTCCTACTTCTAGATAAACCCTTCTAAGTGCGATATTTTTATTTCTGGTAATCTTTTTTGAGGTGTACTCATTACGCAAATTCGCGTAATTATGCATAAGGATCTCCAGTGCATATGTTTGTTTTATATTTAATAGTTTCTTGTTAACAGTTATTGTTCTAGCTTTATTAATCATTTTTACTAGTCTTTTCTGAATACGTGCAAGAGATCCCATTGCATTATCATATGCAGAGCCCCACGCCACTATTCCATAGCTTGCAACACCATTAAAAAGGTAAATGATATATCCTGAGCAGAGTGTCTCTATCCACGATCTCTACTAGTTTTGCAAAAATATATATCAAATATCTAGTTCTCTTGACAATATTTTCTATATTTTTTCCATTTCACATTTGCATCAATTGTTGTTGTAGTGTCATCAACTCTCTTCAATTCTTAAGTATTTATTGTCAAGAGTGCCTCAGGTGAAATCGAATCAATGTAATTGGCAAATGTAATGTATACTGTTTTTGCAACACTCAAAGAAAGTTGATTTGAATTCAACCACAAGTATACTGTGCCCATAAATGCATTTGCTTGTATGACTGTTTTTGTCCAGTTCTCCTCAGTACATAAAATAATGTATCATCAGCATACGAGACTATTCTATCCATTGGCAGAATCTCAAACAAATCATTAATGTAAATGAGGAAAAGTAAAGGCCCTAAAATAGTACCTTGTAGTACTCCAATTTTCACGTCTCTAAGACTACTTTTATTATTTCCTATTTTTAAAGTTTGTGTTCTGCCGCCAAGATAATCTTTAATAAACTTATACGTAACACCCCTTATACCATAGTACCTCTAGTTTTTGTAATAATATCTCATGGTTTACTGTATCAAAAGCCTTGCCAGGTCCAAAAAAAAAACAGCTATGTTTGGTTTGCTCTTATTTAGATTACAATACAAATGCCAAAGCATCTTTTGTACCAACACCTTTTTGAACCCCTACTGCCTGTTTCATATCATCTTGTGCTTAGTTAGAAAATCGTGGAATATTTTTTCAAATATTTTAGCAAAATTTGATATTAAGGAGATAATTTGTTGCTTCTGTCTTTGAGCCTTTCTTGTGGATTGGTACTATTTCTGCCATTTTGAAGTGATTGGGACATTTCCCTCTCTCAAAACACATGTTTATTATATGTGCAAATGGCTCCGCAATATGACTGCTTATCCTTTTAATGACCACGTGTGTATATTATCTACACCCCCTGCCTTATTTTTTAACTGGTTTAATGTTAGCTCAATTTCATAAGCATTGGTAGCTCTCAAAAACACGGAACCGCAAACTTTCTTTTTAGGTGTACTTTTTTTTTCGGAATTTCTTTGGCGTTGTATTAATATATTATTTATATGCTTTTAAATTAATGGATAAAAAATACTATCTTATATATGAGCTTCAAGAATATCAGGAAAGCAAAACCAGCAAGAGCATAAAGAGCTTTATCGTTTAATAAAGAGCCACAGACTCTAAACTTTATCTAGAGGGAGCAGTTTTATCAGCCAGTGATGCTGATATAAAATGGCCTTAACGCAGCATTTAATACCCGCTCTGTGTTCTCTCTGCTAACTTTAATTAAAATCCTCCTGGAAATGGGGTTTTAGTCATTTCTATGTTACATTTTTATTACCTTTTGTCAGGTGAAGTTTTTAATTAAAAAGCGGAAGTTTTAAAGCACCAAACGAAATTCGTTTTTCATGAACATGATAAAATAAAATCGACATTTCGAAAACAGAAGAAAATAGTAGCGATAACTGTTGTATGCCATGTTGGGAATGAGGAATCTTTGGTACAATGACACTACTCGGTATATATCACAACTACACAAAACACTTTATTTTTGCCCTCGACATGCATTTCGCTAATCGTGTTAGCTTTATTAGGAGCGATGCCTGACTAAAGCTAAACTACAAATCTACCTTAGTTATACTTAGCCTAACATCTGAATTACTCAAGCGGACCTAATTACATGGGCGAGGCCATCAGTTCTAGTCAAGTATCCAGTAGAGGGGAGGGGGTATAAGGAATAGGCGCTCTATCTTTATTTAAACTACTTTTACATTTTATAATTTCCATATAATCCAATAATCTCCCATCAGATACATCTTTAATTAATCTTAGATTATGTAATATTACAGTATGATCAGCTTCAAGGGCATGTTCGGCAACGCTAGACTTTTCTGTTCTACCGTATTTTAATTCGGCTAAATGTTCTTGAAATCGTGTTTTAATTGACTTTCTAGTTTGTCCAACATACTTTTTGTCGCAATCATTACAACTAATTTCATAAATGGCACTCACAATTAGGAATCTTGTCTTTGGGATTTCCTAAGAAATTTCTCAAATTCTCTGATGACTTATAGACTAAGGTGAGGCCTACCTGATTAAATATCTTATTGAGTCCCCTGCTATATTTCGGATTATATGGTAAGGAAACATACTTGGTCTTATTTGCTTCACGTGTAAAAGAAGTGGAATTCTGAATATTTAACCTGAAATTATGTCTATTTATTAACTTGTTTGTTAAGTCATCCTCATAACCATTAACTCTAGTTATATTCCTAATTAAGAGGAAAGTGACCAAACGATGAACTTAAAATTGTAATGTGTTGTTTGCAATAAAATGAATTATTAGGAATATATCTGTCTGTTACTGTGTCTTTCCTATAGATATCAAATTCTAACTTATTATTATTTTTAATAATAAAAGCCAATAGTATTTTTTCCAAATTAAATAGCCGATATGATTCCATTAAATTTACTTATGAAATTGAAAACAATTCTGGATATTTTAATTATTAAAAATAATAATAAGTTAGCATTTGATATCTATAGAAAAGACACAGTGACACAGTAACAGACAGATATAGTCCTAATGATTTATTTCATTGCAAACAACATAAATTAGCCGCATTACATTCTTTAGTTCATCGTTTGGTCACTTTTCCTCTGAATAGAGTAAACTTCATTAATGAAAGGAATCGTATTAGGAATATCATTAGAGTTAATGGTTATGACGATGATTTAATAAACCAGTTAATAGACACAAATTCAGGTTAAATGTTCAGAATTTCACCTCTTTTATACGTGAAGCAAATTAGACCAAGTATATTTCCTTCCCATATAAGTATTTTTTTCACCCAGAGTCAAACAAATAATTTATTTCGCCGCCTCAGTCATGGTTTTTAGTGTTCCGTACGGAACACTTAGAAGGTCACTGCGATATCTATCCGTCTGCCTGTCTGTCCGGCTGTCTGTCTGTCCGTCTGTCACACACGATTTTCTCCGAAACTATTTGACCCAGAAAGTTGAAATATGGCATTAATATAGGAATGGATGGCCTCACCACAACCTTGTAGTTTTGAAGGTTAAATTTTGACTTAAGGGGTTAGTCTTGGGGGGTGAAATCGGAACTGAAAAAAAAATTTTACCAGGTCATCGAGTAGGGTGTCAAATGAACGCTTGTAAAAACACGAGTTCAAAATATATATAATGTAATACTTGCGCACACTTTTCTTTGTATTATTTTTAAAATATTGCGTAATAATCGCTGTCCCCTCCTTATCTCGAAGAGTACTGATCAAAAAATTTTGCAAAAATCTGGTGTGGCAGACAGACAGACGGAGACCAAAGTGATCTTACAAGTGTTCCGTATGGAACACTAAAAAATATTATTTCATATGCTCAGCACCCGAGTTGTAGAGAAATCCTAAATGGAAGTAATTAATTATATGGTTTAAAGTTATGAAAAAAGGAGAAAGGACAGATCCAAAAATTATCGAGGTATCAGCTTAATGAGTGCGGTACTAAAATTGTTCACTACAATTTTAGCAGAAGAAATAATGTTAACCGGAATCTGTGAAGAACAGCAAGGGTTCAGAAAGAACAGGTCTACTATAAACGCCATATTTATAATCCGCCAAATTACCGAAAAAGCCATAGAGTTTAATAAGATAGCCTTTATGTGTTTCATTGATCTTACACAGGCATTCGATAGGGTACGGTTAACTGATGTCATAACCCTACTACAAAAAAGGGGAATTCACCCGAATATAATAAAAATTATCGAATAGTTGAAAATCAACAACCACACATATGTAAGAGTGGCAAATAAATTAAGCAATAAAATATCTATGACAACCAGAATCAGACAAGGAGATAGCCTAAGCTCAATCTTATTTAACATCATAATGGATGAAATTATAAACGAAGTAAAGAACACTGGGAGAGGATAACGATTGAGAGACAAAGAAATAAAAATAATATGCTACGCCGATGATGCAGTAATCATATCAGAAGACGAAGATAAGTTACAGAGACTCCAACAAACAGTAAAAGTGTTTAATATGCAAATATCTGTAAAGAAAACAAAATCCCTTACAATATCTAAAGAACCGAAAAGATGCAAACTCGCGATTTATGATCAGAGTGTAGAACAAGTGATGTCCTTCAAATATCTAGGGGCAAACATAACAAGTACCAGGAACCTTAAGGAGGAAGTAAAAACTCAAACAACAAGGGCATCATTAATATCAGGATACTTAAGAGATTTAATTTGGAGAAACAAATATATGAGCAAAGTAAGAATATACAAAACATGCGTAAGGCCGATCATGACGTACGCGATAGAAATCAGAGCGGAGAACACAATAACAAAACCACTCCTAAGAACAACAGAAATGCGAACACTCGATAACAGGACATACCTTATTTGACCGGGAAGAGATGTGAAGAAATAAGGGAAATGTGCGAAATACAGGATGTGGTGAGATGGGCAAGGAATAGGAGAAGAGAATGGAGAGACCATGTGGACAGAATGCCAAATGACCGGTTGGCTAAGTTTGCAAAAGAGAAGCGACCAAACACACCTCGACCGCTTGGAAGACCACCAATAAGATGGTATGAGAGCTGGTCTTCATCATCGCAATTGTTTCTGGGAAACCTTTGAAGTGAACACAGGACATGGTCCTAACGTAGGAAGAAGAAGAAAGTTATGAATTACATTTTGTGACGGACTGTACCGCAACATACCGGATTGATGATAAACATAGTATAAAAACGTTGATAAATAAATTAATTTATTAATTTAAAGGCAATAATTTTATTTTTATTATATGAGTATTTTCACGTAATTTACACTTCATTAACAAAAATATATTTGAGCATTGTTTTCCGAAGGTTAAGCAATTTCGTAAGACATAAGTTAATAATCTAGACTAAATAAACAACAATGTTTTCGTATTTTGTATTCGGGTATCATTGTATTTATGGCACTTTAAGATCCAGTTAGAGATATTAAGTATAATCTTTGTTTTGAATTTATCAAATTAATTACCATGTGCTACGTAACACATATTTGTATGTTTCAAATTAACTTTCTTAATGGGGCAGTCGTTAGGTTTTGATCCTTTTTACTTCCTCTTCTAAACGTTTTCACGTCTTAAAGTCGCTAGATCACGAAACCATAGTTTCTCATTTTTTAGTGTTCCGTATGTAACACTTATGGGATCACTTCGGTGTCTGTCTGTCCGTCCGTCCGTCTGTCAGTCAATTTTCTCAGAAACTATTTGACATAGAAAGTTGAAATGTGACACAAATATAGGAATTAATCGCCCAATGAGAGCCGGGTAGTTTTGAAAGTTAAATTTTGACTTAAGGGGTTAGTTTTGGGGGGTGAAACCAGAAGCGAAAAATTTTTTTTTTTACCAGGCTATCGAGTTGGCTGTCAAATGAAAGCTTGTAAAAACACGAGTTCAAAAATATATACCAGGTGTACAAGTATGAAGTGCGGATTTTTTTTCTAAAAAAACATGTTAAATTCGGAAGAATGATAAAAAGTGCTTTATTCAAAGTATGCTCCATCGTTTGTTATACATTTTTCCCATCTTTCGGGCAATTTGCGAATACCACGCCAGTAAAAATCTTCCCCTTTTGCTGCGAACCATTTATCAAGCCATTTTTTCACATCTTCGTACGAATCAAAGCGCTACTCAGCAAGTACGTGACCCATCGATGCAAACAAGTGGTAATCGGAAGGAGCCAAGTCTGGTGAGTAAGCCGCATGGGGTAGAACTTCCCAGCTGACTGCTTTCAACGTGTCGCGAACTGGTTTTGCCGTATGTGATGGAGCATTGTCATGAAAAAAAAATGACTTTGTGTTGCCTTTTTCGGTATTCTGACCTTTTTTCAAGCAGCGAACGGTTCAAATCGGTCAATTGTTGTTGGTAACGTTTAGTATTAACCGTTTCCCCAGGTTTTAACAGCTCATAATAGACCATGCCCCTCTGGCCCCCCCAAACACAGTGCATCGTCTTTCTGCCAAAGCGATTCGGTCTTGCGGTCAATGGGGATGATGCGCCTGGGTCTACCCAAAATTTTTTGCGCTTGGGATTCTCAAAATAAATCCACTTTTAATCCCCTGTAACTATACGATGCAAAAACGACTTTCTTTTGTACCGAGCGAGCAAAATGTCACACGTGTTTTTGCGCTTTTCCATTTGCCTGTCGTTCAACTCATGTGGTACCCATCTACCGGTCTTCTGAATCTTTTCCATCTCTCGTAGTCGATTGGAAACAGCTTGTTGACTAACGCCCAATTGCGCAGCGAGTTGTTTTTGTGTTTGCGAATTATCTTCGTCCAACATTGCTTGCAATTCCACATATTCGTATTTTTTTGGCGGTTTTCCACGTTCCTTGTCTGCAACATCGAAGTCACCACTTTTGAAACGCCAATACCATCGTTCACACATATCTTGCGATGGAGCATGTTCACCATAAGCTTCTCGAAGTAATCGGTGTGATTCAACAGCAGTTTTCTTCAAATGAAAACAAAAAATTAATGCTCTCCGCGAATGCTCTTTGTTCGGTATAAATTTCGACATATTGAACCCAACAACACAACACTATGCACACACTTTTCCAATTTATCACTCGTGCGCGTCTAACACTTGTTGATAACACAACAAAATGGCGCAGTGTCAAATCTTTACAGCACAAACTGCATTGGTGCACCATCTGTTGTCTGAAATCCGCATTTCTTACTTGTACACCTGGTATGCTACTTGCGCACACTCTTCTTTGTATTGTTTTTAAAAAAATGCCCAAAAACCCCTGGCCCCACTCTTCTCGGAGAGTACTGATCAAAAAGTTTTGAAAAAATTCTGGAATATTCTTCATAGAGTGTAGATTGAGCGAAAGTTATCACGAGTGCATTTAGTTTGATAATTCATGTGATATATAGGTGGTAAAATCGAAAGGGAAAAAAAAATTTAGCAAGTCGTCGAATAGAGTGTCAAATGAAAACTTATGAAAACACGAGTTCAAAAATATATATGGTGTACTACTTGCGCACACTCTTTTTTGTATTATTTAAAAAAAAAGCAAACAACTCCTGTCCTCTCCACCCTATCTCGGGAAGTATTGATCAAAAAATTTTGAAAAAATTCTGGAATATCCTTCATACAGTGTAGATTGAGCCAAAAATTATCACGCGTGCATTTCGTTTAATAATTTATCTAGTATATGACGGGTGAAATGGAAAGTGGAATAAAAAAATTACCAGGTTATCGAGTAGGGTGTCAAATAAGAGCTTGTGAAAACACAAGTTCAAAAGTAGGCATGTCGATTCATTCTAAAAATAATCGATCTTCGATTCGATTCGAATTGAACGCACTAGAATCGATTCTCAGTAAATCGAGCATAAAAAAATCGTTTAATCAAATCCTAAGTCGATTTTTTTAGTGTACTTACTAAACAGAAAAAATATAAAGTTCTGTGGGGCAGTTTATTGTACAAACTTGCAATCAAGAAATAAAAAACGATAGATAAATTATATGCGTTTATTGGATCAAATGAATAAATTATTAAATTTCCCAATATTTCAAATCAAGTGATTTGGGCGACTCCTTTCGTCACTCGCAACATTTCCTGCAACGGAAAAAAATCTCTCACAAGGAACGGATGTTCCAACTATACAGAAATATTTATTAGCAGTCGGCCTTATTGAGCTATACAGAGAATTTTTTTCATGATGCCAATAGGTGATGGGATTTGTTGTTTTGAAGTCGACAACGAGCCGTGTGAAATAATGCTTCAACTCGTCTTGTAAACCTTCTCCTGGACTCTCTTTGCACCATTTCTGAATGCGTTCAATTTAAATATTTGTAAAAACTTTTTAAACCAATACATCTAAGTGTTATGTATTTTTGGGTGCTGACACCGTATCTGGTATCAGATTTTTTGTATCACCGACAGTTCTCTGACAATATGACATCGATTAAATTTCAAAATAGGGAAAATTTGATACATAAAAAATAAAAACTTAAACCGTACTTTTATTTGATTAGGCTACAATTTTGATCTCTTGTTCTATAATGGTAAATAGATGTTCCAAATTCCAATAAATGTTTTTCTTTCAGCCTAGAACCAAGCAATTCTGCTTTTTCTTTAGTCAAACCCAAATCTCTCACTAAATCATTTAACTCTGCTTGTGTAAACAACTTTGGTTTTAAATTTTTTAGAGAACATTGAAACTCATCATCATCCGGTCGACTTTCATTAAATTCGGGACTGGACTGTAAAACGTCATCAATAGACTGAGGTGGCTCAGGGACAGGAAGTCCCGGTTCATGTCCTACCGGCCGATTAGCTAAAGTAAAGTTAGGATAGACAATTACTTTCTTATTTTTGGAGTTATATCCAGAAACATCAACGCTGCAAAAATAACAATCATTTGAATAATTTTCTTGTTCTCTCCATACCATGGGTACTGCAAATCTAAAAGCTTTCTTTTCTTTCTTATACTAGTTGCGAGGGAAATATTCATTAAATGACCTGTTTTTTCTATTTTCTCGGCGTCGACTGGTCTGTTAACATTGTAATTTAATTTCAGCGTAGCGATAATTTAATTATAAGGATCACATTTAGAAATCCCAAATGACACACCGGACTTACTGCGATAAGACCGCACGCGAAATTTATGTGTTGGTGAGGAAGTTATCAAATGCCAGTGTCGTGCATAGGTTTCACTTGTAATCTATAATATATATAAAATGCAACGTCTCTCTGTCTGTCTGTCCGTTAGTGCGCTTATCACTGGAAAACCACTTATCAGATTTACGTACTTTTTTTTTTAAAACATACATACGAGTATGTTCTCTGGCCAGGTTATAGGGTATATTTTATTACGATAGGTAGCATAAGGAATGAGCAATGACGATAATAGTGAATGAAGTCGGAAAAAAGTTTGCGCGTTCCCTTGCAATACACAGCCTAAACCATTAAATTAATTATTAGTGCGTTTATTCCGCGAGAACCACTTATCCGATTTACGTGTCTTTTTTTAAACTCATACATATATTCTTCGGCCAGCTTATAGAATAATAATAATAATCTATATCTATAATATATATAAAATGAAACGTCTCTCTGTCTGTCTGTCTGTCCGTTAGTGTGTTTATCCCTCGAGAACCACTTATCCGATTTACGTGATTTTTTAAATTCATACATATGTTCTCTGACCAGGTTATAGATATATATTTTATTACATCTATAATATATATAAAATGCAACGTATCTCTGTCTGTCTGCCTGTATGTCTGTCTGTTGATGCGCTTATCACTGGAGAACCACTTATCCGATTTACGTACTTTTTTTTTAAAACATACATATGTTCTCTGGCCAGGTTATCTATCTATAATCTATATAAAATGCAACGTCTCTCTGTCTATCTGTCTGTTTATCCGTTAGTGCGTCAGGTGCTTTTTTTAAAACATACATATGTTCTCTGGCCAAGTTATAGGTGTATTTTATTGCGTTAGATAACATAAAGAATAAACAGTGACGATAATAGTGAATCAAGTCGGAAAAAAAAAGGTTACCGTTAGCGCGTTCTCTTGCAATACACTGCCTAAACCATTAATTATGGAACAATATCATGTTGCAAAGAATATAATATATATAAAATGTAACGTCTCTCTGTCTGTCTGTCCGTTAGTGCGCTTATCACTTGAGAACCACTTATCCGATTTACGTGTTTTTTATAAATGTTCTATATAATTCGCTATAAGCCTAGATAATGGGAGATAAGGTGAGATAATGGGAGATAAGTATAAATAATCGGAGATAAGGAGAATTAATGGGAGATAAGCAGAGATAAGTCTAGATAATGAGAGTTATGGTGAGATAATGGGAGATAAGGAGAAATAATGGGAGATAAGGAGAAATATTGCTAGAAAAGTCGAGATAAGTCTAGATAATGGGAGATAAGGTAAGGTAATAGGAGAAATTATGGGAGATAAGGAGAAATAATGGGAGATGAGCAGAGATAAGCCTAGATAATGGAAATTATGTAGAGATAATGGGAGATAAGGAAAAATAATGGGAGATAAGGGGAAATAATGGCAGAGATTTTATTATGTTAGGTAACATAAGGAATAAGCAGTGACGACAGTAGTAAATCAAGACCACGCGAGCGGAGCCGCGGGCACGGCTAGTAATAACATAAAATCGTTTCATCATATACCCTGTCCTTTCAAGGCACAAGACTTATATGCACCTGATTATTATTATTATACAACCTTACAATTAAAAAATTTTAGATCAAAAAAGTGAAAATTGCTTAATATATTAAAACGGTTATATTTCTGTAGCAAAAGTAATTGAAGAAAAACTTTTAATCGCCGCCCCTGTCTGTCTGACGGTGAATTGAAGTGAATGAAACCGATATCTATTTTACTGCTGCAATCACATGCTTTAAAATAAGTAATAAATAACGTGTTTCTTCTTACCAATTACGAATTCCTAGAAAAAATCCGTTTAATATAACACATACAGGTTAAAATTTAGATACGATATATACTGCATGGAAATATCATTGCTTTTGTTTATTTAAACAAACTATTATGAAAACTTATATATATACATATATTTTCCAGGATTTTTATCATCTAAGTGACCTCCTTTGTTTTTAATTACCGCGTTACAGAGTTTCGGCATTCTGTCCAGTAGTTTCTTCAGAGTTTCTTTGGTTATTTTAACCCATTCTGCTTGTAAAAGTTTCCACAAGTGATTTTCTAATGCTAGATTGAGTTTTCGAATACACCTGTCCAAATGGTCCCACAGCAAATCGATAGGGTTCACGTCGGTGATTGTGGAGGCCAAGTCATCACTTCCAGGACGTCATCGGATTTCCATTAGTTCAAAAGTTCTCTAATTTGTTTAGCAGAATGTTTAGGGTCGTTGTCATGCTGAAAAATAAATTTTCCCTGAAAAATATGTCTTTCAGAGGGAAGCATTTGAATTAGCAAAATTTCTTGATACTGTTCTTTTCGCATGATTCCTTCTATCCTAAAGATTTTTCCAAATTTACCGTTGCCAAAACAACCCCAAACCATTACTGAACCTCCATCATGTTTTACTATAGGCAACTGACAGGCTTTCAACATCCTCTCTCCAGCTGATCGCCGGACGTAAACTCGTCGATTTGAACTGAAAATTTGGAATTCAGATTCGTCGCTCCAAAGGACGGAATTCCATTTTTCTGATGTCCAATTTTCATGTTCTCGGCCCATTCTAATCGTTTACATTTATTCACTTGCCTAAAAAATGGTTTTCTCACTGCAACTCTCCTGTGTAGTCCACCTTCTGCTAACCTGTTCTTCAGGGCTGTCACGGTGATGGGCCGCTCCAGGTTTACTTGAGTCGTGATTTCTGGTGCGGTTAGGCGGCGATTACGTCTTCTGGGCATTGTTATAGCTCTGTCTTCAGCGGGAGTCGTTTTTCGAAGCCTTCTTGGACGTTTTTTGGTTGGGAATTCATGTCCCGCAGAAATTTTTTTTACGATGTAGTCCACTGTTCTCGCGATTTGTCGACTCGAATGACCATTTTGATGTTTCGCAAGTCAGAGGCCGGTTTTCAACGGAAACTTCATTGGTTTTTGGCATTTTCACAAAACAATTGAGCCTGTATCAGTGACAAAGTACTCTTTGCGAATGGTTACTTTCCAAAAGGGCAATGGTATTTATAGCATAGTTTTTATTATAAACTGTCACTAGGAATTTTCATAATCCCTAGAAACTTGAAATGAGTTCTTACTTCAACTGAAATTCTCAGAATTCGCCTCAAAACGATTATCATGCAAAACTTGGAAATTTGTTCTAATTGGTTTTATATTTGTGATTTCACCAAAAAGACTTTTCTAAACAATTTTATGATGACAATTTACAATCCTACATCTAACAAAGTTGGACGTGTTCTGGCTCTCTAAACAAAACTAGTAGTTATCAAAAATATCGGTTATATAAACATCATTCTAAAATAATATATGGCCATATATCAATAACATAAAATAAACTCAATAGTTCCGTCATTTGATACAGTAAATAAGTAGCGACATAATATAAACAAGCCAGCCTGCCTGAAAGCAAATAGTAATCTATATTCTACTTCTTATGTTACATGTTTTCAACTATCCTGCAAATTCTAAAATTCTTTTCAACCAGGACGGGAACGAGGTTTTTCTCCATACAGTAAATACTGACGGCTAATATATATATATATATATATATATATATATATATATATATATATATATATATATATATATATATATATATATATATATATATTTATATTATATTTATATATATATATATATATATATATATATATATATATATATATATATATATATTGACATATAATTGGCAACCAACGAAAATGGTCCTTAATGAAAAAACTTCTTTTTGCATTAGACTTCTAAGAGTTTAGACCCTTCCCAACACAATAAACTCAAATTCGATGATCAGGGGATGATTATTCACAAAAAGAATCCTGAGGCGGAATATTTTTCACAAAAAAAAAGGACATTTTCTTACAGCAGAACTTTCAAATCCCAAACTCAATTTAAAAATCGTTAACCGAGGTGTGGAAATTTTCCTCAAAATATCCCTTTCATACAACGAAATTTTAATTGCTTCCCCCAATAAAAAAAAAAAGAAATCCTTATTTTACACATATATTTGGTGTTTCTTAGCTATTTTATTAACTTCCCTCTCAAAGGAAAGTTTTTTAAAAAAAAAACTACCTTTGTTCTTGTTTTTAACTAAAAAAAACCTAATTTTAAATGCTAAATTAACTTCAGCTACGCCACTGATGACTCGTGGTCCCAAACTGTTATTTAAAGCGGAAAACTAATTACTTCCAGTCCAGCTAATTAGATCATAATATAGTAATAATAATAACCGAGCCAAATTATTTGTTCAAGCTAAACGTTCATCGCTCGTTTTTGCCTTGTTGTTGTTAGTTTTTGCAACCGATTTTCGCTAATTGTTAGAGGCAAATGTCAAGTATGTTTATTTTTTCTAACAATGATCTGTAATTCGGTTACAAGATTTTCATTTGTTTGAATTTCAATCATGTAGTGATTTAAATACCTTGTCTGTAGAAAAGGTATAACAATCACCAATAAAGACGAGATAGTAACTGTTGTGCAAGAGTTTTATGAACAGCTATATAGCTCAAAATTCCAAGACAATTATTACACCAGATCTAAAATAAAAAAGTAGGTTCAGAGGAAATCCTTGAAATAGATAAGCACGAACTAACAACAGCCCTCCAGTACATGAAAACTAATAGCCCGGATGAAGATCGTATTACTACAGAAATGTTAAAAACGGGAACTTAAAAGAAAGTGTAAATATATTACTAAACAAGTGCCTATTTCTGGGTAAAATACCGAAAAGTGGGAAAATGCTGAGGTTGTTATATGGAAAAAAGGCTTATCGTCAAAATAAAAAATTATCGTCCAATTAGTATACTGTCCTATTTATATAAATTACTTATAAAAATAATAACTAATAGATTGAGGTACAAGATGGATTTATATCAACCGGAACAGGCTGGATTTTGAAAAAGATTCAGCATAATAGACCACCTACAAACACTACGTATGCTCATTGA
This sequence comes from Pachyrhynchus sulphureomaculatus, assembly GCA_019049505.1. Lineage (NCBI taxonomy): Eukaryota > Metazoa > Arthropoda > Insecta > Coleoptera > Curculionidae > Pachyrhynchus > Pachyrhynchus sulphureomaculatus. The sequence continues at coordinate 228,919,200 of CM032447.1, read as the reverse complement.
GAAAGTCAAGGAATATAATATACTCTTACACTTGGCTTTCGTAGACTACCAGAAAGGTAGTTTCTATAGAAATGTGGGCAGTTTTAAGAGCCCTAGATAACGCTAGGATAGACACTAGATATTCGACTCTTATTAAATATATCTATAACAATGCATACATCCAAATACTAGTAAATGAAGACATGAAGACCCCAAAAATACCGATAAAAAGTGGAGTACATCAAGAAGATACTATCTCACCAAAACTGTTCACAGAGGTGCTGGAGGATATTTTTAAGACCTTAGGCTGGCAAAATAAAGGGATTAACATAGACGTAACACGACTTAATCATCTACGATTTGCGGACAATATCGTTTTAATCGGTACTACACCCAATGAATTAACAACTATGTTGGAAGAACTTCATCATGCATCGTCACGATTCGGACTGGAAATGAACCTGAGCAAGACAAAGATGAGGAGCCCAGAGCAAATAACGATTATCATCGAAAATCGGCCATTAGAGAACATATCCGAGTATATACATATATATATATATATATATATATATATATATATATATATATATATATATATATATATATATATATAACAATCCTAAGTTTAACCACTGGGAAACGCCCTTATAAGGAGAAGAGATGAGCAATCAAAGATCTAAAAGCTCTAGTATCTACTTTTTATTTTTATTATCGAGCTTTCGCTGCCTAATGGTAGCTTCTTCTGGATTCTAAAAATGCAAACCAAGTACAGAAAATAAGCCAAAACGTTCATTTTTTAAAATGTGCAACTGTATGTGAAATTACTTACAAAAATTTTAGCAGTTAGTTCATCTCTGGTGAAGACAATGAAATTTGCATTTTTCTGTCCAGGTAGTATGAATGATTACACAAACATGATTAAAAGACACTTAGAGAGTTACACAAATATTGAGAATAAAACTTTGTCAATAAACATTAGTTAAAAACACTTTTTTGAAGACCGAAACATAACTGCAAGAAACACCATGATGTTGAAATGGTACTCCATTTTAAAATTTTTTGACGTCGAGTTTAGTAACTATTTAGTGATATTTGAGTCCGAAACGGATATTGTTGGTAGTCTATGTCGTCATCAGGTCGACAAAAACCATAAAAAGCATTGAAGTTTGGGATGTGGTAAATTTTTTAGGTGGATGCTAATTTTAGATAAATTATTTATTATTAATGATATCTGTTTTTTAGTTTTAATTTTATAAAAGAGGGGGACTTAAATTTGATGAATGTTACTCTTCGACGAGTTATTTATTATTAATTATATTAATTCTTTAATTTTATAATCAAGAGATTCATAGGCTAATTTAAAAATTCGAAAGAGAAGAAGAGAGTATCCAGAAACGGAACAGCACAGTCAGTCTACTAGGGTTGTACGAGAAAACAATACAGTCAAACTGGACTGGTATAGAAAAGAATCAAGTTCTGGTAGATATATCCCATTCCATTCTTATCACCCTATGAAACAGAAACTGAGCATCATCAGAGGACTAAAGAACAGAATAGATAAGATTTGCCACCCCTCATTTAAAGAAAAAAATGTAAAACTGTTAGAAAACATTTTGTTGGACAATTACTATCCTAAAACTCTAATTAAAAAGAATTTTCAAAGACCCCCTCTTCAAATTAATCCAACTGTCACCACTAATGTCGATATGAAAGTAGGGAAGTTACAATACATTGAAGGCCTTTCCCAGTCCTTGTCTTCTCTTTTTAAAAATATAAACATTAAAATTGCCAATTACAACATAAAAAGAATGAATTGTTTTTATACCAATTTAAAAGATAAAACCGATACTTTACAAAGATCTAATATAATCTATGGCATTCCCTGTCAATGTGGTTTGGTCTACGTTGGACAAAATTCATAAAAGCTCTCTAAGAGATTAGCGTTACACAAAAGTGATAGTAAACACAAACCTAACGCAACTAGCTTGAGCTTACACGTAAATAATACAGATCACAGAGTACAATATAACAACAGCTTCATTCTGGATGTTGAGACTAATTATTTCAGAAGAAGTTTCTTGGAAATGTGTTACATAAAAACCTGTAAAAATAATCTCAATCACAAAAAAGACATAGAAGGATTGAGCTCCATGTATACTTATTTACTAACACAAAACTATACCAAACCAATAAAAAAGAACGATCTTTATGAAAAAATTAGTTTCTAGTAAAGTTGACGTTCCTTTCTCTTTCTGTCATTTTTGCTATCTATTACCAGTTACTTTTTTATGTCTTCTTGTTAAAATTAAATAATTAAAAAATTAAATATGACAAAGAATAAATAACGTCCAGTATTAATTTTCTCTTTTAAATTTTTAAATTAGCCTATGAATCTCTTGATTATAAAATTAAAGAATTAATATAATTAATAATAAATAACTCGTCGAAGAGTAACATTCATCAAATTTAAGTCCCCCTCTTTCATAAAATTAAAACTAAAAAACAGCTATCATTAATAATAAATAATTTATCTAAAATTAGCATCCACACCTAAAAAATTTACCACATCCCAAACTTCAATGCTTTTTATGGTTTTTGTCGACTTGATGACGACATAGACTACCAACAATATCCGTTTCGGACTGAAATATCACTAAATAGTTACTAAACTCGACGTCAAAAAATTTTAAAATGGAGTACCATTTCAACATCATGGTGTTTCTTGCAGTTATGTTTCGGTCTTCAAAAAAGTGTTTTTAACTAATGTTTATATTGACAAAGTTTTATTCTCAATATTTGTGTAACTCTCTAAGTGTCTTTTAATCATGTTTGTGTAATCATTCATACTACCTGGCCAACAAAAATGCAAATTTCATTGTCTTCACCAGAGATGAACTAACTGCTAAAATTTTGTAAATAATTTCACATACAGTTGCACATTTTAAAAAAATGAACGTTTTGGCTTATTTTCTGTACTTGGTTTGCATTTTTAGAATCCAGAAGAAGCTACCATTAGGCAGCGAAAGCTCGATAATAAAAATAAAAAGCAGATACTAGAGCTTTTAGATCTTTGATTGGTCATCTCTTCTCCTTATAAGGGCGTTTCCCAGTGGTTAAACTTAGGATTGTTTGTTGCCAGTGCCCTGTTACTGTCCTTCCTCTTTCTTATATATATATATATATATATATATATATATATATATATATATAATATATATATATATATATATATATATATATACCGGAGACATAAAATACTACTAGGAAAGGAGAACCAAATAGCAGAAATTTCTCAAAGGGTGGATCTTAGTTGGGTAGCTTTTGGTAAACTCGGGTGTATTATCAGATCATGAGAATCCCTGTAAACCTCAAAGGGAAAACATACTAGTCGTGTGTACTGCCACTTCTCACGTACGCTCTCAAAACAATGTCTTACACGTAAGTCGACTCCGAGTGGCGCAGCGTTTAATGGAAAGAACTATGCTTGGAATGAGTTTGAGAGATAGAATCCCAAATAAGGAAATCCGGACAAGAACGCAGCTGACAGAGGCTCTGGAAAGAGCGGCTCAACTAAAGTGGAGATGGGCTGACCACGTAGTGAGAGAGAACAAACAACAGATGAGTCTACAAGCTTACAGTATGGCGCCCAAGGGAGAGTAAGAGGAGTGTGGGAAGACCTCAAAGAAGGTGGCGAGACGACATCCAGAATATCGCAGGAAAAAATTGGACCAGAACGGCTCTGGACCGGGAAAGATGGAAGGCCTACATCCAGGAGTGAATGAGAGCAGGCACGAACTGTGAGAGTTTAAAAAAATGGTTCTACTGCCCCCTCGATTGCATATACATGAATAAATAATTCTATCTAGACTATTCGTATGAGTTTGTATCCAAAGAAGTTCTAAACGCCAGAGTTAAAGTATTCCGAATTAAAAGATTACTTTTAACTGAGAGTCAAAATAAAAAAGTTTTATTTATTTATTTGGGTACATTTGTTTTCACTAGACAAAAAAAAGAAAGTGTTCTTAAATGTAGTTAAATTCTATGATAAATAATAAAAATATAATTAATAGTTGCTAGCCGCACATCGATTTGCCGATAAGGTGGTTGTATTTGCTAATCCGAAGATGAACTTAAGAACAGGATCACAGATATTAAGACAGTCTCATACAGCGTCGGCCTGGAACTTAATTACAATAAGACAAAATACATGACCAATCAAACTAATGAAGAGGATCAAATGGAAATCGATAGAAGCCGGATAGATAGAGTGCAGCAGTATACGCATTTGAGACAGAGAGTCACTATCGGCAACAAAACCAAGACATGGAAGTCATCAATCGTATTAGGTTAATGTTGGCGGGTGAAGGCTTAGAGATGTTATGGAAATGGATTTACCTCTAAAACTAATGAAAGAACTGGACAACCAGTGCATATTTTCAGTTTCTACATACGAAGCTGAAACTTAAAAAAACTAAAAATCACATAGAGCGCAATAGAAAGAAAAATCCTCGGTATTTCTTTAAAGGACCAGAAAACAAATGCATGAATACGACTACAAACCCAAGTATGCGACGTCAGTAGAAGAATAGTCTCACTGAAGTGGTCGTGGGTCGGCCATGTCGCAAGGTTCGAGAACAATTGGAGCGGTAAAATCATCAGATTGGAGAGGAAGACGAAACGATGGTAGATCCCAGATGCATTGAAGTGATGATCTTAAGAGGACGGCTGGCAAAAATGGTGCAATGTGACACAGAATAGAGACAAATGGAGAGACTGAAGAGAGGCCTATATCCTAAGGATAGAGAAAGGTTGAAAAAGAAGATCCTAACACCAGGCGGTAACGAGAAATTTTAAGAAGATAACCACACAAAAGAAAATAAAAAAAAAACTGTTATTAAGCAAGCTAATACATATAGAAAATATATTCGTTTATATAAGAATAAAATAACTTGTTTTTTTTAGTGTTCCGTACGGAACACTTATAAGATCACTCTGTTCATCTGTCTGTCTGTCACACCCGATTTTCTCCGAAACTATTTGACATAGAAAGTTGAAATTTGGCACTAATATAGGAATTGATGGCCCCATCAGAGCCGTGTAGTTTTGAAAGTTAAATTTTGATATAAAGGGTGGCCTTTAGGGGGTGAAATCGGAAGTAAAAAAAATTTACCAGATCAAAAGAAGCTTGTGTAAACCCTAGTTAAAAATATAATGTAATACTTGTGCACACTTTCTTTGTATTATATTTAAAAATTCCTAAAAAATCGCTTTCCCCCCCTAATCTTGAAAAGTAATGATCAAGAAGTTTTGAAAAAATTCTGGAATATTTTCCACAGGGTGCAGATTAAACGAAAATTATCACGTTTATTTTATCTGGTATATAAAAAAAAGCAAACATTTCAAGGTCATCAATTTTCAACAAAGATTGGAAACAAACGTTGAAAACTCATTTTGGGTGTGTTTTGTGAAGTCACTGATCATTTTATAATTCCGTAAAACAAATTTTTATTTTAAAAGCAACGTACGGAACACTAATTGCGCAAGTCCGACATGCACTAGGCCGTTTTTTTTTTATTTTAATAACTTACTATCTTCATAAATGCTATTTGTAATTTTTTTCTTTTTTCACCGATATTATGTTGGGTTGCCCAAAAAGTAGCTGATCGTTTTAACTCAAAATACAACCATTTTTTTCCATATTTTTAAATGAAAATTTGTGCCGTTTTGATAATGATTTCTTCCATTTTTCTGATAGAACTGTAGAGCTTCTGAGATTTTTTTGGGCGAAGAACTGAACCAAGTTGTTTTCACTTTTTTGAAGTCAAGTTTACATCTTTAAAAGACTCCTGCAAACACCGAAACACATGGTAATCTGACAGTAGGTGATCGAGGCTATATGGTGGATGCTTCAAGACTTCCCAACTAACCAGTCTTAATTTTTTATGGGTCGTCAAAAATATGTGTGATCTGGCTGTGTCATGGTAGAAGACGACGCCTTGAATTGAGCGGGGAATATTATTTAGAACTAGAAAGCTTTACACTCTACAACAACTGTTAATTCTGTAGAAAGCTCCAAATTGACCACCGATGGAATACTGCCCCCATATTTGGGGCTCTGCTCCCAAACATACACTGCATTTATTGGATTCCATTCAGAAGCGAGCTGTTCACTTGATTGGATACCCAGAACTGCCCAGCAATCGTGAATCCTTGGAACATCAAAGAACAGTAGGCGATTTGAGTCTATTCTACAAGTATGTTCATGGAAAGTATCCGATGGATGTAACCCGCTTAATTTCTCCCAAAGCGGTACATGCTAGAAATATACGTCAAGCAGTCTTTTATATAGAAAATCTCATCCCTTTGGAATGATTTGCCCAGGACTGATTAAAGGCCAACGTGATTCGCTTTTTCCGCACACACGTCGCTCCTGTAGAGCTTTAGGGATTTTCCTGCAGCACATGTGCTATGCCCATAAAAAATAACTATTCTATTTGAAAACTAATAATTCAACAGAAATGCAGACAACTGTAACAGAGATACACAAATCTCGCATATAGTTAATCAGTTATGATATAGATGGCGGATTGTCAACTGTCTCAAATAACTCTACATTTAGCAGTTTCGGTGCGGCCTTTTTAGTCCCATTAACACTTCAGTGATAGTGAAGCCGGCGCAGGTGGAGTTGCAAGCACCTGCTAATCCATTATAAATTGCAACAGATCATGTAACATCCATTGTTGCGAAACGTGTTATGTATGTACAAAGTACCCTTCATCAGTATGCAATGAAGATAAACTATCACTTTTTTCCGCGATATTAACATTCGAACCACCTCGCGCCTCTGTCAATGCAATGAAACTTCATGCAGAATGATCGATCCTTTTTAAAAAACAACCACATACAATTTAAATTCTCGTCTAGGTATGGATTTGTAAATTTGCAACTTCTATACAGCGTGATTGAATTAGTCTCGTGGGAAGTAAAACGCTTTCTGCGTCGGCGCGATCCATGACTTCTGCCTGACGATCGCACGTGTAAAAAGTAGAAATAAAATAAAAAATAATAACCGGTCAAGTGCAAGTTGAATTTGCGCAATTAGTGTTTCGTACGTTGATTGCTTTTATAATATATATAAAACTAGCCGGGCCCGCGGCTCCACTCGCGTGGACTTGATTCACTACTGTCGTCACTGCTTATTTCTTATGTTACCCAACGTAATAAAATATCTCCCATTATTTCTCCTTATCTCCCAATATTTCTCCTTATCTCCCATTATTTCTCCTAATTTCCCATTATCTCACCTTATTTCCCTTTATCTCGACTTATCTCCCATTATTTCTCCTTATCTCCCATTATTTCTCCTTATCTCCCATTATTTCTCCTTATCTCCCATTATCTCACCATAACTCCCATTATCTAGACTTATCTCTGCTTATCTCCCATTATCTCTCCTTATCTCCCATTATTTATACTTATCTCCCATTATCTCACCTTATCTCCCATTATCGAGGCTTATCTCGACTTATCTCCCATTATTTCTCCTTATCTCCCATTATCTCACCTTATCTCCCATTATCTAGGCTTATATCGAATTATATAGAACATAAGTATAAATTTATAAAAACACGTAAATCGGATAAGTGGTTCTCGAGTGATAAGCGCACTAACGGACAGACAGACAGACAGAGAGACGTTGCATTTTATATATATTGTATTCTTTGCTACATGATATTGTTCCATACTTAATGCTTTAGGGAGTGTATTGCAAGAGAACGCGCTAGCGGCAAACTTTTCTCCGACTTAATTCACTATTATCGTCACTGCTTATTCCTTATGTCACCTAATAAAATATATATCGTATAACCTGGCCAGAGAACATACATATGTTTAAAGAAAAAGCACGTAAATCGGATAAGTAGTTCTCCAGTGATAAGCACACTAACGGACGGACCGACAGACAGACGGACAGAGAGACATTGCATTTTATATATATTATAGATATTTTCTGCTACATAATATTGTTCCATATTTAATGGTTTGGACTGTGTATTGCAAGAGAACGCGCTAGCGGCAAACTTTGTCCGACTTCATTTACTACTACTCATTCCTTATGCTACCTATCGTAATAAAATATAGCCTATAACCTGGCCGGAGAATGGAGAACATATCTATGTTTTAAAAAAAAGTACGAAAATCGGATAAGTGGTTCTCCAGTGATAAGCGCACTAACGGACAGACAGACAGAATACGTTGCATTTTATATATATTATAGACGTAATAAAATATATACTTATAACCTGGTCAGAGAACATATGTATGAATTTAAAAAAATCACGTAAATCGGATAAGTGGTTCTCGAGGGATAAGCGCATTAACGGACAGACAGACAGACAGACAAACAGACAAACATTGCATTTTATATATATTATAGATATAGATTATTATTATTATTATATAACCTGGCCAAAGAATATATGCATGAATTTAAAAAAAGACAGGTAAATCGGATAAGTGATTCCCGCGTGATAAACGCACTAATGGACAGACAGACAGACAGACAGACATTGCATTTTATATATATTATAGATTATACATTACAGATATTCTTTGCTACATAATATTGTTTTCATATTTAATGGTTTAGGCTGTGTATTGCAAAGGCACGCGCTAGCGGCAAACTTATTTCCGACATCATTCACTATTTTACGTCACTGCTCATTCCTTATGCTACCTATCGTAATAAAATATAGCCTATAACCTGGCCAGAGAACATATGTATGTTTTAAAAAAAAAAGTACGTAAATCGGATAAGTGGTTTTTTTCAGTGATAGGCGCACTAACGGACAGTCAGACAGACAGAGAGACGTTGCATTTTATATATATTATAGATGTAACGTCTCTCTGTCTGTCTATGTGTCTGTCCGCCCGTCTATCTCCCCGCCCGTCTGTCTGTCCGTTAGTGCGCTTATCACTCGCACCAATTTACGTCTTTTTTTAGATTTATACATATGTTCTCTGGCTAGGTTATAGGATATATTTTTTATTAGGTAATATAAGAAATAAGCAATGACGATAATAATGAATCAAGTCGTAACAAAGTTTGCCGCTAGCGCACTCTCTTGCAATACGCTGCTTAAACCGTTAAGAATGGAACAATATCATGTAATAAAGAATACAAAATATATAAATGCAACGTATCTCTATCTGTCTGTCCGTTAGTGCGCTTATCACTCGAGAACCACTTATCCGATTTACGTGTTTTTTTTTTTTAATTCATACATGTGTTCTCTGGCCAGGTTATATAATAATAATAATCTATATAATATATATAAAACGCAACGTCTCCCTGTCTGTCTATCTGTCCGTTAGTGTGCTTATCATTCGAGAACCACTTATCCGATTTACGTGTTTTTTTTTAATTCTTCACTTAATATTTATCAAAAAAAATCTATAATATATATAAGACGCAACGACTCTCTGTCTGTTAATGCGCTTAGCACTCAAGAACCACTTATCCGATTTACGTGTTTTTTTAGAAAATATATATGATCTCTGGCCAGGTTATAGGATATATTTTATTTTTATTATCAAGTCCACACGAGCGGAGCCGCGGGTACGGCTAGTTTAAAATAAAATTTTTGTTACGGAAGTATAAAATGATCAGTGACTTCACAAAACACATCCCAAATGAGTTTTCAACAAAGTTTTTTTTCCGATCTTTACTGAAAACTGACGACCTTGAAATTTTTCTGTTTTTTTTTTATACACCAGACAATTTATTAAAGGTAATACACTCCTTATAATATTTGTTCAATCTACACCCTATAGAGAATATTGCAGAAAGTTTTCAAAATTTTTTGATCAGTGCTTTTCGAGATAAGGGGGGACAGCGATTTTTCTCACTTTCTTAAGAATAATACAAAGAGAAGCTTGCGCAAGTATTACGTTATATATATTTTTGGACTCGTCTTTTTACAAGCTTTCATTTGACACCCTCGATGACCTGGTAAAAAAAAATTTATTCACTTCCGATTTCACTCCCCAAAATTTTAACTTTCAAAATTATACGGCTCTGATAAGGCCATCAATTGTTATATTAGTGCCAAATTTCAACTTTCTGTGTAAAATAATTTCGGAGAAAATCGGGTGTGACAGACAGACGGATATTGAAGTCATCTTATAAGTGTTCCTTAAGGAACACTAAAAAACCTGCCAAGTGCAAGACGGACTTGCACACTTAGTGTTCCGTACGTTAATTGCTTTTAAAATAAAAAATTTTGTTACCAAGGTATAAAATGATCAATGACTTCACAAAACCCACCTGAAATGAATTTTCAACAAAGTTTTTTCCGATCTTTACTGAAAACTGATGACTTTGAAATTTTCGTGTTTTTTTATATACCAGATAAATTTTCGTTCTAAGTCAAATAGTTTCGGAGAAAATCGGGTGTGACAGGCAGACGGACAGACAGACAGACGGCCACCGAAGTTATCTTATAAGTGTTCCGTACGGAATACTAAAAAATACCCGCTTACGAGTTCATTGGCTATCCATATCACAAAAATATCTCCCGCATGTATATATCAATTTGTTTTACTGGCTTGTCCATTCCATTAAAACATTTGTTTCTTTGCTCGAATGAAGACGTATAGAAAAATACTTTTTAATTATATTCAATAGTCCGACCATGTGGTTGATATAAAAATAAAATATAACGAGGTTTTCTTGCAAATGTGTAATTGTTCACCGAGGAAAGTTAGTGATTTTAAACGCAAATTGAGTTATTTTAAGTGTGAATCCAAAAATAAATGTGCAGCGACTTTAAACAAAGAAGATTAATTCATCAAAGACGCTTTCCCCTTCTATAAAGTTACCTTTGTTTACAAAACAACAGCTGATATAAGGTATAGAAGATTGCAAAAAAAATAGTGATTCCGCTAAACGGAGAAAAACACAGCAATTAAGGGTCTTAGTATCCAATTCAGAATTGATTTTTGCTATTCAAGTGAATCCAAAGGCTCACGATAAAAGCAATGCTTCTGCAGTTTTAAAAGAAGTGAACCAAATTTCGGGAAAATCCATTTAAACTTCGTAGAACATTAGCTAGATGTATACAACAATTAACTCCAATGGAATCCGGCTCGTGCAATATTTTTGGAAGGCAGTCGGACAATACAACAAAATTCAAAGTACACGCAAAAAACCCTACTCTTACTGGTCAGTCGATAAGTTTTGAAAGCGGAAATGAAACAAGTCGAAATACATTTATTTTTCAGTATAATGTCCCTTAAGCTCAATACATTTTTTTCAGCTCAATTCATTTACTCCAACTCTGAAATGGTTTTCCGGGAGACATTCAAAATACCCATCTAGGGATGCTATCACCTCATCATTTATTGAAAGACGCTTCCCACGTAGAAATATTTTGAGAAAGATAGAAGTTAGATAGAGCCAGATCTGGCGAATAGGGTGGATGTTCCAACAATTCGTATTTTAATCCGACCAGATTTGCCGTTGCCAAAGCACCTCTGTGAAAGATGATTTTTTTTCTTCTGCAATCCGGGCCTTTTCTCACGAATTTTCTTGCCCAGTTGCTCCAAAAGGTTGCACTAATACTCTCCTGTGTTTGTTTTACCGGTTTGAAGGTAATCAATTAACAAAATTCCTTTTGCATCCCAGAAAACGGATGCCATAATTTTTTTGGACGACTTTGATTACTTTGGCTGCTTCGGAACTGAACAACCGAGATCAGTCCACTGTGCGATTTGTTGTCGCAGTTCAGGATCATACTAGTAAACCCAAGTCGTATCCATGGTTACAAACCGATACACAAAATCAGTTTTATTCTTTGTAAAACGAGCCAAATGTTGTTTAAAAAGTTTTCTCTAGTGCGTTTTTGTTCCGATGTTAGCAAATGCGACACCCGTCTTGTGAATTTCTTTCTCGTACCCAAAACATTAGTAAAGATCTCATGTACTGTGAGATGCCTATAGTCTCAGCTAAAATCATCCACGGTTAATCAGTGGTCTTCCATTACCATATCTAGTACTTTCACAACAATTTCTTCAGTTGTTACGGTTTTTGGACGTCCTGGACGTGGATCATCATTGACGCTTATACGACCCCCTTTAAACTCCAGAGTCCATCTATGAACAGTTGGAAATGTAGGAGCAGACACCTGAAACACTTTTTCTAACTTTATAGGGATTTCAGTTGCCTCTAAACAAACCAAAAATAAAGAATTTCATCACCGCACAACATTCCATTTTTAAAAAATACTCAAACACGTCTACTTTAACCAGCTGATAAACAATGACTGACTCTACAGATCGATTTGAAATTTAGGGTGTGTTCATATGACAAATGAAGCTTCATAATGGTGTTCAATATTTGGTTCAAATGATGCTCCATAGGTGTCGCTTTCAAAACTTATTAACTGTCTTGATTAGTACAGAATATAAAAAATAAATGGTTTTCAAAAGCGGAGTTGTATTATGTGACAAACATATGCGCTGAAATAAGACTACCCACTACTTTTATGTTATATCCAGCATTCATCAGAACCACAATACTGTTTTTTCAAATTTTCTTTACCGATGGAGGGGATAAAAGTGACAGAAAAGATTCTGATAATAAACTTTCCAGCAGATTGGACTTTATATGAAGACCTCTAGTTATATAATATCAAATAATAATAATAAAGTAATAAAATATTTATAAAATGACTTATTCAGGCTAACCAGCATCTCTATCAGCTTCGAGTTTTTGTAATTGATTTGTGGAATATCGTTGAGAATTGTCGACATGAATACATAGCAAGTCACCAAATCAGGTGAATGCTGTGAGCAATCCAGCATGTAAACTTGTTTTTTTGCTTAAAAACTGTCTGACAGTACAGAAAGAAGCTTTAGCGAAATGTCATTTCGTAAAGCGTGTTGGATGAAAACCAGACTACGTGCCAATATTCTGTAAATTCAAATTGCTGAATACCTTTCATGGCCTCATAAATTTATAAGTGATGATTCTGGCATTACTTTTTGCAATTACAGAAAACATATTTTAACCATTAATATTGCCATAGCTAAAAATAACTCGAAGAACAATGAAACCCGCCTATTTCTAAACTTGCTTATGTATTTAGATTCCAAACTTGTAATTACATACTATACATCAATCGACAATAGGATAATTAATACTTATTTAACCTTTTTCTGTGTTCCATCAGACGACTTTACGTATGCGACACTCACTTGTTTTCAGAGTATGTTCATTAAATGACCATCGTCCACTTGTAAAAGAGCCGCTGTGTATTTTCTGTCTTTTTTTATTACACGGAATTTATATTCAATTGTTGGTCAACGCTTGTTAGGAAAATTAATTAAAAGTGTAAGAAAGGAATACTAAATGAACCCCATTTTTTTTCAAGTTGTTATTTGACCTGTATTTAAATGTTTTAAGTCTATGGTTGTGCCAGTGCGCGATCGATCGTTCAGTGTTTCGTTTTCTTTCATTGTTAAGTCTTTTTAATTTGAATTTTTTTGTGTGTGACATTTTACGAAGTGCGGGGATGTTTGAAAAATTATTTAATTATCGTCAATACGTAATTTAACAAAGAAGTCAATAATGCAATGAATTGTAAGGGTGAACAAATTGTTTACTTCATAATCATACATTTGAAAATGCTACAAACCTGAAGAAAAATCTAAACAAAATAATATATAACTAATGACTCAAGAACGAAAGTTTATATATCATCATCATCTTCATCATCGACTATATCCCCAGTATATGAAAAAGGATAAAATCCTACTCAAACGGTGAACGATAAAAAAAATCAATCAACTTTCCTAATTCCACTGCTGGATACAGATCTTCCCAATCCTTCTCCACGTACCCCGATGCTGTACTAGCTGCATCCAATTTCTGCGAAAGCGTTTCAAGCCAGCCATTCGTCCATCTTTCGATGGACGGCCTCTATTTCGATACGATTCCTATCTTAGTCTTTACTTGCTTAGTCCATCTGTTATCTGATATTCTGTCAAAATGCCCTTTCCTATTCCCCTTGAACGTCGCAGTTCTCTCTACTGCATTCACTACTCCCGTCCGTCGGTTGGGATCTTGTATCGGAGAGAAAGACCCAATATTATTCGCTTCGTTGTCCTTTGTGCAGTACGGATTTTATGTATCATTTTGATGTTTGTGTTCCCTAGATTAGAATTGGTAGTACTCGTTAAAAATCTTTCTTTTAAGCCAGACTGGAAGAGCTGATTTAAAGATATTGCTTGGTTTGTCGAAAGCGTGTTTCCGCCTATGCAGATCTCATACAGGTATCCTAGATACCTGCACGACATGGTCTGGCCAATGGCTGCTCCAGCAATACAAATTTTTCGTTGGCTAACCTGAATTTTTGGGGATTTTCAGCATGTACGCCAATGGTTACAGTACACAGACACGTTAAAAACAGTCTATTCGGATTTGGGCAGCTGCAATGTCGTCATGCGTAAAGTCAAAATTTTGTTATCCATTTTTTAGTTTAAAAATAACCGGTCAAGTGCAAGTTGAACTTGCGCAATTTGTGTTCCGTACTTTGATTGCTTCTGAAATAAAAATTTTTGTTATGGAGGTATAAAATGATCAGTGACTTCACAAAAACATACCCCAAATGAGTTTCCAACAAAGTTTTGTTGTTTCCGATCTTTACTGAAAACTGATGAACCTTGAAATTTTTGTTTTTTTTTCATATACCAGATAAATTATTAAAGGTAATGCACTCGTGATAATTTTCGTTCAATCTACACACCGTGGAGAATTTTCCAGAATTTTTTCAAAATTTTTTGTATCAATACTTTTCGAAATAGAGAGGAACAGCGATTTTTCGCGACTTTTTCAAAATAATACAAAGAAAAGTGTGCGCATATAAGACATTATATTTTTAAACTCATGTTTTTACAAGCTTTCATTTGACACCCCACTCGATGACCTAGTAAAAAAATTTTTTTTTCACTTCCGATTTCACCCCCCGAAACTAACCCCTTAAGTCAAAATTTAACTTTCGAAACTACACGGCTCTGAAGAGGCCATCAATTTTTATATTAGTACCAAATTTCAACTTTCTACGTCAAATAGTTTCTGAGAAAATCTGGTGTAACAGACAGACCGACAGACAGACGGACAGACAGACAGACACCGAAGTGATCTTACAAGTGTTTCGTACGGAACACTAAAAAAACGCTCGACTCTGCAGAAGAATATTTCAATTTCAGTGTTTTAAAAAGAAATTAATCACTAACGGAAATAACATACACATACAATTTTCTATTCATTTAGGTTAAAGTCTGTAATCACTATATTTCCGTTAAAAAATTGTGTAATCTGTGTAATTATTGTTCTATTAACGACACAACCACAGGGAGTTAAAAGATCCATGATATAATTTTTTAACAAGCTTTTAAAACTGCAGAGTTCACTATCTATTTTTAAGTTTACAAAACGATTAAAATTGTTGCTATTTAAGCCTTAAACAGCTTATATTTCTAAAAAAAAAACTGCCATTAATGTAGAGAACTCTTCAACATGTGTCATCATCATCTTAAATATTTATTACGAAATTTTAGTGGCACCAGTAATGCCTCTTCACTTCATATTAGGTTGTCGAAAAAGTATTGAGCCTTTTATATCTGCCATTTTATTCGAAAATCTTCAGCTATTTTTTTGCCAACAGCATAATCTCATAACTGTAGAAAGTAGTTTCTCGGCATATAATTGTGACAAGTGGTTTTCACAGGCCTCTTGTAAACTAACTTAACACAATTCAGAGAGTTCTGCAGAAACCGAAACAAATGGTCTTCTTACGGTGCAAGGTCGGAGCGCTCCGGAGGATGGATTAAAATTTCCCAGCCAAGCTCTCTCAATTTTTGCCGAGTAATCAAAGAAGTACAGAATGAATCGTTTAGCCAAGCTGCGGGAGCTCATGTTGCCAAATTCTCTTCCGATTCCACCAAACACACAGCATCACCTTTTTTTTATGTCAATCCGGCCTTTGCCATTGTTTGTGGAGCTTCGTCTTTCTTTAACCACGATCTTTTTCGCATATTATTGTCTTACGTGATTCACTTTTCAGCGCCTGTGATCAACCACTTCAGAAATGACCCGATTCCGTTACGTTTCTGCAGAGATTCGCAGATGGAAATTCGACCGAGTAAATTTTTTAGCGTTGAACCATGTGGAACCCAAACATCGAGCTTTCTTTTGTAGCTTTGTTCTCCAAATGGCTTAAAACAGTTTGGCGATGGATCTTTGATTTCTTGGCGATGTCATGGCTGCTTACATGCTGGTCGTCCTCAACTTTTGCCAAATTCTGTCAACTTTTTCTGTCATTAGTCCACCAATTTCTATAACGAAAGCGATTAAACAACTTTTGGCTGTTTGTTTTGATAATGTATCCATAAACAGCACAACTAACCCCGCACTAATTTTATGGAAATTGGATCCCGGTCAAATCGGCTGAAAATATAGTATGTTATGCTTCTAACCATTCTGATCAAAAGTCACCTTGTTGCTAATTATGAATATAATAATAAAATAATTATTACATTCGTAAATATCAACTTAAAAACATGAAATTCCGTTAGAATTTTTCGCAAAAGTATGTTCTAGACGAATTAAATCAAAAAACCGGTCAAGTGCAAGTTGAACTTGCACAATTAGTGTTCCGTACGTTAATTGATTTTAAAATAAAAAAAATTGTTACGGTGGTATAAAATGATCAGTGACTTCACAAAGTCACCCGAAATGAGTTTTCAACAAAGTTTGTTTCCAATCTTTACTGAAAACTGATGACCTTGAATTTTTTTTTTTTATGTACCAGATAAATTATTAAAAGGTAATGCACTCGTGATAATTTTCGTTCAATCTATACCCCGTGGAGAATATTCCAGAATTTTTTCAAAATTATTTGATCAGTACTTTTCGAGATAAGGTAGGGAGACAACGATTTTTCGTGATTTTTTAAAAATAATACAAAGAAAAGTATGCGCAAGTATTACATTATATATATATATATATATATATATATATATATATATATATATATATATATTACTCGTGTTTTCACAAGCTTTCATTTGACACCACACTCGATGACCTAGTAAAAATTTTTTTTTTCACTTCCGATTTCACCCCCTCAAAACTAACCGCTTAAGTCAAAATTTAACTTTCAAAACTACACGGCTCTGATGAAGCCATCAATTCCTATATTAGTACCAAATATATTAGTACCAAATTTCAACTTTCTACGTCAAATAGTTTCGGAGAAAATCGGGTGTAACAGACAGACCGACAGACAGACGGACAAACAGACAGACACCGAAGTGATCTTACAAGTGTTCCGTACGGAACACTAAAAAAACGCTCGACTCTGCAGAAGAATATTTCAATTTCAGTGTTTTAAAAGAAATTAATCACTAACGGAAATAACATATACATACAATTTTCTGATGACTTTGAAATTTTCGTGTTTTTTTTTTTATATACCAGATAAATTTTCTTTCTATGTTAAATTGTTTCGGAGAAAATCGGTGTGACAGACAGACACTGAAGTGATCTTATAAGTGTTCCGTACGGAACAATAAAAAGACTCCAATATTCGACAGTAGGAGCGAAATGGGTCAAAATAATTATTGTGTTCATAATTAGCAACCCAAAAAACATATAATCCCGTTAGAATTTTTCATAAAATCATGTTCTAGTCAAAATAAGTCCTTAAAAAACACTAAAATGGCATTTTCTCAGCGGTTCTTTTATTATTTCCACGCTCGATAATTCCTATTCTCTCCATTTTGGACTTTTTGTCCATGAAGACTTTTGATCAGAATAGCTTGAAGCATAATATACTACATTTTTCAGCCGATTTGACCGGGATCCAATTTCCATAAAATGAATGCGGGATTCTTTCTTCATAGGCCTATATCGAAATAAAGTTATGAAAGGTAGCGAACTTTTGCAGAAATTTCACTCATCTTCAAAGTGCCCTAAATTAAGTCTGAATAAACGAAAACGAGCACGTCTACTACAGTCAAATGACAGCTTTTAACTGACGCTAAGTATGATCCGATGCGACTTATATTACCGGAGATATATGACCCTAAAGCTCTCTAACAAAAAGGTTCAATACTTCTCGACAAACCTTTATAATAAACTGCTTTCGTAACACCATACTACATGACAAATTTTGTTTTGTTTGCAATACTATGTCTTCTTCTAGATATGACTATCGAGTCATCTAGTCATGACCATTTTAAAATAAAATAGTGGATTACACACAAAAAATTAAAATAGAAATTCTTCAGTGCTTAAAAAATGTTTGCGAAAGCCTTTTAATAAAACTTTTATGTACCTAATACTCCCATAAATACTGTTAAAATGAAAACATTGCCTAAACATTAAATCTCTATGAAAATCCAAACAAATTATTATAGAATTCATTCATAAAATCATAATGACAAGATTAATTTAACATGTATTCAAAATCTCCCCTTGTTGGTTTTACACAGGCCCTCAAACGATGAAGGCACATTTTGTTGAAGCCATGTTTGTGTTTTAGCTTTGTGTCCTTGTGCAGAATCTTGCTGGAAGGCCCAATGCTTATTTTTGAAAAGAGTACGGTTTGGGGGTTTCATGACGTTCTCTAAAATAGTGTCTTGATATATTTTAGCCGAAGCTTTCACACCTTTTTCATAAAAATGACTATTTTGATGGGTAACTCCATCAAAACTGACTTCCCACCGATGATGACCCCTCCGAAATTTTAGTTCAAATGCTTACTTAGAAGATAAATAAAGCATAAATCCTGAACTTTTGGAATATGTTCGGACACTTCCCTAGAAGCTCTGACATAAATCCTATCATTTTGCTTCGAAAGATTGTTCCACAAAATTTATCTGTTTGTCATTAGCGTATTCCTTCAACAAACTTTTAGAATTTTGCCACCGTTTTTGCTTTAAATCTTCCGTTAGTAAATGACCAGTGTGTCTCTTAGAAGCGCCAAGTCTTAGATCTTCTTAATAATACGAGCCATAGAATTTTTCGAAATTTTTGTTTCACGAGATTAAATTTTTTGTTTGTGGAGAGGATTTCGGTCAATTCGCTTTAACAGCTTGCGGTGTTGGAACTGACCTTGGCCTTCCTGAACGCTGCTTTTTTTATGTCTTCCGTCTCAGTAAATAATTTTTTCACCCGGTAAACAAACATACGACTTATTTTGAGCAATTTTAAGGTCTTAAAAAATGTCGCTTTTTTCCATACCGTACTTAAATAAAGCTATAATAGCAATCCTATTTTCTCGACCACCGCATCGCTTTATTTAAAGAATTCAAATTGTAAAAATGTTTACACCCAATAACTGAGTAACCTAACCTATAAATAATTTCACCAAAAAAAGTGTTAATGTTTATGAAGGGCATACGTGAAAGTTTGTAACAATATTATTCACTGAGGTAGCCGTTACTTGATGGAAATTCATTGTAAATTAATACCGAAGTAAAACAATAGATGTTTTTAGAATTCCACTATATTTATAAACCGTAACAATTGTTTCGACATACAATGTCTTCATCAGACGGATGATAACTTTAAATAAGTTTAAAGTTATCATCCGTCTGATGAAGACATTGTATGTCGAAACAATTGTTACGGTTTATAAATATAGTGGAATTCTAAAAACATCTATTGTTTTACTTCGGTATTAATAGTTTGTAACAATATTTGTGGGAGTACTAGGTACGAGGCTGGTTTGAAAAGTCCGTGCAAAGTCCGACAGATGGCACCACCGGCGCGTATCGAGGTCATGTTTAGTTAGTAGCATCTCTTGAATGAACGCACACCAAGTTTCAGCCATATTGGTCTATTTCTTTGTGTTTGGCATTCGTGTGAATCAAGGAAGTCGAGTGATTTTCAAGAAATGGACGAAAAAGAATTTCGTGTGGTGATTAAACATTAGTTTATGAAAGGCAAAACGCCTCAGGAGACTAAAGAGAAGCTTGATAAACATTATGGTGACTCTGCACCTTCGATTAGAATAGTTTATAAGTGGTTTCAAAATTTTCGGACTGGCCATATGGGCACAAGTGACGCTGAACGTTCTGGACGGCCTGTGGAGATTACGACTCCAGAAATCATTGATCAAATCCATGATATGGTGATGGATGACAGAAGAGTTAAGGTGCGTGAGATTGCTAGTGCTATGGGCATCTCGACTGAACGGGTACATAATATTTTGCATAAACATTTGGACATGAGAAAGCTATCCGCAAGATGGGTGCCGCGATTGCTCACGCTTGACCAAAAACGGAATCCTGTGAAGTGTTGCAAGGATGGTTTGCAGCTGTTCCAGAAGAATCCGGAGGACTTTAAGCGTCGTTTCGTCACTGTGGATGAAACATGGATACATTACTATACTCCTGAGACCAAACAACAATCTAAACAATGGTTACCAAGGGGGAATCTGCACCAAAAAAGGCGAAGACCGTTCCTTCGGCGGGAAAGGTTATGGCGACTGTCTTTTGGGATTCGCAAGGGATAATCCTCATCGACTATCTGGAAAAGGGTAAAACTATTACAGGTGAATATTATTCATCGTTATTGGACCGTTTGAAAACCGAGCTGCAAGAAAAACGCCCGCGATTGGCCCACAAGAAAGTCCTTTTCCATCACGACAACGCACCAGCACACACCTCAGCAGTTGTGGTCGCAAAATTAATGGAAATAGGATTCCAACTCGTTTCACATCCCCCCTATTCTCCAGACTTGGCTCCCTCGGACTACTATTTGTTCCCCGATTTGAAGAAATGGCTGGCGGGACAAAGATTTTATTCAAACGAGGAGGTGATTGCAGACACTAATGGATATTTTGCAGACTTGGACAAATCCTATTATTCGGAAGGGATCAACAAACTAGAACATCGTTGGACGAAGTGTATAAGCCTAAAAGGAGACTATGTCGAAAAATAAAAATGGTTTACCCCAAACACATAAGTAGTTTTTATTTTTGCACGGACTTTTCAAACCAGCCTCGTACTTAGCTAAAAATGAACACCTAAAATAATTCGATAATAAGTTTTTTGCCCATAAAAGCTCAAAAATATGGGTAAAAATTATATTAATATACGAATTTCTATTTTAGTACGAGTAGATAGAGATGTTCCATACAAATTGATTTTTTTGGGTGAAAAAGAATTTGCCGTAGTTAATTTTAGCTGAGAAACTCTGTATTTACAATTACGTAACTCACTTATGTTAAATAAGAACTATAAATAATATATTACCGGTTAGTTATAAATTATTTATAAACAATACAAACTTATTTATGTACATTAAAACAAAGAAAAACTTGATGTATAACTGGACTCGTTAATAATAATTTTTTAAATAATCATAAAATAAAATAGCTTTTAAGCTAAAAGAGGAAAGGAAACCTTTTTGATGTTGATTTAATGCCTGCAATACAAAAATAGCTCTTTTTGGCAACAAACTTACATTATTTACAAAAAAAAAAAAGATATTTTCACAGATCATTTGTCAGAAACATAGACGGTTCACCGATTAACAAAAAAAAGAAAAGGGAAAAAGGCGGTAAAAGGTTTAGCTTGTATATTGTGTCAAAAGAGCCCTTTTTTGTGACAAATGAACTGCGTGAGTGGGTAATGTGATATTGTCAAATATCGATTTAGGTATAATGGCATGTGTTCTCGAGTTTTCTTTAAAAAAAGAGCACGTTATAAAAATATGCAAGGCGCCAGACGGTAGTTATTTTTTTTTATCCATTTTCATTTGAATAATGAAAAAAATTGGGCTTCTTGTTTTCTATTTTGTTTGAATGTGTTGAACTTTTATAACATACAATCCCTGGCCAAATTATTAGACGCACTGCAAGATTTCATGTAAAATATTAATTACCGTTGTATTATTTTAAATTGATTTGTTTTTTATTTTTATATTATCCAATCAATTACCTATTTATTTGACATAAAATAAAACAGCATTAATTTAGAAAAGCATAAAAATTTATTAAGTTTTAAAGAAAAGTGAAATTAATGTTAGTAAAAGTTAATATTTAGTTGAGCCACCTTTAGCCGCTATCAAAGCTTTAATTCTGCGCGGCATGCTATCAATGCAAGATTGTACTGTCTCCTGCATTTGAGGATGATGATTCCACACATGAATAATCTTTTCTAGTAGCTGGGTTTTGTTGGTAATCACATCTTTAGCCACTTCTCTTTTCATCAGCTCCCACACATTTTCAATGGGGTTCATATCAGGGCTAGCCCTAGCCAATCTAACAGAGGGATATTTTTTTCTGCCAAAAAAGCTTTAACAGACCGAGCAGTGTGGCAGGGAGCTCCATCTTGCATGAAAGTGAATGGTTCCCCATTTGGAAACCATTCTCTGAACTGCGGAATCAACCGATTTTGTAATACTTCTTTGTACTGATCTTGCCTCATTATTCCTTTGACGACGTACAGACGTCCAGTGCCCTTGCCGCTAATGACTGACCAAATCATCACTTTGGTGGGATGTTTAACCGTCGGGACGACACAATCAGGATGAAACTTTTCTCCATGACGACGACGCACATACTGAGCTTTATTCTGCAAAATTTCGAATGTGCTTTCGTCACTGAAGCAGACCTGTCAAAAATAGGAAAAATATATAAACTTCCATGTTTATTTGCTTTATTTAACTGAAAATGATAATAATGTATCAATTATTGATTAAATTGCTGTATCTTACCGATCTCTAGAAGTCCACATGTTTGTCTTGCCATTATTTGGCCCACTTCAGGTGCTTTACTTTCATTGCAGCTGTTAACTTGGGCTTCCTGGCGGGGCGACAGGCCTTAAAATCTAATTCTTTCAATTTTCTTCGAACAGTGCGCTCAGAAGCATTTACGCTAGCATCCTGGAGTTGTGATTTTATTACCTTTGTGGTAGCAAATCTGTTTTCTACACAAATTTTCTTCAAACATCTCTCTGACCGTGGAGTGAAAATTGGTTTTCTACCGCATCTTTTCTTTCTTTTCCGGGCTTAATTCCTTCCCTGACTCAATTTTCTTTTTTATGCGTCGTACACTAGCTTCAGAAACCTCCAATCTCCGTGATATTTCTCGGTTTGTAAATGTTTTCGCAATCACAAGGGCCTTCACTTCAGCTTTTTTACGTGGTGAAAGATCGCCTTTTCTACCCATAATGAAAATAGTCCAATTACTTTTTTAAAACACTGCATACAAAATAAACTAATAACTGAGTAGTATAAAACTGTTAAACAAACAATCACAGTCCATAAAGCCACAGAAACACGTCCGTACCTGACTCGATTTCGATCGCGACTGATACAGATTTGTACTTGTTTACGTTCATGTATCACTTTGTCAACACAGTGTTGCCATAAGTTAAAAATAAATACAAATATGTAGTCTACAACAATTCTTTTAAATAAAAATCAATAATATTGTAGTTTAAATATACCATTATTGCATAAAAACTCTTAAGAAACATAAAATTACTAAAAAAAAATACAGTACGTCTAATAATTTGGCCAGGGACTGTATGTACAGGGACATTTTTTTAAGTGTCTCACGTAATTTATCGTTTGTCTACTCTACATACTAACAAAATTGTTTCAGTACTAAACTTAATTTTTTATGAGGAAACCAAAAATGATAACAAAAAATTTGTTACTTGTCAAATTTGATAGATTACAAAGCCAACTGGAAGTTTTTTAAGTAGCACTCCTCTACATATGAATACACCATTAAGAGGCTATACCAGTGTAACTACTTAAAAGTAGGGATAT
Source organism: Pachyrhynchus sulphureomaculatus (assembly GCA_019049505.1). Lineage (NCBI taxonomy): Eukaryota > Metazoa > Arthropoda > Insecta > Coleoptera > Curculionidae > Pachyrhynchus > Pachyrhynchus sulphureomaculatus. Next base: position 228,895,370 of record CM032447.1, on the reverse strand, counting down.
TTTTCTGGAATTAAAAAAAAAACTACTGCAACAAATGTTTAAAAATGTTGGGTACGTGTTTATACGAGGCTGGTTTGAAAAGTCCGTGCAAAGTCCGAGAGATGGCACCACCGGCGCGTATCGAGGTCATGTTTAGTTAGTAGCATCTCTTGAATGAACGCACACCAAGTTTCAGCCATATTGGTCTATTTCTTTGTGTTTGGCATTCGTGTGAATTAAGGAAGTCGAGTGATTTTCAAGAAATGGACGAAAAAGAATTTCGTGTGGTGATTACACATTACTTTATGAAAGGCAAAACGCCTCAGGAGACTAAAGAGAAGCTTGATAAATATTATGGTGACTCTGCACCTTCGATTAGAACAGTTTATAAGTGGTTTCAAAATTTTCGGACTGGCCATATGGGCACAAGTGACGCTGAACGTTCTGGACGGCCTGTGGAGGTTACGACTCCAGAAATCATTGATCAAATCCATGATATGGTGATGGATGACAGAAGAGTTAAGGTGCGTGAGATTGTTAGTGCTGTGGGCATCTCGACTGAACGGGTACATAATATTTTGCATAAACATTTGGACATGAGAAAGCTATCCGCAAGATGGGTGCCGCGATTGCTCACGCTTGACCCAAAACGGAATCGTGTGAAGTGTTGCAGCTGTTCCAGAAGAATCCGGAGGACTTTAAGCGTCGTTTCGTCACTGTGGATGAAACATGGATACATTACTATACTCCTGAGACCAAACAACAATCTAAACAATGGGTTACCAAGGGGGAATCTGCAGCAAAATAGGCGAAGACCGTTCCGTCGGCCGGAAAGGTTATGGCGACTGTCTTTTGGGATTCGCAAGGGATAATCCTCATCGACTATCTGGAAAAGGGTAAAACTATTACAGGTGAATATTATTCATCGTTATTGGACCGTTTGAAAAAAACCGAGCTGCAAGAAAAACGCCCGCGATTGGCCTACAAGAAAGTCCTTTTCCATCACGACAACGCACCAGCACACATCTCAGCAGTTGTGGTCGCAAAATTAATGGAAATAGGATTCCAACTCGTTTCACATCCCCCCTATTCTCCAGACTTGACTCCCTCGGACTACTATTTGTTCCCCAATTTGAAGAAATGGCTGGCGGGACAAAGTTTTTATTCAAACGAGGAGGTGATTGCAGACACTAATGGATATTTTGCAGACTTGGACAAATCCTATTATTCGGAAGGGATCAACAAACTAGAACATCGTTGGACGAAGTGTATAAGCCTAAAAGGAGACTATGTCGAAAAATAAAAAAGGTTTACCCCAAACACATAAGTAGTTTTTATTTTTGCACGGACTTTTCAAACCAGCCTCGTACTAACAAAATTTTTCAGTACTAAACTTAGTTTTTTATGAGAAAACCAAAAATGATAACATAAAATTTGTTACTTGTCAAATTTGATAGATTACAAAGCCAACTGGAAGTTTTTTAAGTGGCACTCCTCTACATATGAATACACCATTAAGAGGCTATACCAGTGTAACTACTTAAAAGTAGGGATATTTTTCTGGAATTAAACAAAAAGCTACTGCAACAAATGTTTAAAAATGTTGGGTACGTGTTTATAATTCGTTTACAAATACACACAAATTTTTTCCGACCAAAATATTGAAATTTACGGTAACGTAACAGGTAAAAAAAAGTAGCTCCACTGTTGCCATGATTGGCGCCTCCACTTTGCCTGGAATAAAAAAAAAAACAATATGATCATTAAAATAGATATAATTTTTCCGTATCATCAACTATGAATTGTACAAAATATTGAAAATTATAAGAATGGCGGTATTTAGAAAAAAAAGTATAAAATTTTCGCCAAAAAAGTGTCCGTTTTTTGCATGCCAAATTAACATTTTTGGGCCAATCAAAAAATCCATGGTTCATAGTACGACAAAACATGTCCTTAACTTGCAAAAAAAAAATTAAGGCGATACAATAAATTGCTTTCGAGTTACCGCCGCAGCAAATTTAAAAAATACAGTTTTGAGAAAAACGCGTTTAAATAATGACTAACGTGTAACACATAAATAATGATCTCTTGTCACGTACCTACCTTTGTGATTATTTTCAGTTCACTGACGTATTAGGTGTTTTACTTTTACTTACATGATGACGTTACGGAATTGGAATTTTAATACCTGCTCCGGTTCGCATTACGCTTCCAAAAACGAGTTTATGGCCCCCCGAGCAACTGTGCCTGGCGACATCTGTATTTTCAAAAATAACTTTGATACTTCGACCTCTTATTCTATACATGTAGAAGCATCGAAATATGTAAAAAAATCTATTTTTTGAAATTATCACACTGGTATAGCCCCTTAAGAACGTTCCTAAGAAAATAAATTTTCTTACGATTATCTAGAACATTTGAATAAACATACTTATTAATGTCTTTTATACATAGAAAAAAAAATGAATATACCGTACGACACTAAATTCGTAAATATTGGCTGTTAAAATTTGCATTTTTAACATGCGAACTCTACCTCGACCTGTGTTGAAACGGGTGTTTTGTTATGTAATAATGGTAATTTTCTTACGATTGTTTTGAAAAACTTTGAATCATTAATTAAAAATAGCCGATCAAATGCAAGTTGAACTTGCGCAATTAGTGTTCCGTACGTTGATTGCTTCTGAAATAAAAATTTTTGTTATAATTTTGTATATGTTGTATAAAATGATCAGTGACTACACAAAAGCCACCCCAAATGAGTTTTCAACAAAGTTTGTTTCCGATCTCTACTGAAAACTGATGACCTTGAAATTTTTGTTTTTTTATATACCAGACCAATTATTAAAAGTAATGCACTCGTGATAATTTTCGTTCGATCTACACCCCGTGGAAAATATTCCAGAATTTTTTTTTCAAAATTTTTTGGATCAGTACTTTTCGAGATAGAGGGGGGACAGCGATTTTTTCAAAATAATACAAAGAAAGGTGTGCGCATGTAAGACATTATATATATATATATATATATATATATATATATATATATATATATATAGATATATATAGATATATATATATATATATATATATATATATATATATATATATATATATATATATATATATATATATATATAAAGGGTGATTCATTTAGAAGTACTTTTTTTTTAAATAAAAAAAAATGAATAAAAAACAATTTTATTTTATAATCTTTATTATCATATAAAAGAACCATTCTTTACAATTATTTCTTAAAGATAATTTCTTTCAAATGTTGTCCGCGACTACCGTTAACAACGTCCATTCTGAAGTTCCAATTTTCAATGACGCGTGTGAGTATTTCGAGTGGTATTTGGCCAATGACTCGAGTAATATTGGCCTCCAATGCCTCAATTGTAGCTGGCTTATCCATGTAGACTTTGGACTTTACATAGCCCCAAAGGAAAAAGTCAAGAGGTGTGATGTCACATGATCTAGCCGGCCAATTCACTGGTCCAAAGCGTGAAATGATCTGTTCGCCGAATTGCTCTCGCAGTATAGCCATGGTTTCACGGGCTGTATGGCAAGTGGCGCCATCTTGTTGGAACCAAATTTCGTCGAGACCACGGGCTTCAATTTCTGGCATCAAATAGTCTGTTATCATGGCGCGATAACGGTCACCATCCACAGTAACATTCCGGCCGGCCTCTGTTTTGAAGAAATATGGACCGATTATTCCACCGGCCCATAAACCACACCAAACAGTTGTTTTTTTTCTGGATTTAATGGCATCTCTTGAACCTCTTCAGGTTGTTCATCACCCCAAATACGGGCATTTTGTTTATTCACGAACCCATTAAGCCAAAAATGGGCCTCATCGGTGAACAAAATTTTTCTCGAAAACAGTGGATCTTCTGCAAGCTTGTCAAGAGCCCAACGACTAAAACGGAAACGATTCGGAAGGTCGGTCGGCTTCAGTTGTTGCACTAGTTGAATTTTGTATGCTTTTAAAGAAAGATCCTTACGTAATATACGCCAAGTTGTTGAATATGACAGGCCAAGCTGTTGAGAATGGCGACGAATCGACACTTCACGGTCTTCGCGTACACTCTCCGCTACCGCCCCTATATTTTCTTCACTACGTGCTGGATGTGGTCTATTCGGTCGAGCATTAACCAATAATAAATATTGGGTCTCAAACTTATTGATGGTAGAGCGAATTGTGCGTTTGGTAGGCCGATTATGTGGACCATAAGTTGCTCTAAGCGCCCGATACACATTCCTCATAGAACGCCCATTTTTGTAATAAAGTTGAACAATTCGTAGACGCTGTGCCGGGCTAAGTCTTTCCATTATGAATTGTCAAACACTACTGAACAGGAATGCCACTTCAGTTGACACGACGCATGCGCAATCTGCAATTAAATCCCCATCACAAAAAGTACCTCTAAATGAATCACCCTTTATATATATACAGTCCCTGGTCAAATTATTAGACGCACTGCAAGATTTCATGTAAAATATTAATTACCGAGTGATATTGTACCGTTTTATTATTTTAAATTGATTTGTTTTTTATTTTTATATTATCCAATCAATTACCTATTTATTTGGCATAAATAAAACAGCATTAGTTTAGAAAAGCATAAGTTTATTAAGTTTTAAAGAAAAGTGAAATTAATGTTAGTAAAAGTCAATATTTAGTTGAGCCACCTTTAGCCGCTATCAAAGCTTTAATTCTGCGCGGCATGCTATCAATGCAAGATTGTACTGTCTCCTGCATTTGAGGATGATGATTCCACACATGAATAATCTTTTCTAGGAGCTGGGTTTTGTTGGTAATCACATCTTTAGCCACTTCTCTTTTCATCAGCTCCCACACATTTTCAATGGGGTTCATATCAGGGCTATTACCCGGCCAATCCAACAGAGGAATATTTTTTTCTGCCAAAAAAGCTTTAACAGACCGAGCAGTGTGGCAGGGAGCTCCATCTTGCATGAAAGTGAATGGTTCCCCATTTGGAAACCATTCTCTGAGCTGCGGAATCAACCGATTTTGTAATACTTCTTTGTACTGATCTTGCCTCATTATTCCTCTGACGACGTACAGACGTCCAGTGCCCTTGCCGCCGATGACTGACCAAATCATCACTTTGGTGGGATGTTTAACCGTCGGGACGACACAATCAGGATGAAACTTTTCTCCATGATGACGACGCACATACTGAGCTTTATTCTGAAAAATTTCGAATGTGCTTTCGTCACTAAAGCAGACCTGTCAAAAATAGGAAAAATATATAAACTTCCATGTTTATTTGCTTTATTTAACTGAAAATGATAAGAATGTATCAATTATTGATTAAATTGCTGTATCTTACCGATCTCCAGAGGTCCACATCTTTGTCTTGCCATTGTTTGGCCCACTTCGGGAGCTTTGCTTTCATTGCAGCTGTTAACTTGGGCTTCCTGGCGGGGCGACAGGCCTTAAAATCTAATTCTTTCAATTTTCTTCGAACAGTGCGCTCAGAAGCATTTACGCTGGCATCCTGGAGTTGTGATCTTATTACCTTTGTGGTAGCAAATCTGTTTTCTATACAAATTTTCTTCAAACATCTCTCTGACCGTGGAGTGAAAATTGGTTTTCTACCGCATCTTTTCTTTCTTTTCGGGCTTAATTCCTTCCCTGACTCAATTTTCTTTTTTATGCGTCGTACACTAGCTTCAGAAACCTCCAATCTTCGTGATATTTCTCGGTTTGTAAATGTTTTCGCAATCACAAGGGCCGTCACTTCAGCTTTTTTACGTGGTGAAAGATCGCCTTTTCTACACATAATGAAAATAGTCCAATTACTTTTTTAAAAACACTGCATACAAAATAAACTAATAACTGAGTAGTATAAAACTGTTAAACAAACAATCACAGTCCATAAAGCCACAGAAACACGTCCGTACCTGACTCGATTCCGATCGCGACTGATACAGGTTTGTACTTATTTACGTTCTTGTATCACTTTGTCAACACAGTGTTGCCATATGTTAAAAATAAATACAAATATGTAGTCTACAACAATTCTTTTAAATAAAAATCAATAATATTGTAGTTTAAATATACCATTATTGCATAAAAACTCTTTAAGAAACATAAAATTACTAAAAAAAATACAGTGCGTCTAATAATTTGGCCAGGGACTGTATATACATATATATATATATATATATATATATATATATATATATATATATATATATATATATATATATATTTGAACTTTTTACGAGCTTTCATTTGACTCGATTGAAACTCGATGACCTAGTAAAAAAAATTTTTTTTCACTTCCGATTTCACTTCCCAAAACTAACCCTTTAAGTCAAAATTGAACTTTCAAAACTACACGGCCCTGATGAGGTCATCAATTTCTGTATCAGTACAAAATTTCAACTTTCTACGTCAAATAGTTTCCAAGAAAATCGGGTGTGACAGACACTGAAGTGAGTTTATAAGTGTTCCGTACGGAACACTAATATAACAAATATGTTTGTATAAAGAAAATTATAGCAAGCGGTATTAGTTTTTTTTATAAAAAATGTTGAAAGTGAATCGTTTTCAGTTTTCCTTGCATAACTGGATAAATAAAAGTTCGCGACTTGGCAACGTCGCACTGCGCGGGAAGTTTGAACTACCGTCAACGCACAGCTGATATTATTAATATAACTAATATAAAATAATAATATAAATAATATTTCTTTATTTAACTAACTTAAACAACCAATAGATTAAATTGAATTATTAATTATATTTTTTACTTAATTTGCTCACATAAATCTGAATATAATTTTAACGGCTTACCTAGAATCAAAGATGAGTTAATATCAGAGACTTGGTTTCTTATCATTCCAGTATTTACTAAATTACATTTAGTACAGTTGTCACATTTTATTGTGAACTTTGAATGAAGCCCTTCCCTTTTGAAGTCACTCAAATTTTTCCATTTCTAAAAGACTTCTGCAGCCGGTGTATTTCAAATTTCTAGCTAACTCTCTCAATGAAACTATATTATTCTCATCAGGAATTTTAGACTGAACTATTTTATTGATTGTTGTTTGATTTCCTGTTTTTTCGCTAATGTTATATTTATTTTTTTAGGAGTTCTTTTTAACAAATCTGCCATTGTTTAATCATGAATTCATTATTTATGCGCTATTAAAAATCTCCAATATAAACGTAACCTCGAAAAATATTCCAAAATATTAATACTCAACATAAACAACTCAGGTCTCGATCAGAGTAAGAATGTAACGTTGCCAGATCTGAAAAACGACGCAGTGGGATTATTTTTGTGTTTCTGCGCATATGGGAAAAAAAGCGCACTACGTCTCAATTATTTTTTATTTTACGCAAGATAGCTTACATAACTAGGAGGGATCTTTCTGTAAGTTGAGTACGACTGCTCTTTGGGAACGTCCTTAAATAGCATTTTTCGATACGTTTACAAAAATATAACACTCGATATTTATTTTCAGTCGTTACGGGTTTCAATTTATTAAACCAAATTTTCACTTTTAATTGGCTCTCCTGATTCACATTTTTTCTATTTGGCTTATCGAAAAATTTCTTTCATTACTAATCTTAGTTTTTTCTAAAGAAGCCAAATATGATGATAAAAAATTTGTCACCTGTGAAATTTGACCAATTACAACGTCAACTAGAGTTTTGAATAAGGCGTCCTCTATATATGATTTGAAAAATAACAAATTTTTTACTATCATATTTGGCTTCTGCACTCTTAATGGCTAAAATTTCGTCCAATAACTGAATTGCTGGGTATATCGGTAGCGACTGAAAATAAATATCAAGTGTTATATATTTTTGTAAACGGACAGAAAAATGCTATTTAATAGTTTGCTCAAATTTAAAGGGTGCTATTTAAAAAAAATCTAGTTGGTAATGCAAGCAGTGCCCTATGTGTTACAGTGATGTTCCATCGTTGATCTACTATTTTAAAGATAATCTCATCTATATGTTTTGAATTGGTGGGCAGGTAGATAACGTTTGTAACTTTTTCAGTAATTCAATATCCAGTTGGGACTGTGAGGTGAAACATATGTAAAAGATGAACAGTTTTACTATTATTATATAAATTTGTTATTAAGTTACGTTCAATACATATTGCGTTCACTTTTGAAATAACACGTAGGCTGAAAAGTTTTTGGTCTGACACATAGATGTCGCCCTTTTCAAAAAATCCATATGATTTTAGGAAGTACCAACCTTCAAACGATGCGTGTCAAAATTTCATGACATTTCGACTATTAAGTTACAAGTGATAGTGGTTTTAGTGACGCTACTTTTGATATTTTCAAAACAATGGAAAAATCGAATTTCGTGTGTTGATTAAACACTGTTTTTTGTTGGGAAAAAATGCCGTTCAAGCAAAGCATTGGCTTCATAAGTGTTACGGAGACTTTGCCCTTGGAAAATCACTCATCATTTACTGGTGTGCTGAATTTAAACGCGATCGTATAGTCACAAATGATGTTGAACGCTCTGAATGTCTAAATGAAGTGGTAACACCGGAAAACATCAAAAAAATCTACGAAATTGTTTTGAATGACCGTAAAGTGAAATTGCGTGAGATAACTGACACCCTAAAGATATTAAAAGAACGTGTTGGTCAAATTTTGCATGAACATTTGGGCATGAGAAGGCTCTGTTCGAAATGGGTACCGCGTTTGCTCACAATGTACCAACAACAACAACGTGTTGATGATTCTAAGCGCTGTTTGGACCTGTTTAAGCGCAATAAAAAGGATTTTTTTCATGCGATATATGACAACGGATAAAACATGAATCCACCACTACATACCGGAATCAAATCGGCTTTCAGCTGAGTGGACAGCTGCCGATGAAAGCCACCCGAAGCGACCAAAGACGCAATAGTCGCCTGGGAAGGTTCTGGTCGCTGTATTTTGAGATGCGCATGGAATAATTTTCATCGACTATGCTGAGAAGGGAAAAACCATCATAGCGAATATTATATCAAGTTATTGGTGCGTTTGAAGGCAGAAATCACAAAGAAACTGCCCCAAATGACCAAGAAAAAAAGTGTTCTTTCATCAAGACAGTGCACCGTGTCACAAGTCAATGGTTACGATGGCAAAATTGCATGAATTGAAGTTCGAATTGCTTCCTCATCCACCGTATTCTCCAGATTTGGCCTCCAGCGACTATTAACTATTCGCAGAACTCAACAAAATACTCGCGGGAAAGAGATTTCCAGTGAAGAAGTTATCGCCGAAACTGAGGCCTATTTTGAAGGCAAAGACAAATCCTTCTACAAGAAAGGCATAGAAATGTTAGAAAAGCATTGGACTGATTGTATCGCTCTTGAAGGAGACTATGTTGATGAATAAAATCGAATTTTGCAAAAAAAAAATGTGTTTTAAAATAGCTAGACCAAAAACTTTTTAGTCTACGTGTTATTTATTGGAAAAAACATGTTTTTTGTTTTCAGCTAGTTTTCTCTCTTTAAACCCTAGGCCCTAGGCCTCTCGAAATGTATTACTTCATTACATGTTATTTTAAGTCGTAAAGTATTAAGGTTTGATTTCATTTTTAAAAAAACATTTTTAATTCTTCCCTATTATCATGAGTGCCACCTTTAGTTATTACATTTTTTTTGCATCCATTTCATGTAAGTTTTTATAGTATTTTCAATATCAGAAATTTCATAAAGACCTTCAGGTATTTCAATGGTCTGTGTTCCTGTATGAAATTGGTTATTTGTTTTATCAACGTTAGAGATGGTATTAAAAGTAACAAAATCAATTAATCCTAAAACATATTGTTTTTCTTCCGGTAAGATTAGTAACAATTAGTTTTTGTTAAACAGTTTTCTTAATTAAACAAAAAATAATATTTTTATGCTCTATTTGTCATATCTAATTTCTAACCTATATCTGATATCTGTAATGCATTTTTGACTATGAAATTTGTAATTATTAAGACGACACAAATTGTTTATTACTCATTTGTTCAATTCACTGTGACACAGAATAAAAATTTCTGACCTCTTTAGGTCACTTATCGAGGAGTACTGTTTATCAATATTTGTCTTCATTTCATATTAAGCGATTTTCATAACACCCTATACATATATATATATATATATATATATATATATATATATATATATATATATATATATATATATATATACATATATACATATATACATATATACATATATACATATATACATATATACATATACATATATACATATACATATATATATATATATATATATATATATATATATATATATATATATATATATATATATATATATATATATATGTATATATATATATATATATATATATATATATATATATATATATATATATATATATGTATATATATATATATGTATATATATATATATATATATATATATATATATATATATATGTATATATATATATATATGTATATATATATATATATATATATATATATATATATATATGTATATATATATATATATATATATATATATATATATATATATATATATATATATATATATGTATATATATATATATATATATATATATATATATATATATATATATATATATATATGTATATATATATATATATATATATATATATATATATATATATATATATATATATATATATATATATATATACATATATACATATACATATATATATATATATATATACATATATACATATATATATATATATATATATATATATATATATATATATATATATATATATATATATATATATATATATGTATATATGTATATATATATATATATATGTATATATATATATATATATATATATGTATATATATATATATATATATATATATATATATATATATATATATATAAATATATATATATATATATATATATATATATATATATATATATATATATATATATATAATATATATATATATATATATATATATATATATATATATATATATATATATATATATATATATATATATATATATATATATATATATACATGCGAGTATTTTTAAAACACGTATTTGAATATTTAATGTATTTTGGTGAGTAATATATTAGGGAAAACAAAATTATCTCTTCTGGTCCTTCCGTTGCCTCCGCCACTTCTGAAATGCCTGGTGCAAGGGAAGGATCGGAAAGCAATTCTAACCTAATACACTCCAAAATGAAGAGCATTATTTATTCTTTAATCTTTCCTCGCTTGATTGTTTGTGATTTTTTACTAGCATTATTTAATGTTTTTAAAATTTATTTTGTTAAAATACTGTTCTATACCGGGTGGTTTTTAAATGTAACTCACCCCTGTAAATTTTAACTCCAGGTTCGTACAAAATTTCAGGAGTGAACCACATTTTAGAATCATCGTGTATACTTGTCGAAGCGTTAGCATTTTATTTTAAACTGTTTATTTATTTAAATTAAATAAATTAGTGTTTCGTACTATACCGCTATCGAGCGTATGTCGTGCATGACTGTATAAGTGTTGATGTTGTGTACCCGTTTACGTTTCACCATAACCCCGTATAATCTGCCTGGACCTGGTACAGTGAGCTTGATTGTGTAACCGGTGTGCGTTTTGCCTTTTCTGTTTCCTGCTGCCTCTTCTCAGGGAGCTCATTCGCCTGAGCCGCGCACGCTCTCCATGGGCGTCTACCCGATCCAGAACGTCAACTCGTGCATCCTCGACCAGCAGGATGTAAGTCTATTAATTGCTGTTGTAATTCTACTTTATACCGCTAGATTTATATATTTTTTATTTTTGTTTATTTATTAGAAAACGCACTGCTTTAAGTTGGAAATATGTACACTTCTTTTTTATCTTTGTTAAGGGCATATATCTAGTCACGGAGCCGAAAAAAGCGGTTTTTTTTTTTTAGGAATTTCTTTTAGCGAAACTAATCATTATATAAATTAGGTTTTTATTTTATATAATAATACATAGCTTAAAATACAATTTGTGAAACTTTAATTAAAAAAAAATTGGCGGCGCACTGTGGGCTAGGAACCTGATTTTTCGTTCCAAATTGTCTAGACCCCTCAATTATTAACGAAATCAGACAATTTTTTTTAAACACTCGTAAGCGAATTCCGAACAAACGTAAGGAAGCCAATTTGCAAAATATAACCTTAAAATTTTTTAAAATTGCAAAAAAGAACACGAAAGGGAGGTGAAATTCCGAAGTTCATATGATTTCAAGTTTACACTTTTAAAACTGATTCACCGGGGGTTTCTGGGGTCGCTGATTCTATTTTCTGGGTCATTTTTATCATATGCACTCTTTTGAGGTGTCAAAATTGGGGTTGGAGGGGGAGAAATTACGATATCCACCTGAATTAGAATTCCGCGTTCAAAAGTGGTTCCTTGGGAGTTTCTGGGGTCGCTGAATCTATTTTTTCATTTCTTCTGAGGGGTGTAAATGGGGGTTGGAAAATAGATTCAGCGATCCTAGAAACCCCCGAGGAACAAGTTTTGAATTCAGGTAAATATCGTAATTTCTTCCCCTTCAACCACCATTTTTACCCCTTAAAAGGGTGCAAATGGTCAAAATGACCCTGAAAATAGATTTAGCGACCCCAGAAACCCCCGATGAACTAGTTGTGAACGCGTAAATTTGAAATCACGTGAACTTCGAAATTTCACCTCCCGGTTCCGTGCTGCTTTGTGCAATTTTAAAAAATTTTCAGATTATGTTTTCTAAATCGGCTTCCTTACGTTTGTCTGGAATTCACTTACGAGTATTTAAAAAAAAATTGTCTGATTTCGTTAATAATTAAGGGCTCTAGACAATTTTGTACGAAAAAGTCAGATTCCCGGCCCACTGTGCGGTGGTGCACCCGTTTCCCTGCGACCTCCTTTTTTTAAGGAGCGTTTCGGTGTGCACGATTACTGGGAGCTGAATCATCTTCAAATTATTTTACAATCGTGTCTTTGAACGTAAGCTTAAAAAAAAAATTCATCAAATGGCATTGGGTTTAACAGAAAGCGAAAAAATGACGTTTTACATTTTTGATAATTAATAATAGAATTCTTGATAAAATCAAAATTCCTTCGTTCAGAGACAAGTATTATGTATAGTATGTACTAATTTCATCCAAATCGGTTCAGTGGTTCATGAGATATCTCGCACACAGTCAAGCGGTTTAAAAAAAAAAATAGTTTCGAGAAAAACTTTTAGGTTTGAAAAATCAGATTAAAAAACAGTAATACAAAAATAAATTCTTAACTGTAAATGAATCATCGCTTGGTAGCAATTGTCGCTCGATCAGGTCAGCTCGTTATCCATCCACTTTAGCTGCGTAGTCATGTGCATTTTGGTCACAATGAACTTTCATAGCTGTCATTATATTTAACTTTAATAACTGCTACGTGTGAACTGTACAACGGTACTGAACAAACTCCCAGTTTCGAATATAGAACTATAGAGTAGCAGATGTGAATACCTTGTCCCTTCTAAGAAGGACAATTGAAAAATCTCTTTATATTATATTATAAAAGAAGAAATTTAAAATACGTTAAAATCGAGTTAAGGTCAGCGAAAACTGACCCGAGAGTAGCTGCTGGCTACCTGCTCTGTTAAACTGCTATAACTTCGTCAATTTTTAACCGATTCCTATGAAACTGACAGAAAATATTCTTAAGGTATCATACTAAAGGAAAATGTAAAAATCCAAAAATCGAATTTTTTGACCCAGTTGACTAGGTATATCCGTTTAAGAGCAGGTGATAATATTTTGTCTTCACTATACGGCATGCCCACTTATTGTTCACTCTTAGTTTATGTAAAGAGATTTCTTTATTTTAAGGTAGAACGTAAACAAGCCAACTTTTTCTTGATTTTGTATTAAATAGCAACCGCTTAATTATTATTAATTTAAAAACATAGAAATATAACAAAAAATGAATCAATTAGTGACTGTCTGTATGGCAGAACTGCCCAGGCCAAAAGCAAGAAGGAGTGTACTGATTTGTGGCAAAAATCGGTACGAAAGCTTTCACAGTAGGAAGTAAATTTTCAGTTATATGTACTCTTGTGCAGAAATGTTTCGGTTTTATCGCAGAGAAAGTACGTTTTACAGTTCAAACATTCAACCTAGCTTTTTACAACATTCCTGCAATCACAGAATTTGCCGTAGTGATCTGACAGCACGAAATCTGTGATATAGTATTCTATATATACAGTAAAATTGAAAAAAAATATTCTTTAGATTTAGCTCGAATCAACTGATACTTTGGTTGGTTCGGAAATTAGTAATTTTAATTACACTTTATTAACGTATCTGGGAATGTGAAAGAATTCTGTATTGCCGCCAATAATTTTATGTTAAATAGTAAGACCACTCCAGGTCCTAGGAAAAGGGTAATTTCGGGAATTTTTTTCAAGCGTATAATAAAAAGCAGTTTAATTGAAGTACTTTATTAAAAAATATATTTACCATACGTGTAGAAAAATATATTTTTTATCTCTTTAAATCAAAATGGCCGCTTCAGAATCCAAGACGAAAGGCACATTTTATGCGAGGCCTGTAACGGGCGAAACTATTGCTCCCGTAGATTTCAACCTAGAAAAAAAAAACCGGTCAAGTGCAAGTTGAACTTGCACAATTAGTGTTCCGTACGTTGATTGTTTTTAAAATAAAAATTTTTATTAGGGTGGTATAAAATAATCAGTGACTTCACAAAACACACCCCAAATGAGTTTTCAACAAAGTTTGTTTCCAATCTTTACTGAAAACTGGTGACCTTGAAATTTTTTTTTTTTTTCTATAAAAGATAAATTATTAAAGGTAATGATAATTTCCGTTCAATCTATACCCCGTGGAGAATATTCCAGGATTTTTTCAAAATTTTTTGGTCAGTTCTTTTCGAGATAAGATAGGGGACAGCGATTTTTCACGATTTTTTAAAAGTAATACGAAGGAAAGTGTGCGCAAGTATTACATTATATATATATTTTTTATTCGTGTTTTCACAAGCTTTCATTTGACACCACGCTCGATGACCTAATAAAAAATTTTTTTTTTCACTTCCGATTTCACCCCTCAAAACGAATCCCTTAAGTCAAAATTTATGTTACGGTAATATAAAATGATCAGTGACTTCACAAAATACACCCCAAATAAGTTTTCAACAAAGTTTATTTCCAATCTTTACTGAAAACTGGTGACCTTGAAATTTTGGTTTTTTTTCTATACTAGATAAATTATTAAAGGTAATGATAATTTTTGTTCAATCTATACCCCGTGGAGAATATTCCAGGATTTTTTCAAAATTTTTTGATCAGTACTTTTCGAGATAAGGTAGGCGACAGCGATTTTTCACGATTTTTTAAAAGTAATACGAAGAAAAGTGTGCGCAAGTATTACATTATATATATATTTTTTTACTCGTGTTTTCACAAGCTTTCATTTGACACCACACTCGATGATCTAGTAAAAAAATTTTTTTTTCATTACCGATTTCACCCCCCCTCAAAACGAATCCCTTAAGTCAAAATTTATCTTACGGTGATATAAAATGATCAGTGACTTCACAAAATACACCCCAAATAAGTTTCAACAAAGTTTATTTCCAATCTTTACTGAAAATTGATGACCTTGAAATTTCTGTTTTTTTTTATATACCAGATAAATTATTACAGGTAATGCACTCGTGATAATTTTCGTTCAATCTACACCCCGTGGAGAATATTCCAGAATTTTTTCAAAATTTTTTGATAAGTACTTTCCGAGATGGACAGCGATTTTTTCGCGATTTTTTAAAAATAATACAAAGAAAAGTGCTCGCAAGTATTACATTATATATATATTTTTTACTCGTGTTTTCACAAGCTTTCATTTGACACCACACTCGATTACCTAGTAAAAACATTTTTTTTTTCACTTCCGATTTCACCCCCGAAAACTAACCCCTTAAGTCAAAATTTAACTTTCAAAACTACATGGCTCTGATGAGGCCATCAATTCCTATATTAATACCAAATTTCAACTTTCTATGACAAATAGTTTCGGAGAAAATCGGGTGTGACAGACGGACAGACGGACAGACAGACGGACAGACACCGAAGTGATCTTATAAGTGTTCCGTACGGAACACTAAAAACCAAAAAAATTTCATTAAAATATGCCAGTAATTAGTGGATAACGTACAGAAATTTGAAAATATCGGTTTTTCGAAAAATGGTACACATTTGAAAAAAATTTCATTTTTCACCCAAAAATTTCACGAAAAATTGTTTATAAAAAAGAAAGTCACTTATCACAAAATCCGTACGTTATCCACTAGTTCTCGGCATATATTGATGAATTTTTTTTGGTTTTTTCTTCTGGGTTGAAATCTACGGGAGCAAGCATTTCTCCCGTTTCAGGCCTCGCATAAAAGCTCTTGGATTCTGAAGGGGCCATTTTGAATTAAAAAGATAAAAAAAACAATATTTTTATATACTTAAATATTTGTTTCATAAAATACTTCAAATAAATTTTCGACTGCTTTTATTATACTCTTGAAAAAAATTCCCTTTTTCCTGGGTCCTGGAGTGGCCTTATCCCTTAAAGTCCCCAGTTAAGAGGTAATAGTTCTTATGTGTATTTTATGTCAAAGTAAAGTAACTTTCCGACATTTTACCTACAACTGCACAAGACATCTTCAGAGATCTTTACTCTTGTAGATTAGAAAACTAATTTTCAGTTGTCTAATAGTGAAAAGATGATTTTTCGAAGAATTACAAGCGAAGCGTCGAAAAATCACCCCATATTGTCACGGTATAATCCCAAAAACTATAGTCTCTTATATTGCGAATAAACTGTCCCATTCGTCACAACTAAAAGTTGCCAATCTAGGTGTAAAAATGCCAATATCTCAAAAATATTTAAGTTTTGACATATAATATCTTATATGAATAAAAAAGTAATTTTTACTTGATGTAGTTCCGTGAAGAAAGCACAAGCAAGTTGTACGAGGCATGTTTTTTAAGTAAGTACCGTTTTGGAATTAAAAAAAGACGTGCAAAGATATCGCTATAATTTTATTTTTACATGAAAGCCTGTACCTTAATCTACTTTTCTGCATAATTTCCGTGAATATTGAGGCACTTGTCATAACGTGGCACCAGTTTTTTGAATACCCTCCTCATAAAATTCTGCCGCCTGACTTGTTAACCACTGTATCACAAATGTTTTGACTTCGTTATCGTCTTGAAGACGCTGACCACCCAGGTGCTTCTTCAAGTGCAGGAACAAATGATAGTCGCTGGGCGCCAGATCAGGGCTGTATGGAGGATGATCTAGAGTTTCCCATTTAAAAGATTTGATGAGATCTTTGGTCCGATTAGCCACATGTGGACGGGCATTGTCATGCAGCAAAACGATACCCTTACTCAACTTGCCACGTCTTTTGTTCTGGATTGCACGACGCAGATTGTTCAATGTCTCACAATAAGACGCTGCATTGATTGTCTCATTACGAGGCAGAAACTCCACTAGCAATACTCCTTTTCTGTCCCAAAAAACTGTGCACATGATTTTGCGGGTAGAAATTGTTTGCTTAAACTTCACTTTTTTGGGTGATGATGAATGTCGCCATTCCATGGATTGTTGTTTCGATTCTGGTGTGACGTAGGCCACCCATGTTTCGTCACCAGTAACAATTTGGTCTAAAAAATGTTCACCTTCATTGTGGTACCGCTCAAGGAAAGTCAATGCACTGCCTAAACGTTGGGTTTTGTGCAAATCCGTCAACATTTTTGGAACCCAACGTGAACACAATTTCCGGTAATTCAAGTTCTCGGTCACAATGCGATACAAAACACTACGAGAATATTGAGGAAAGCAGTCGCACAATGATGAAATTGTAAAGCGTCTGTTTTCTCTCACCTTTTCGTCCACTTTCTGCACCAAATCTTCATTAACGACCGAAGGACGCCCACACTCCGTTCTTCATCATGCACATTTGTGCGGCCATCTTTAAATGCTCTCACCCATTTCCTTACCATTCCATCACTCATAATGTTTTGTCCGTAAACTTCACAGATCTCACGATGAATATCGATCGGTTTTACGCCTTTAGCACTAAGAAATCGTATAACAGCCCGTACTTCACAATCGGCGGGACTCACGATTGTCGGAGGCATCTTAAACACTCAGTAAACAACGTATACAATGAAGAATCAGACTGTAATGGCGTCAGTGCGTAGACATGAGATGTAGGTTACCAGCGCGCATGCGCGGAACGCCGACCGTATCGCTGCGGCGGCGGAATCGCAAAACGGTACTTACTTAAAAAACATGCCTCGTATTTCCAATTTGCATTTATATCACTGCAGTTGTTGAGTGTGCTAAAAAAAAGACCGAAACATGACCTCGTTCTGGGCTCTCTTTTTAATTTTTAATTTATGAATTGTCATGATATGACTATGCTTTTCTTAATATTAATCTGTAATTGGTCATAGAATTTTCGATTGTTTGAATTTTAGTCACGTCGTGATTTAAATCGGATGACATGGACTTTCGGAGTATAAAAATAACTTTTCCGCTACGTTGATTGCTGTATACCTAAATAAATAGATCTATTTTATTCTGTTTCTCTCACATCACTATAAATTGCTATATATTAAGGGGCAAGGCCCCTCCAGGTCCCAGGAAAAAAGGCTAATTTCGGAAATTTTTTCAAGAGTATAATAAAAGCAGTCGAAAATTTATTTGAAGTACTTTATTAAACAAATATTTAAGTATACAAAAATATTTCTTCAGGTGCCTTATCGTCTTGGATTCTGAAGCGGCCATTTTGAATTAAAAAGATAAAAAGAAATATTTTTGGTCACTTAAATATTTGTTTAATAAAGTAGTTCAAATAAATTTTAGACTGCTTTTATTATACTCTGGAAAAAAATTCCTGAAATTAGCCTTGGTAGTGCAGTAAAAAAAGGATATGAAATTGCGCAATCTAAATACAGCAATATTACGATTATATCTGAGATATCACCAGGAGCATTGTCCTGAGTTTTGGACCTCGAAAAATGTGTGCTCAATTTCCGTTTTCAAAACGCGTTTTTTCAGCTTGAAATGTGAATAACTCCAGCTACATAGGTCGGATCGAAACAAAAAAAAAAAAAAAAACTTTTCGCAATGCAATTTCTAACAAATCGTCGTTGGTTTTAAGTCGCTCAAGTGCGTACATAACCTACAAAACTGAAAAAAAAACAGCCAAAAAACTTTTTTTGTCATTTTATTGTACAGGTCGACTAAGTGAACCGATCTGCTTGAAACTTTCAGAAAATATACCTTTTATTATAGCCAAAATACCCTGAAATTTTGGCACAAAAACATTGAACCCAGTGGACACAATTGAATTTGTTATTTTAAATTTGAATTGCCCGCCTTTTATGCCATTTGGTCCAAAGTTGATCTTTTTTTTTTTTTCAAAATTTAGGTCTCGACGCCAGCTTTCCAATGCCATTAAAAAATTTTTTGGAGTTATTTTAACCGTATTTTTACATTTGCTTATTAACTAAATAACAACAAATGCGTTTTTTCGGACATTTTGAAAAAAAAAATGAAAAATTTTCAAAATATCATATTTGGAAGAGAATCGCGCGAGATCATTTTCGTTAACAATTTTTTTTCAAAATGACCGAGAAAATGCATTTGTTGTTATTTGATTAATAAACAAATATAAAAAAAATGTTAAAATTACTTCAAAGAAAAACTTTTTAATGGCATCAGAAAGCTGGCGTCTAGTCCTAAATTTTGAAAAAAAAGTTCCATTTTGGACCAAATGGCATAAAATGACGGGCAATTCAAATTTTAAATAACAAATTTAATGCCCACTGGGTTCAATATTTTTGTATCAAAATTTCAGAGTATTTTTGCTATAACAAAAAGCATATTTTCTGAAATTTTCATGCCGATCGATTCACTTAGTCGACATGTACAATAAAATGAAAAAAAAAAAACAGTTTTTTGTCTGTTTTTTTTTTTAAATTTTGTAGGTTATGTACGCACTGGAGCGACTTAGCTCCTATATAGCTGGAGTTATTCACATTTTAAGCTCAAAAAACGCGTTTTGAAAATTTAAATTGTTTATAAACAAAAGAGCACAAGTTTTTTGAAATCCAAAACTCCTGGTGATACTCCAGAGCGGTCAAAATCACAATACTGCTGTATCTAAACTATGCCTACCTCATCAATATTTTGACCTTTTATTACTGCACTATGGGACCTAGAGTGATCATACCTCTTACAAAGTGTTTAGATTTGGCCAGGTAATAAGAAGAAAATAATATTTGCCAACGTAGATACCTTTAACATCAAGTAAATCTTTTTATTTATTTATTTTTTTCTGTTTTGCCAACTTCTCGTAAAGATTTGCTTACGTCATAACCCAGTTCATGGCTTCAGTTTTGTTTAACTGAAAGATTAGATTATTTGAATTACACATACAAACTGTAACAAGCGTAGTACTTTATAGTAGGCTGGCTTGCGTCACTGGTCTTCAAATGTTTACTTTTTAGTAATAAATGATCTAGAACTAGACAAATTTAATGTTACATGCCCTGTAAACATTAAAGAGTTTCTCTTATCCTGCTTTTTACGGTTTGTCGTCCAATTAACTCAAGAGTAACTTTTTTTCAGCTAGATATTAAATCGTCGAACAAGTATGGAGCTTTTTTCTCGATGTACCAGGTGTACAAGTATGAAATGCGGATTTCAGACAACAGATGGTGCACTAATGCAGTTTGTGCTATAAAGATTTGACACTGCGCCATTTTGTTGTGTCATCAACAAGTGTCAGACGCGCACGAGTAATAAATTGGAAAAGTGTGTGCATAGTGTTGTGTTCAATATGTCGAAATTTATACCGAACAAAGAGCATTCGCGGACAGCATTAATTGTTTGTTTTCATTTGAAGAAAACTGCTGTTGAATCATACCGATTACTTCGGGAAGCTTATGGTGAACATGCTTCATCGCATGGTGTGAACGATGGTTTCGGCGTTTCAAAAGTGGTGACTTCGATGTTGCAGACAAGAAACGTGGAAAACCGCCAAAAAAATACAAAGATGTGGAATTGCAAGCATTGTTGGACGAAGATGATTCGCAAACACAATAACAACTCGCCGAGCAATTGGACGTTAGTCAACAAACTGTTTCCAATCGGTTACGAGAGATGGGAAAGATTCAGAAGACTGGTAGATGGGTACCACATGACTTGAACGACAGGCAAATGGAAAAGCGCAAAAACACGTGTGACATTTTGCTCGCTCGGTACAAAAGGAAGTCGTTTTTGCATCATATAGTTACAGGGAATAAAAAGTGGATTTATTTTGAGAATCCCAAGCTGGGAAGTTCTACCCCATGCAGCTTATTCACCAGACTTGGCTCCTTCTGATTACCACTTGTTTGCATCGATGGGTCACGCACTTGCTGAGCAGCGTTTTGGTTCGTACGAAGATGTGAAAAAATAGCTCGATGAATGGTTCGCAGCAAAAGGGGAAGATTTTTACTGGCGTAATATTCACAAATTGCCCGAAAGATGGGAAAAATGTATAACAAGCGATGGTGCATACTTTGAATAATCATTCTTCCGAATTTAACATGTTTTCTTTAGAAAAAAATCCGCATTTCATACTTGTACACCTGGTAAAGATTTAGTGTCATATATCTCAGGTAATATATGTTAAGTCGCATCAAGTCATACTAGCATCTGTTGGAATTTGTTTATTCATACTTAATTTAGAACACTTTGAAGATGAGTGAAATTTCTCGAAACGTTCGCTACATTTTACAATTCTATTTCGACAATGGCACAAATGCTGCGCAGGTCTATATTGTATTATTTATGATCAAGATGCGTTATCACAACCCAACAGCCAAAGGTGATTCAGTCGCTTGTTACATGATGCTAAAAACTTACTTGGTCGAATTTCCAAGTGCAAATCTGTACAAGACGTAATGAAATCGAACCAGTTCCGAAGCAGTTGATCACAGGCAATAAGAAGTGGATCACGTACTACAGTATTATGCGAAAAAGATCGTGATCGAAAAAGGATGAAGAAATTGATGTCAAAAAAAGGTGATGCTGGGTGCTTGGCTGGCCAGACGATTGATTTTGTACTGTACTGTCAACAATTGACAAAATTAAAACAAGCAATTGAACAAAAATAAACCGGAACTAACCAACAGTTCTTCTTCTATTACGACATCGCCAGACCACACATTGTCCAATCAAATAGGGATTCAACCTAGGAAAGATAGTTAGAAAACTGAGTCAAGATATTCAAGGTCAAACGTCGCGAAAATCGTTTTTTTTTTTTTTTACAAATATCTTGTTTCCTATGCTTCGAATGACGGTTGAAGCTATTACAAAACTTGTAGAGCATAAAATTCTCTACAAATTTAGTCTCGGGCGATATTTTATATAATTACCCTACAGTCCCTGGCCAAATTATTAGACGCACTGCAAGATTTCATGTAAAATATTAATTACCGAGTGATATTGTACCGTTTTATTATTTTAAATTGATTTGTTTTTTATTTTTATATTATCCAATCAATTACCTATTTATTTGACATAAATAAAACAGCATTAATTTAGAAAAGCATAAGTTTATTAAGTTTTAAAGAAAAGTGAAATTAATGTTAGTAAAAGTCAATATTTTGTTGAGCCACCTTTAGCCGCTATCGAAGCTTTAATTCTGCGCGGCATGCTATCAATGCAACATTGTACTGTCTCCTGCATTTGAGGATGATGATTCCACACATGAATAATCTTTTCTAAGAGCTGGGTTTTGTTGGTAATCACATCTTTAGCTACTTCTCTTTTCATCAGCTCCCACACATTTTCAATGGGCTATTACCCGGCCAATCCAACAGAGGGATATTTTTTTTTCTGCCAAAAAAGCTTTAACAGACCGAGCAGTGTGGCAGAGAGCTCCATCTTGCATGAAAGTGAATGGTTCCCCATTTGGAAACCATTCTCTGAGCTGCGGAATCAACCGATTTTATAATACTTCTTTGTACTGATCTTGCCTCATTATTCCTTTGACGACGTACAGACGTCCAGTGCCCTTGCCGCTGATGACTGACCAAATCATCACTTTGGTGGGATGTTTAACCGTCGGGACGACACAATCAGGATGAAACTTTTCTCCATGACGACGACGCACATACTCAGCTTTATTCTGCAAAATTTCGAATGTGCTTTCGTTACTGAAGCAGACCTGTCAAAAATAGGAAAAATATATAAACTTCCATGTTTATTTGCTTTATTTAACTGAAAATGATAATAATGTATCAATTATTGATTAAATTGCTGTATCTTACCGATCTCCAGAAGTCCACATCTTTGTCTTGCCATTGTTTGGCCCACTTCAGGCGCTTTGCTTTCATTGCAGCTGTTAACTTGGGCTTCCTGGCGGGGCGACAGGCCTTAAAATCTAATTCTTTCAATTTTCTTCGAACAGTGCGCTCAGAAGCATTTACGCTAGCATCCTGGAGTTGTAATTTTATTACCTTTGTGGTAGCAAATCTGTTTTCTACACAAATTTTCTTCAAACATCTCTCTGACCGTGGAGTGAAAATTGGTTTTCTACCGCATCTTTTCTTTCTTTTCGGGCTTAATTCCTTCCCTGACTCAATTTTCTTTTTTATGCGTCGTACACTAGCTTCAGAAACCTCCAATCTTCGTGATATTTCTCGGTTTGTAAATGTTTTCGCAATCACAAGGGCCTTCACTTCAGCTTTTTTACGTGGTGAAAGATCGCCTTTTCTACCCATAATGAAAATAGTCCAATTACTTTTTTAAAACACTGCATACAAAATAAACTAATAACTGAGTAGTATAAAACTGTTAAACAAACAATCACAGTCCATAAAGCCACAGAAACACGTCCGTACCTGACTCGATTCCGATCGCGACTGATACAGGTTTGTACTTCTTTACGTTCATGTATCACTTTGTCAACACAGTGTTGCCATATGTTAAAAATAATTACAAATATGTAGTCTACAACAATTCTTTTAAATAAAAATCAATAATATTGTAGTTTAAATATACCATTATTGCATAAAAACTCTTAAGAAACATAAAATTACTAAAAAAAATACAGTGCGTCTAATAATTTGGCCAGGAACTGTAGAAAACAAGATATTTGAAAAAACTGATTTTCGCTACGATTGACCTTGAATATCTTGACTCGTGGAGACGAGATTCTATTAGACTTTTGAGCTAACTTTTCAAATGTCAAAACAAAGATTTATTCAAATTTTCAACGTTTTAATTTTTATTCTTTTTTCACCTTCTATGACTTAACACATCTTTGACGGCTCGGCAAAAATTGAGACTGCTTGGCTGGGAATGCATCCGCCGTATAACCCGGATCTTGCAGCGTCAGACTACCATTTATTGATGTGGTTTTCTGCAGAACTCCCTGTGGTGTTAACTTAGTTTGAAAAGAGGCCTGTGAAAATCACTTGTCACAATTTTTTACTCAATAGCCACAGAGGTTCTACAGTGATGAGATTACAGTCCCTGGCCAAATTATTAGACGCACTGTATTTTTTTAGTAATTTTATGTTTCTTAAAAGAGTTTTTATGCAATAATGGTATATTTAAACTACAATATTATTGATTTTTATTTAAAAGAATTGTTGTAGACTACATATTTGTATTTATTTTTAACATATGGCAACACTGTGTTGACAAAGTGATACATGAACGTAAACAAGTACAAACCTGTATCAGTCGCGATCGGAATCGAGTCAGGTACGGACGTGTTTCTGTGGCTTTATGGACTGTGATTGTTTGTTTAACAGTTTTATACTACTCAGTTATTAGTTTATTTTGTATGCAGTGTTTTAAAAAAGTAATTGGACTATTTTCATTATGGGTAGAAAAGGCGATCTTTCACCACGTAAAAAAGCTGAAGTGAAGGCCCTTGTGATTGCGAAAACATTTACAAACCGAGAAATATCACGAAGATTGGAGGTTTCTGAAGCTAGTGTACGACGCATAAAAAAGAAAATTGAGTCAGGGAAGGAATTAAGCCCGAAAAGAAAGAAAAGATGCGGTAGAAAACCAATTTTCACTCCACGGTCAGAGAGATGTTTGAAGAAAATTTGTGTAGAAAACAGATTTGCTACCACAAAGGTAATAAAATCACAACTCCAGGATGCTAGCGTAAATGCTTCTGAGCGCACTGTTCGAAGAAAATTGAAAGAATTAGATTTTAAGGCCTGTCGCCCCGCCAGGAAGCCCAAGTTAACAGCTGCAATGAAAGCAAAGCGCCTGAAGTGGGCCAAATAATGGCAAGACAAAGATGTGGACTTCTGGAGATCGGTAAGATACAGCAATTTAATCAATAATTGATACATTATTATCATTTTCAGTTAAATAAAGCAAATAAACATGGAAGTTTATATATTTTTCCTATTTTTGACAGGTCTGCTTCAGTGACGAAAGCACATTCAAAATTTTGCAGAATAAAGCTCAGTATATGCCTCGTCGTCATGGAGAAAAGTTTCATCCTGATTGTGTCGTCCCGACGGTTAAACATCCCACCAAAGTGATGATTTGGTCAGTCATCAGCGGCAAGGGCACTGGACGTCTGTACGTCGTCAAAGGAATAATGAGGCAAGATCAGTACAAAGAAGTATTACAAAATCGGTTGATTCCGCAGCTCAGAGAATGGTTTCCAAATGGGGAACCATTCACTTTCATGCAAGATGGAGCTCCCTGCCACACTGCTCGGTCTGTTAAAGCTTTTTTGGCAGAAAAAAAATATCCCTCTGTTGGATTGGCCGGGTAATAGCCCTGATATGAACCCCATTGAAAATGTGTGGGAGCTGATGAAAAAAGAAGTGGCTAAAGATGTGATTACCAACAAAACCCAGCTCCTAGAAAAGATTATTCATGTGTGGAATCATCATCCTCAAATGCAGGAGACAGTACAATCTTGCATTGATAGCATGCCGCGCAGAATTAAAGCTTTGATAGCGGCTAAAGGTGGCTCAACTAAATATTGACTTCTACTAACATTAATTTCACTTTTCTTTAAAACTTAATAAACTTATGCTTTTCTAAATTAATGCTGTTTTATTTATGTCAAATAAATAGGTAATTGATTGGATAATATAAAAATAAAAAACAAATCAATTTAAAATAATAAAACGGTACAATATCACTCGGTAATTAATATTGTACATGAAATCTTGCAGTGCGTCTAATAATTTGGCCAGGGACTGTATATTGTTGCTAAAAAAATGGGTGTAGGTCAGGTACAATTGACTCAATTTTGACTTTAAAAGGCTCAATACTTTTTCGACATCTTTTTTTTACTTTCAAATAAAGGTATACTAGCCTGTCGGGATTGACCCCGAGACTCGGGGTACGTTAAACCGGAAAGAAATTATGAGAACCAAACTGTCACACTACCGGACTCAATAAGAAAGTATGGTAGTGTGAGTGGTTTTGGACATAGGGTATTACCGGCCGTTTGACTAATTGGGACACCCAATTGATTCAGTTAGAATACTTATAGTTTTTCAGTAAATTTATTTCTAGAATATTTCAATCTAGTGTCCAAAATGATGATATTCTAGAGCTACCTGCGCTCCTCCTAATTTAAACTTTTTATAGATATCGCAGAGGTAGAAAAATTTATTTTATGTTGGTTGTTTATTTATCCTTATATTTTTTGAATTTTAGACCCCATCCCTCATGTGCCGAGCCAAGTGGTTCCCGTTTTCCCATCCTATTTTCCATGATCAAGATCTGCACCGAAAGGCCCGAAAAATGGTATTAGACAAAATAAAACACATTCCTTACTTTTTCTGCACAAAATACGACAGTAAACCAAAAGTTTAACACTTTATTTTTATATATACGGTTAAAGTCAGTTTTTGACCGACTGACTTTGAAAATATGTTTACGTGAGGCTGGCAATCATATCGCAATCTCACCAATTTTGTAGAACACCTTGTCTCTTAACTATCTCTCAATTTCTACTTCTTCCTCCATATGTGGGCAACGTTGCCCGTTTATTAACGTCTTCACCTATTGGAAATTGGAATGTTTATCGCCCAATGTTTTCGAGATCTACCCATGTGTCTCCTTCTTAATCGTGATCTGTCTCTTATGACCTATGTCTTTGTTCCATTCTATCTTTGTAGTTAACACCCACTCATTAATGTTATCTATTTTACAGGTTTGTAAAATGTTCTCTCTATCCCAAAGGATTTCTGGCTATTCTGTGCACTATTTTAATTTTTATTGTTTCGAGTATTCGCTTCGTTTTTGATGTTTCAGGTCGGTTCTGCTCTACACGTATATGCCTTATTGTAATCTTGTGAATTCGGAATTTTGGCATTTGTTTCGCCATATTTCAACGTTTAAATATATCGCCGTTAGATAGAGTAGATAGATAAATGTTTCTAACAGATGTGCATACATTATTTTAGGGGTGCGGAAGATCAATAGCTTTTAAGAAGTATAGCAGCCTTTCAAGCTGAATTTCTTAATACTCTCCTAGCCCCAAATGTATGGCGATATCAGACGAGTTTGTCTTGGTGGTACGATTGTCGGGAAAGACATAATTAGATGAAGAGTTGTATCCTCCTCATCCAAGAACTGGATCCCATCGCGACCTAGGTGGCAGTCTCCTCTCCCACCCAAATTGCAAGGGACCCCAAAAAGGGTTTAGGTCTTGTGGGATTTAATAGAGCTCCTTTTTTAGCCATTGTGTCATCTCGTTCAACACTCGTGCGACCAGGTACCCAGACGAAAAACAGGTTGTTTCTGTCAGCCAGATTCGCCAGCAGGTCTTTATACTCCCTTAGCGGGTGCGAGCTCACCGTTCCCTATTTCAAAACGGTCAGGGCTGTTGTCCGAACAAATGTACACCGTCCTCCGCGTTATGTTTCTTTTTCGCCATCTCCCAGCCACATAGGAGGATGGCACAGATTTTGGCTTGGAAAAGCGATTTACAACTATCCATGGCAGTATGCGCCTGCTCCTGCATCCTCTTTCTGTTTAAGCCCATCCGTGAACTAGATGGATCCTCTCTTTGCGAAGACAGTTCTGCTAGTCCAGTCTTCCCACTCTGGTATTAAAACTGTTAGGGGCCTATCATTAAGTAGCCATTGTGTCTACCGAGGGCTTCCATGTTTAGATGCCTTCGGGCTAGGAGCCGATAAATCGGTAGCGATGCTTTAGATTTTATTTATAGGTGCAAAGGTGGTATATTTAATAGAATCTTGCTAGGTGTCGTTCTCATAGCACCCGTAATGCCAAAGTAGATCAAACTTTGAACTCCGTCCAGCTAAGCTCTGTTTTCGTTGCATTTGGTATAGAACTCAATTCTAATGTTATAATTTTTTCTTCAGCAACAGCCTTATATCCTATTTTAGATGTTGTCATGTGCTTTAACACGTAGGCGCTAAAAAGTTTTTGGTCTGATGCATAGATGGCGCCCTTTTCAAAAAATCCATATGATTTTTAGGAAGCACCAACCTTCAAACGATACGTGTCAAAATTTTATGACATTTCGACGATTAGTTTACAAGTTACAGTGGTTTTAGTGACGCTACTTTTAATATTTTCAAAACAATGGAAAAAATCGAATTCCGTGTGTTGATTAAACACTGTTTTTTTGATGGGGAAAAATACCGTTCAAGCAAAGCAATGGCTTGATAAGTGTTACCTCTGAAAAATCACTCATCATTTACTGGAATACTGAATTTAAACGCGGCCGCACGATGCACGCTCTGGACACCCAAATGATGCTGAACGCTCTGGACACCCAAATGAGGTGGTTACGCTGGAAAACCCGCAAAATTGTTTTGGATGACCGTAAAGTGAAATTGCGTGAGATATTGACACCCTTAAGATATCAAAAGAACGTGTTAGTCATATTTTGCATGAACATTTGGGCATGAGAAAGCTCTGTTTGAAATAGGTACCGCGTTTGCGCATAGTGAACCAAAAACAACAACGTATTGATGATTCTGACTGCTGTTTGGACCTGTTTAAGCGCATTAAAAAGAATTTTTTCATGCGATATGCGACAATGGATGAAACATGGATCCAGCTGGGTGGACAGTGGCCGATAGAAGCCGCTCGAAGCGACCAAAGACGCAACAGTCGGCTGGGAAGATTTTGGCCTCTGTATTTTGGGATGCATATTGAATAATTTTCATTGTCTATGCTGAGAAGGGAAAAACTATCAATAGCGAATATTATATATAGTTATTGGTGGATTTGAAGGCAAAAATCGCAAAGGAACGGCCCCAAATGAACAAGAAAAAAGTGCTCTTTCATCCAGACAATGCACCGTGTCACAAGTCAATAGTTACGATGGCAAAATTGCATGAATTGAAGTTCAAATTGCTTCCTCATCCACCAGATTTGGCCCCCAACGACTATTACCTATTCGCAGACCTCAAAAAAATGCTCGCGAGAAAGAGATTTGGCTCCAATGAAGAAACTATCGCCGAAACTGAGGCCTATTTTAAAGACAAAGACAAATCCTTCTACAAGAAAGGTATAGAGATGTTAGAAAAGCGTTGGACTGATTGTAATGCTCTTGAAGGAGACTTTATTGATGAATAAAGTCGAATTTTGCAAAAAAATGTGTTTTAAGTAGTTAGACCAAAAACTTTTTAGTTTATGTGTTATATTTGCTGTCGACATTGTCAAGCCAATGTTTTTAACCATTTGATTAAATTCTTAAAGTAATCTACGAACCTTATCTTCGTTCTCGGATATCAACACGGTGTTGTTTAATGTAGCGTAGTATTTCTATTCGTTTATGTCCCGTTCTGTATTTTAAGGACTTGTTCAATTATTGAGTTCATTATTACATTGCAAAGTAGTAAGCTCCAGGTGTCTCCTTAGCAAATTCCATTTTCTAAAAGTATTAGCTTTGCGGGTTCCCCTTTTATCTCCGTTACGATGTCGTGTTTTAAGGAGATATTTTCTTTGGTTTTGACGATGTTGCTTGGTACATGTTTTTCGTACTTCTTCTATTTGTGGAAAGTATCTTGATCGAATACATTTTCGAAGGAAATGAAATGTATTCTGTCAATGTTGTGGTAGCCTTCAGACGTTGTTCCTGTCAATTTTCTAATGATTAATCGGTAATATTATAGACCATCTTTCATCGCAAGCTGTTTGTTATCAAAAGCAACCAAATGTAAAATATAAATATATATTTTCAAAATTCCAAACTCTATAAATTTTAAGTCATAACGCGATTTCCACACCATTTATTAGCCCCCCCCACACCCCCCCCCCCCCCCCCCCCCCCCCCCCCCCCCACCCCACCCATAATTATTTAGATTAGTATTTTCAACGCCAGTTAACGTCATTAATACGTCGAATATAATATTTCCTCTCAATTTACACACTCTGGTGGAGACCAACGTTTATGTTAGAAAACATGCTTTATGTAGCCATAATGAGGCTGTTATACGTGCGATTAAATTGCGGCAATTTTGACGTCACAAATATAATGATCAACATTCCAGAATGTTCAGCAACACACGAAATGAAGCAACTGTTGATTAGCTAGATGCTGGACGTTGACTGGCTATTTCTGTAGTAGTAATCCTTACAAGGACAATATTTTAATCCGCGCGAATACTTTCGTTATTCATTCGATAAAATTCCAAAAAAATAGCATCGAAGTGATAAAGGCAATATCCGACATGGTCGTCAACTATTTCCTTTAATATATATTGGTGATCAATTCTTGGGTTTGCAGTTCGCAGATAACAAAAATAAATGACTATGGTCATAGTGTTTATTACGTTTTAGCAATACGTTGCCTTGTTAGAAGAGACGATTATATTTTTATGGCACACAGCTGCGAGGGCTCGGGTACTAAACACAACCGTGTACTGGGTACTAAACATAGTTGTTGTTAGTACCCGAACCGTTTCAGTTGTGTGTCATAAAAATGTGAACTGCCCTTCTAATTTGGTGTGTCCCAAAATAATTATTCTGACAAAGGCAACGTATTGCTGAAAGGTGTAAACCCTATAACTAACTAAACTTTTTTTTCGTTTACCATTGACCAGGGACCAGTAAGCATTGCCAAACCTCTGCGAACAACTGATGTACACCCAGACACATCAGAAAACATATTTTATATATATATATATATATATATATATATATATATATATATATATATACGAGGCTAGTTTGAAAAGTCCGTGCAAAGTCCGAGAGATGGCACCACCGGCGCGTATCGAGGTCATGTTTAGTTAGTAGCATCTCTTGAATGAACGCACACCAAGTTTCAGCCATATTGGTCTATGTCTTTGTGTTTGGCATTCGTGTGAATCAAGGAAGTCGAGTGATTTTCAAGAAATGGACGAAAAAGAATTTCGTATGGTGATTAAACATTACTTTATGAAAGGCAAGAGAAGCTTGATAAACTTTATGGTGACTCTGCACCTTCGATTAGAACAGTTTATAAGTGGTTTCAAAATTTTCGGACTGGCCATATGGGCACAAGTGACGCTGAACGTTCTGGACGGCCTGTGGAGGTTACGACTCCAGAAATCATTGATCAAATCCATGATATGGTGATGGATGACAGAAGAGTTAAGGTGTGTGAGATTGCTAGCGCTGTGGGCATCTCGACTGAACGGGTACATAATATTTTGCATAAACATTTGGACATGAGTAAGCTATCCGCAAGATGGGTGCCGCGATTGCTCACGCTTGACCAAAAACGGAATCGTGTGAAGTGTTGCAAGGATGGTTTGCAGCTGTTCCAGAAGAATCCGGAGGACTTTAAGCGTCGTTTCGTCACTGTGGATGAAACATGGATACATTAGTATACTCCTGAGACCAAACAACAATCTAAACAATGGGTTACCAAGGGGGAATCTGCACTAAAAAAGGCGAAGACCGTTCCTTCGGCCGGAAAGGTTATGGCGACTGTCTTTTGGGATTCGCAAGGGATAATCCTCATCGACTATCTGGAAAAGGGTAAAACTATTACAGGTGAATATTATTCATCGTTATTGGACCGTTTGAAAACCGAGCTGCAAGAAAAACGCCCGCGATTGGCCCACAAGAAAGTCCTTTTCCATCACGACAACGCACCAGCACACACCTCAGCAGTTGTGGTCGCAAAATTAATGGAAATAGGATTCCAACTCGTTTCACATCCCCCCTATTCTCCAGACTTGGCTCCCTCGGACTACTATTTGTTCCCCAATTTGAAGAAATGGCTGGCGGGACAAAGATTTTATTCAAACGAGGAGGTGATTGCAGACACTAATGGATATTTTGCAGACTTGGACAAATCCTATTATTCGGAAGGGATCAACAAACTAGAACATCGTTGGACGAAGTGTATAAGCCTAAAAGGAGACTATGTCGAAAAATAAAAAAGGTTTACCCCCCAAACACATAAGTAGTTTTTATTTTTGCACGGACTTTTCAAACCAGCCTCGTATATATATATATATATATATATATATATATATATATATATATATATATATATATATATATATATATATATATATATATATGAATCACAAAATACAACGAATGGTTTCGGCCTTAGACTTTTTTGCAGGTTATCATGCAGGAAGAGAATCATTTCTAAATAAAATTTTGACCTGAACATAGATCTCAAACGTAAATGCTGCGACAAAACAACGGTCAATGGCTTGAGGTCACATCGGCTTACCGAACAAACCAAAGAAAGCTCGGCAAACATTTTAAGCCAGAAAGTTTAAGCAACTGTTTCTGAGATTTGAAATGAATTCTACTCGTCGAGTTCAGTTCTTGGACCCTGGGACGACTATCAGTTGCCCAGTCTATTGTGCAACTTTAAAAAAATTACGAACAGCCATCCAGAACAAACGCCGTGGGCTGTTGACTTCAGATGTCGTGTTTTTGCACGACAATGCTCACCCTCAAACCGCTAGACAGACAGAAGATTTGTTGCATCAATTCAAATAGAACATTTTTGGCCATCCGCCTTACAGCCCAGATTTGGCTCCCAGAGATTTTCGCCTATTTATGCACATGGCTTAGGTCCAAGCGTTCTGATGCCGGTGAACAACTGCAAGATGCTGTGCCAGACTGGTTGCGATCCCAGGCGGCAAAATTTTATGAAGAAGCTATTTTAAAAGCGATCAGACAATATGATAAATGCTTAAAATTAATAGCACCTCTGTTGAGAGTTGATAGTGTAGAGCTGTAGCTTTACGTTGCATATAATAAAATTTATATGGCTGTAACGGAGGTTACTTTCTGAATAGCCCTTATATATATATATATATATATATATATATATATATATATATATATATATATATATATATATATATATTGATGATTTTTAATCATTATGAGATGTGAGTATGAGATATAGGAAGTAAAAGAATATTATTTATGTTCGTGTATATAATTATTATTATTATTCTTATATTTATATGTGCAAAAGTTTCCGGCCACATAATATACATTGACGCAGTAGGACGGTCAAAGACGTATTTACGAATAATAGCGCGTTGAATATTCACATTTAGTTCATAAAAGGTCGTGGGAGCATAATCATGGCTCGGCATATGCAAATCCAAATTCGTGAGAGAGTAATAAAATTTTCAAAAGAAGGAAAGTCTTCTCGTGAGATTGCTTCATTATTATCGATAGGTAAATCAACCGTGAACGATATTATTGTAAAATACCGTTGTGGATATGGTTTAAAAGATCGTCCGCGTAGTGGAAGACCAAGAAAAAGTCTAAAAAAGTAGATCGTATCATTAAACGTAAATCAACTGCGGATGTCAAGAAAACTGCTGCCGAAATTGCACGCAAGCTAAAGGATGAAAACCTAGCTAATGTTAGTCGTAGTATTGTGACACGAAGACTACATGATGTGGGACTTTTTGGCCGTATAGGTATTAAAAAATCATTAATCAGTAAAAAGAATAAGAAGGCCCGATTACAATTTGCCAAAGATCACCTAAATTGGACAATCAAAGATTGGAAAAAAGTAGCTTTCTTAGACGACTCTAAATTTAATCTTTTTGGAAGCGATGGTAGACAACATGTACGACGTCCTATTGGTACGAGAAATGATGTTCGGTACCAAATTCCTACTGTAAAACACGGTGGAGGAAGTGTGATGGTTTGGGGAATTTTCTCTGCACAAGGTACATTGATCGAGATCAACGGAAATATGAACGCTGATATTTACAAGGACATTTTAGAAAACAATTTGTTATCATATGCTGAACAAACATTGCCGCAGAATTGGATATTTCAGCAGGATAATGACTCCAAACATACATCCAAGTTGTTAAAACACTGGTTTTCTGCTTTAAATGTGAGAGTTTTAAGCTGGCCATCTCAATCACCGGACTTGAACCCAATAGAACACTTATGGGAAACGCTAGATCGTCAAGTTCGAAAGCATACATATTCAAATAAAGCCGCATTATTCAAATCATTGAAGGAAGAATGGGATAAAATTTCACCTGCTTGTATTAACCGATTAATTGAGTCACTGCCACATCGTTGTGCGGCTGTTACCGCTGCTTACGGTATGGCTACAAAATATTAACATAAAAATATAATTTAAGTCTATTATAGAGCATATGGACTAATAATTTTTCTCGTAGTACAAAGTGGCCAAAAACTTTTGCACATATAAATATAAGAATAATAATAATAAATATATTCACACATAACATAAATAATATTCTTTTACTATATTATTTTGTTTCCTATATCTCATACTCACATCTCATAATGATTAAAAATCATTAGTCTTTTTTTTTAATAAATTAGAGTACGAAATGTCACTGGCCGGAAACTTTTGCACGCCACTATATATATATATATATATATATATATATATATATATATATATATATATTTATTAGGGTGACCGCAAAAAATCGATGTCGGAATTTTGTTCGTCTGAACCCCACAAAACGATTCCCCTGTCCAGATATTGAGATAGCCGAAATTTGAGCTCGATTAAACGACGTTAACCCGTGCCGCTCGTCGCTCAAAGTTTGAAAAAATCCAAATTTTTGGCTAAAAAGCTGACATATGGAGCCATAACTCCAGAACGGTAAATAATAGAAACACGCTTAATATCTCAAAAGAAAGCTAATGTTGTTCTTCAAAATTTATATTCTATACATAATTGTTATTTTAAGTCAAACCGAGTTACAACAGCCTTTAGCCCCAAAAACGCGACCTAGTACCAGTAGGAGCCAGTTTGGGAGTATTCTAAGAATTTTACGGGTTTTTACGTAATGTGTCTCGGAATTAACATTTTTTTGTTAAAAAGTATTTTGGAACTCAATTTTCAAACATAAAGAGCCTTCTGTTCAAATTTAATCTTTTATTATATGGGGATTACCTGACTAGTTTACTAAAGAAAGACCCGTTTGACAGGTAAAAAGGAGGATGAATCTAATTTCTATTTTCGGGATGGTGATTTTACTTCAGCGTACAACCAACCTTTTATTTATTCAGTTTACTTTCTAAAGTGCCTTTGAGCTGGTTGGATCGAACAATTATCTAGTGAAGATATTTTAAGACACTGAAGAGGACAGCATCTACCAGGAACTTGAGAGCTTGGAGGAAATGGACATCCCTGAAGAAACTACAGAAGATCCAGGACCATCTGAGAGCAAGAGGATGAAAGTTTCATTTGCAAGGGGCGTTAAAGAGATTTTAAACATGAAATTGTCCATTTTATTAGATCGATGTAAGGTATCCGACAGAAATGCCACGAGAATTTTAACAGCTACTCTAGAAGCACTAAACCTTGACCCTCTTGAGTACAAAGTCTCGAAAACTTTATTACATGATAGAAGGCAAATGTTCAGAGAACAATATAAAAAAAAAAATTTTGATAAAGAAAACATTCCTGAAAAAGAGCCCGTGGTTGTCCATTGGGACGGTAAACTTTTACCGGGTGTTTTAAAAAATGAACAATGTGAGCGAATAGCTATAGCTATTTCATATGGCGAAAAGGAACAGCTGCTGGGAGTTCCTGTAACAGCAAACAGCTCTGGAGAGGAGCAAGCCGTAGCCGTATATGAATGCCTACATGAATGGGGTCTTCTCAACACCGTCAAGGCGATGTGCTTCGACACTACAGCATCCAACACGGGAAGACTCAAAGGAGTATGCGTCATATTGGAGCAAATGTTAGGAAGAGAATTGTTATACCTAGCTTGCCGTCACCATATCTTGGAAATTCTGTTAAGAGGCGTATTCGACACAAAAATGGGATCATCCACTGGACCTCATCCAGACATTTTCAAGAGATTCCTCACTGCGTGGCCCAAGATAGACAAAGGAAAATACGACACAGGTATCAGTGACAATCTAATACAAAAGCAGCTAACTCCAGAAGTAATTGCAAATGTTACTGCTGAATTCGAGACCAAATTAACTGAGAGCCACCCCAGAGATGACTACAAGGAGCTATTGCAGTTGGTTCTCGTATTTGTTGGATCACTAGACGGCAATGTTGTGGGTTTTAGAACTCCAGGAGCCATTCATCACGCTAGGAGGATATTTACTGCTTAAAAATGTTCATTTTTCGTCGTCAATTTAAGATGTCTAAAGAAGAAGAAAGTTCTGTGCGTGCCATTTCTGTTTTCCTAGTTAAAATTTATTGTAAAGCTTGGTTCAATGCTCCAAAAGCTCATCTTGCACCAAAGCAAGATTTAGGTATTTTGCATAGTCTGTTAGACTATAAAGAATGTGACAACGACATTGCAGAAATAGCCCTGACCAAATTTTCGAACCATTTGTGGTATTTGAATGCAAAGTTGGTGGGATTATCGTTTTTCGATCCCACCATTACAGACGATGAAAAGTTGTTAATGGCTAATAAATTGCTCAGTAGCACAGATGAACCATCACAGCACGCTAGGGTTGTAAATCCAAAAGTTAGGAAAGAAAACTTAAAAGAGGTAGTTGATGGAGGATTGGTAAATTTACTTACCAAAGAAACGTTTCCATTCTTTGACCAATTTAATATAAAAAACAGATTTTCTAAGACAACATCCAAACACCTGGCCTCAAAATAATGACTTCCAAGAAGGATTGAAAATTGTCAAAACATTAAAAGTAGTTAATGATATGGCTGAGCGTGGTGTTAAATTAATAACCAAAAGCAATATGTCTTGCAAGTTGTAAGTAAATGCCGAGCATTATATCCTGACGTTTCAAAAACTACTTTAACAAAAGCTCTAGAATAGATTAGATAACTATGTAAAATTATCAACTCATGTAGGTACTACGTCTGTATCTTTTCTGTGTCTGTTTTGTATGTATTATATACTTAATTTTTATATTTTAAAATAAAAAATGTCATTAGACTTATCAGTATTAGTTGTTTTTTTATTATATTTCTACTTTAAACTCAAAAATATACCAAAAAAAAGCAAAATTTATCACTTAATAACAAAATATACGAAGTATGCTCCTAGTGGTACCAGGTCACGTTTTTGGGGCTAAAGGCTGTTGTAACTCGGTTTGACTTAAAATAACAACAATTATGTATAGAATATAAATTTTGAAGAACAACATTAGCTTTCTTTTGAGATATTAAGCGTGTTTCTATTATTTACCGTTCTGGAGTTATGGCTCCATATGTCAGCTTTTTGGCCAAAAATTTGGATCTTTTCAAACTTTGAGCGACGAGCGGCACGGGTTAACGTCGTTTAATCGAGCTCAAATTTCGGCTATCTCAATATCTGGAAAGGGGAATCGTTTTGTGGGGTCCAGACGAACAAGATTCCGACATTTTTTCCCCCTCTATGAGATCCGGTCACTCTAATATATATATATATATATATATATATATATATATATATATATATATATATATATATATATATATATATATATATATATATATGTATATATAAATTTAAAGCTCTTTTGCTACTATTATAAAATAATATAATAGAAAACATCATTAAATACATAAAAAATAAATAAATTTAATTTAACTATGTACTAATCATATCTAAATTTGTAGTACCTTTATTTATTGTGATTTAAAATGAGATAAACGTTCTGTTGACAAACAAAAATGAGTTAGGCTATTTAAACTTTCGCAGGTTAACTGATTTAAAATTTTGCAAAAAAATTGCATGTGATATTGTAAAAAAATTGGTATTTCAGGGTACATTAACTATATGGACAGCCCAGGTTGTATGTCTCGTCTGGATGCTAAGGCCTTACTTACATAAATCTAGATCTTTGGTAGCTTATTTCTACACAGTTGATAATTAGGTGGATTACTATCTTAACGCCTATTAACGTCCTTAATATACCGTGTATAATCTTAATTTTATTCGCTTTGACTTTTATATCCAAAATTATTTTATAAACTTTGTAATTTATTCCCGGTGCTTTCCGGTGCGGGTGCCAAAAATTTACCGCTTACGAAAATAAACAAATGAAAATAACAAACAAGGTGAAACCAGTCCGCTATGCCGCCCAACACCGCGTGACTTCTGAAGTTTTTTTGCTATGTTAAGAAAAATTCATAGGCGTCCAGTTTTTTTAATAAAAAAAGAAATATCAGCTAGTTTAGGAGAGAGTTGCAGTTGGTCATGCCCACAAAATACAGCTAAGCAGTTTTGTACTTTTGGGTTACAACCATTTTTTGAAAATAAAGGATTTTTTTTAAGATCTCGCGTTAATACTTTAAATATAAATAAAATAACAAGTGTTGATGATTTCAAAGAATTTTTTTTTTATCTTGACATGGATTCTGACAAAATCATTTTTTGAGTCCGTAATTTTTCTGACATATATTTTAAATCTTCAAATACAAGAAAAAAATTTGTACATAATTTTTTAAATGATTTTTTACTGGTTTTTTTTGGAGCCTCATGGAAGCCATTTTGAAAATTTTGATCTGCTGGCGCGCACGATTGCGGCCCACTGGAACATCTGAAAAAAAATTCTTAGAAAAAGTTTGACTGTGGCCCCAGTATAGACTACGATTATTTTGTTTGGGCAAAAATTTACAAAATGGGTGGACCTCTAAAGTTGGTGGTCTCATAAATAGAATTTTTTTTTTCGTAAAAAAAAAAACATTAAAAATTGAGGAAAATATTAACCAATCTTTTTTATTCGGGTTTATATTGGGGATATTGTTGTGTAGAAGAACATATTTAAATTTCAGACCGATCGGTTAAATGCTTTTTAAGTTATCGAGCACGCCAATTACAAAAACACTGTCTTGAGAAAAACGTGTTTAAAGTTTTGACATATAAAATCTGCTTAAGTTTAATCAGCTATGCCTGTTGCATACAAAATTCCTTCCGACTCCTCATACGCCGCGTTCTCAAGTGTTTTTTCGTCTCTCTGTGCGATTCTGGCTTTATTTATAACAACTCTGAATACAGCCTCAACTGCCATTTTAATATTTTCGATGTTTTTGTAATAAGTTGTTTCATAAAGGCTCG
Organism: Pachyrhynchus sulphureomaculatus; assembly: GCA_019049505.1. NCBI lineage: Eukaryota > Metazoa > Arthropoda > Insecta > Coleoptera > Curculionidae > Pachyrhynchus > Pachyrhynchus sulphureomaculatus. The sequence continues at coordinate 228,855,849 of CM032447.1, read as the reverse complement.
TTCCTAAATTCGTCAGGCCGCAAAAATTGTTCACTCCAGCGATTCCACAGCCGAGTAATCCCATTACAAAAATGAAACATCTATTAATATCATATGATTTCCCAATTTTGAGGCTAGAGTGTATCGCCGCATTCACAGACAACACAAAGCGTAAAACCTACTCCTCTTTCATCTCGTTTGAAAAATTTCACGTCTCCATCACAAACTTGTACTTCAACTTTTGTTGTAAAGTTGTAAAAACTAAAAATTGTACATACAGTAACTAAAAATAGGATCAGTGCTTAGACTCAAATCAGAAGTTTTTACCATTTTTTCTGCAGATTTACTGGTCAAATTAGAATTGCTTTCATCTGAAAATCGATTACCATAAAACCGTCTTTTACGTGGTCTGCACACTCGCTTCGAACTAAATTTTCCGTATTTTTTTATCCATTTTGCACAATATTAGCCGAGACGTTTACTGAGTGATGTTAGCCCTGCGAGCCATATTTTTGAATTGAGCAGGCCAGCGTATCGTTTGCTTTGAAGCTACAGTTTTGCCTCTAACAGAAAAAATTATACAGTAAGCTATCCTTTTACCTGCTTTTATCTTTCTTAAAATCATGAAAGTAGCAGCAGATGTTCGACGCAGGTATAGCAAAACTTTTGTAAACGACCGAAAGGTAAGTTGGCACGCCGCGTGGTTAATTTGGTCAGCCTTACACTTGGCGCTATATTCGTCTATAACTTCGAAGGTATTTGAGATTTTTCTGTGAAATTTTCAGAGAATATTATTGAAATAAAATACTTTCCACTAGCACCAATAATTCTTGGTTTCATTACTTCAACAGTTGCTTTGTTGCTGTATAGTCCCTACTTGACATACCTTCGCAGAAGATATTCTAAGGGTGTGGTATTACGATAGGAGGCCAATTCACAGGTCCATTTCTCGAAATAATCGAATCATTTCATTTCGTTTTTAGTAGGTCAGTCGTACCAAATACAACTTCGTAGCGGTGTTCAAGTGTTGATTTGCCGAACACTACTAAATACAAATGTCAAGTACTGAGACAAAATAAAATAGTGTTCCGTACGTTGATTGCTTTTAAAATAGAAAATTTTGTTACGGAGGTATAAAATGATCAGTGACTTCACAAAACAGACCCCAAATGAGTTTTTAACAAAGATATTTCCAATCTTTACTGACAACTGATGACCTTGAATTTTTTTTTTTTTTATATATACCAGATAAATTATTAAAGGTAATGCACTCGTATAATTTTCGTTCAATCTACACCCTGTGGAAAATATCCCAGAATTTTTTCAAAATTTTTTGATCAGTACTTTTCGAGTAAGGGGGCAGCGATTTTTTCGCAATTTTTTAAAAATAATACAAAAAAAGTGTGCGCAAGTATTACATTATATAAAATAAGTAAATATATATATATATATATATATATATATATATATATATATATATATATTACTCGTGTGCTTGTGAAACTTTCATTTGACACCATACTCGGTGACCTAGTAAAATTTTTTTTTTTTTTTCACTTCCGATTTTACCCTCCAAAACTAAACGATTTTTCGCGATTTTTTAAAAATAATACAAAAAAAAGTGTGCGCAAGTATTACATTATATAAATAAGTAAATATATATATATATATATATATATATATATATATATATATATATATATATATATATATATATTACTCGTGTGCTTGTGAAACTTTCATTTGACACCATACTCGGTGACCTAGTAAAATTTTTTTTTTTTTCACTTCCGATTTTACCCTCCAAAACTAAACGATTTTTCGCGATTTTTTAAAATAATACAAAAAAAAGTGTGCGCAAGTATTACATTATATAAATAAGTAAATATATATATATATATATATATATATATATATATATATATATATATATATATATATATATATATATATATTACTCGTGTGCTTGTGAAACTTTCATTTGACACCATACTCGGTGACCTAGTAAAATTTTTTTTTTTTTTCACTTCCGATTTTACCCTCCAAAACTAAACCCCCTGGGGTCAAAATTTAACTTTCAAAACTACACGGTTCTGACGAGGTCATCAATTCCTATATTATTACCAAATTGCAACTTTCTATGACAAATAGTTTCGGAGAAAATCGGGTGTGACAGTCAGACGAACAGACGGACAGACACCGAAGTCATATTATAAGTGTTCCACTAAAAAATAGGACCGCAACATAATTTACAATTACTTATATCTATCATGCAAATACCCTATGCTTGAAATGAGCAACAATATAAAAAAATGATACCTGAAGTATTCGGCAACTTTGATATCATATAAATAATGCGCAATATACTTCAGCACTCACTAAGCGATGTGGGGCCACTTCTTCTAATCTTTTTGTTTTTGAACGATCTCGAGAAACACGTCAACACGCCCTTATCTCATAAATTTTTAGTATTCGGAACACTCGAATAAAAAACCACTTGAGAACTCAGTTATGAGTATATTATATACAGTCGGTCATGTAACCCCCCGTAACTTGTCGGTGAAAGAAATTCTGTCTCTTTTGAGGTGTTTGTTGGCACCCCTGCAAACAATGTTTTGTAGAAAGAGGTTCCTTTCTAACCTTACTCATGGTTAACTAATACATTATCGAACATGAATGCTACATACACTTCCCGCTTCGAGGCTGTGTTCCTATGCAATTATCCAAAACGTCCGAAAATGAAGCCTACACCGGCTGCTAAATATACAGGCAAGTCGAGGGCATTCGTTAGCAAGTGGATGAAACGATACTCTCAGTTAAAAAATGTTGATGATTTAGCAGAACGTGATCGGACAAGGATGAAAAAATGATTACACAGGCCAACAAAAAAAAATATTTGTAAAAACTTTTTAAACCAATACATCTACGAGGCTGGTTTGAAAAGTCCGTGCAAAGTCCGAGAGATGGCACCACCGGCGCGTATCGAGGTCATGTTTAGTTAGTAGCATCTCTTGAATGAACGCACACCAAGTTTCAGCCATATTGGTTTATTTCTTTGTGTTTGGCATTCGTGTGAATCAAGGAAGTCGAGTGATTTTCAAGAAATGGACGAAAAAGAATTTCGTGTGGTGATTAAACATTACTTTATGAAAGGCAAAACGCCTCAGGAGACTAAAGAGAAGCTTGATAAACATTATGGTGACTCTGCACCTTCGATTAGAACAGTTTATAAGTGGTTTACCAAATTTTCGGACTGGCCATATGGGCACAAGTGACGCTGAACGTTCTGGACGGCTTGTGGAGGTTACAACTCCAGAAATCATTGATCAAATCCATGATATGGTGACGGATGACAGAAGAGTTAAGGTGCGTGAGATTTCTAGTGCTGTGGGCATCTCGACTGAACGGGTACATAATATTTTGCATAAACATTTGGACATGAGAAAACTATCCGCAAGATGAGTGCCGCGATTGCTCACGCTTGACCAAAAACGGAATCGTGTAAAGTATTGCAAGGAGGGTTTGCAGCTGTTCCAGAAGAATCCGGAGGACTTTAAGCGTCGTTTCGTCACTGTGGATACATTACTATACTCTTGAGACCAAACAACAATCTAAACAATGGGTTACCAAGGGGGAATCTGCACCAAAAAAGGCGAAAACCGTTCCTTCGGCCGGCCCGGTTATGGCGACTGTCTTTTGGGATTCGCAAGGGATAATCCTCATCGACTATCTGGAAAAGGGTAAAACTATTACAGGTGAATATTATTCATCGTTATTGGACCGTTTGAAAACCGAGCTGCAAGAAAAACGCCCGCGATTGGCCCACAAGAAAGTCCTTTTCCATCACGACAACGCACCACCACACACCACAGCAGTTGTGGTCGCAAAATTAATGGAAATAGGATTCCAACTCGTTTCACATCCCCCTATTCTCCAGACTTGGCTCCCTCGGATTACTATTTGTTCCCCAATTTGAAGAAATGGCTGGCGGGACAAAGATTTTATTCAAACGAGGAGGTGATTGCAGACACTAATGGATATTTTGCAGACTTGGACAAATCCTATTATTCGGAAGGGATCAACAAACTAGAACATCGTTGGACGAAGTGTATAAGCCTAAAAGGAGACTATGTCGAAAAATAAAAAAGGTTTACCCAAAACACAGTTTTTATTTTTGCACGGACTTTTCAAGCCAGGCTCGTAAGTGTTTTGGGTGCTAAACCGTATCTGGTATCAGTTTTTTTCTATCACCCACAGTTCTCTCACAATATGATATCGATTAAATATTAGAATAGGGAAAATTTGATACATAAAAAATAAAAACTTAAACCGTACTTTTATTTGATTAGACTACAATTTTTACTCACGATAACATATTTCACTTCAATGCGAATATTTTAGGTGCTTATTTTTTTTGTATTTCCTTTCCCTTTTCTCCGTGAAGTTTCTTGTATAGCTTTTTCTCCGATGTGATGTATTTTGTTGTTCTCTATGAAGTGACCAACAGTAATCACCCATCATGTTGATATTCCACCATCCCTGGTACCATTTCTCCATCTCCTTTATATTCTGATGGAACCGTTCTCCCTGCTCTTCACTCACATCGCCTAAGTTATTAGGAAAAAAGTCAAGATGGTTGTGCAAGAAGTGGACTTTAAGGCTCATCAGACAACCCAGATTTTTGAACTTGTCTATCATATTAACTACGATAAGTTCATAGTTAGGGTCTTTAACATTGCCCAAAAACTTAGTCACAACTTCTTTAAATGATAACCAAGCCTCCTTTTCCTTTGTAATCATCCTTGCTTCAAAGTTGGAATCGAACATCATTTTACGAATATCAGGCCCAACGAAAACCCCTTCTTTCAGTTTGGCTTTTGATAAATGAGGAAATCTTTTTCACAAATATTTAAAACATTCACCGTCTTTAGGCAAGGCTTTCACAAATTGTTTCATTAAGCCTAACTTGATGTGTAGTGGGGGTAGAAGAATCTTTTTTGGGTCTACTAAAGTTTTATGCAAAATGTTCTCCTCGCCAGGTGGTAAAGTTTTTGTTACGGGCCATTGTTTTTTTGAATCAATCCCTTGCTCTGCTGTCCCACTCACATATACGAGGCTGGTTTGAAAAGTCCGTGCAAAAATAAAAACTACTTATGTGTTTGGGGTAAACCTTTTTTATTTTTCGATATAGTCTCCTTTTAGGCTTATACACTTCGTCCAACGATGTTCTAGTTTGTTGATCCCTTCCGAATAATAGGATTTGTCCAGGTCTGCAAAATATCCATTAGTGTCTGCAATCACCTCCTCGTTTGAATAAAATCTTTGTCCCGCCAGCCATTTCTTTAAATTGGGGAACAAATAGTAGTCTGAGGGAGCCAAGTCTGGAGAATAGGGGGGATGTGAAACGAGTTGGAATCATATTTCCATTAATTTTGCGACCAAAACTGCTGAGGTGTGTGCTGGTGCGTTGTCGTGATGGAAAAGGACTTTCTTGTGGGCCAATCGCGGGCGTTTTTCTTGCATCTCGGTTTTCAAAACGGTCCAATAACGATGAATAATATTCACCTGTAATAGTTTTACCCTTTTCCAGATATTCGATGAGGATTATCCCTTGCGAATCCCAAAAGACAGTCGCTATAACCTTTCCGGCCGAAAGAACGGTCTTCGTGTTTTTTGGTGCAGATTCCCCCTTGGTCACCCATTGTTTAGATTGTTGTTTGGTCTCAGGAGTATAGTAATGTATCCATGTTTCATCCACAGTGACGAAACGACACTTAAAGTCCTCCGGATTCTTCTGGAACAGCTGCAAACCATCCTTGCAACACTTCACACGATTCTGTTTTGGGTCAAGCGTGAGCAATCGCGGCACCCATCTTGCGGATAGCTTTCTCGTGTCCAAATGTTTATTGCAAAATATTATGTACCCGTTCAGTCGAGATGCCCACAGCACTAGCAATCTCACGCACCTTAACTCTTCTGTCATCCATCACCATATCATGGATTTGATCAATGATTTCTGGAGTCGTAACCTCCACAGGCCGTCCAGAACGTTCAGCGTCACTTGTGCCCATATGGCCAGTCCGAAAATTTTGAAACCACTTATAAACTGTTCTAATCGAAGGTGCAGAGTCACCATAATGTTTATCAAGCTTCTCTTTAGTCTCCTGAGGCGTTTTGCCTTTCATAAAGTAATGTTTAATCACCACACGAAATTCTTTTTCGTCCATTTCTTGAAAATCACTCGACTTCCTTGATTCACACGAATGCCAAACACAAATAAATAGACCAATATGGCTGAAACTTGGTGTGCGTTCATTCAAGAGATGCTACTAACTAAACATGACCTCGATACGCGCCGGTGGTGCCATCTCTCGGACTTTGCACGGACTTTTCAAACCAGCCTCGTAAAACATGAAAACTTTGTAAATCCCTTTTGTTGACCAAGGATCATGGAGACAACTTTTAAATCTCCACATAGCATCCAATCGTGAGTTGGCTAGTTAATTGTCTGTAAAATCATGTTAAGATTTTTCTAAGTTTCCTTCATACGAACTGAATGAGCAACAGGCAGTGAAGCATAAGTATTTCCGTTGTGTAACAGAACACCTTTTAAACTAGTAGTTTTTGATGAGTCTATAAAAAGCCTCCAATCTTCCTTCTTGTACTCAATGCCAAATTCGTTTATTAGACTACCAATATCATGGCAGTAAACCAAAACCTCTTCCTGCTTGAAAAACTGAGCAAACTGTTGATCTCTTGTTCTATAATAGTAAATAGATGTTCCAGATTCCAATAAATGTTTTTCTTTCAGCCTGGAACTAAGCAATTCTGCTTTTTCCTTAGTCAAACCCAAATCTCTCACTAAATCATTTAACTCAACTTGTGTAAACAACTGTGGTTTTAAATTTTCTAGAGAACATTAAAACTCATCATCATCCGGTCGACTTTCATTAAATTCAGGACTGGACTGTAAAACGTCATCAATAGACTGAGGTGGCTCAGGGACAGGAAGTTCAGGTCCATGTCCTACCGGCCAATTAGCTAAAGTAAAGTTAGAATAAACAATTACTTTCTCATTTTTGGAGTTATATCCAGAAACATCAACGCTGCAAAAATAACAATCATTTGAATGATTTTCTTGCTCTCTTCATACCATGGGTACCGCAAATCTAAAAGCTTTCTTTTCTTTCAAATACTATTTCCTAAGATCCTCGACACAAACATAACATACTTTGTGAGGAGCCCAACATTTTTCTTGATTACCGATTTCTACACCAAAATATGCAAAGTATACTTTTTTTACAAACTCAGTAATGTTTCTTTGATGTTTTTTAACTACAAACTCACCACATATATAACAAAAAGTGTAGGGAGAGTTATTACAACCACGATTAGCAATACTTTGAGTGTGAATTAAACCATATGGGTTAAACACTGCAATGCGAGGTTATATTAACTGGAAGAAAACAAACAGCTGTGACATTTATCGGAAGTGTCAACCTAATAACATTTGATTTTACTGTCAACCTTATAAAATTCTGATTTTATTGCTAACCTAATAACATTCGAATGATAAAAAAATAAACTTTTGACATTTTGAATATTAAAATGTGAAAAATTGGTGAGTGATACGACTTTTTTATTATTATTTTTGGACTCAGCACATCAAAAAACATAGGAATCAGGTAAAATTATTAAAAAAGTTCTTTCATCGTTGGCCTGTGTTATTAACATGTCTTCCCGAAATCTTCAATTAACTTTGCGCTAAGCGGGGCAAAAACTAAAGCAAAAAGGTTTGGATATATTGTATGAAACGATTTGCACTCATCTCAGAGCTAGCAATTTGAAGTGGCGGAGTACAATCAAGAAACCATTACTGAACAAAAAACACAGAGAGAAATGACTCACGTGTGCAGAGGAAAACATAGATCGAGACTAGAGCAACGTAATTTTTTCCGATGAAGCTTTATTTTGGGGTTATGTTATCATCCCACTATCCTGGTCAATTTCCGCTAACCTATTAGTTCAGCGTACCGTGAAACACCCTGTGAAGATCCATGTTTGGGGATGTTAGTTTGAAACCCTTCATCTTTACCTACATTAGTATCGACTGCCGAACGGTGATTTTGTCGATAAAAATGAGGAGTAGATTCTTCAAGAGGATAACGACCATAAACATCGGAATAAAACGTGTAACCAGTGGAAAGGGAAATCCGGTATCGTCACACTAGATTGGCCATACCAGCCGCCTGATGCAAACCCAATCGAAAACGTGTCTCATACATCAAGTAGAAGCTTCATAGTAAAAAGATGTACACAGTGAAGCAGATGTCACAACAAATTCGAAAATTTGGAATCTTCGCCTCAAGAATACGCGGAAAATCTCGTCGAAAGTATGCCTCGAAGATGTCAAGCGATCATCGACGATGATGGGCACTGAATCATTACCATGTCGAATGATGTAATTACGTTCTTACTTGACCGACTGTATTATAATTGAAATGACAATCGTCGCTTTTCCCCCGTATTTATTTGCCTGACACCAGTTAGCCAACGAATAATACCGAAATATTTCGAATCTTTCTTTCATCACGCGGCTGACAAAAGCTGCTTAATTATAAGGGACGGCGTTTGTTGAGAGGCAATCCAACTCGCACTCTTCGAAATCGGTCATTGTCCTACGAACTAATCACCGGAGCAAAAAATCGATTTTTGGAATCACTTAAGTACTAGCCAAAGATAGGATGAGACTAGGCATTTTTCTAACATAATTTTTTTTTTTGAAAAGCTATTCTGTCTACATGTCAATAGCACGGCTAAATACGTTGTATGAATTTTCTATTACGAAGGTTTTTTTAAGTAGCTATGAAGGAAAACTCACTTAAAATATATATTATTGTACATAACTACACCATATCACACCATAAGCCTAATTCTATCCAATGCTGGATGTAGGCCTTCCCCCTGAATTTCCACTTCAATCTATTTGCAGCTGTTGTCATCCATCCAATGCCCGCAATCCTCTGTATGTCATCCCGCCATCTTGTTTTGGGACGTTCTACGCTTCTTTTCTATTTTTGTTTCCTCCATCGATCATCGGTCGTGAGTGTTACATGTCCAGCCCACTGCCACTTTCTTTCTGCTATTCTTTAATTTCGTTTGTTCACGTATCCACGTGTTTCTTTTTCTACGTTTAAATTTTATCGCGATCATCTGTCTTTCGTGTGCTCTCTGGGTCTGAGTTAGTTTTTGTATATCAGCTTTGTGCAGTGTCCAAGTTTCAGCGTCATATGTAATTACGGGTGGGATACACTGGTTGGGAACTTGGGCCTTTAACTTATTTGGGATGGTTTTGTCTTTGAATATATAACTTAATTTCCCGAACGTGCACCACCTAAGCCTAATCATTTTTGAAATATCATCCGAGACACTGTCTCTTGTCGTAGTATTTTTTTTTGCCCCAAATACACATAATTCTTAACAAACTCGAAAGCTGTTCCTTCTAAATTTATAATTATGCTATTATTATTGTTGGTTAATATTTTGTCTTACATTTATTCATCTTAAGACGAATTGTCTTTGAGTGGTAATTTAATTCAATTAACATTTCTTGTAAGTCCTGTGGATTAGTACTGATGACTACAATATCGTCTGCGAAGCTTAAATGACTCAGATAGACACCATCTATCTTAAGCTCTTCTTTGTCCAATCTAGTGGGCGAAATACGTTCTCTACAGCTGTAATAAACAGCTTAGGAGAGATTGTATCTCTCTGTCTCACACATCTTCCTATACGTGTTTGTTCTGTACTTGGTTTTATGTACATCTTTGTATTTTCATATATATCTTTGATTAGAATCAGTTCTACAGTTGTTCAAGCCGTTGATGATTGCTCACATTTCGACAGAATCAAAAGCTATGTAGTGTTCGAAATTGTATTCATGGCTCTTCTCTAGTATATTTCTCATTGTCTGTAAGTGGTCCCATGTGTTATAGCTGGATTTAAAACCAGCCTGTTCGCATAGCTGGTAGGAATCTAATTTCTTTTTTAATCTATTAGAGGTGAAGTTTATAAATGTGAAATAGTAAGCTAGTCGGGCGGTGATTATCTAACTTTCTGATATCTTTCTCTTTGTGTAAAAGTATTACTTCTGATATATGCCATAATGTTGGTATTTTGCCCGTTTTTAGATACATATTGAAAAGTTTGGCAAATTCTTGTTTTAAGTCCGCTTCTGCCATCTCCGACAAAATACCATAGGGCCTACTGTTTTATTACGCTGCATTTCCTTCAGTGTATAATTGACCTCTACAGTAACTTCTGGTAGTTCTTCTGAACCTATATTTTGTATTTTCTTTTTAGTCTGTTTTCTGTGTTCTTCATTGGGTGTTGCTTTTGCTTTAGACCTGTAGAGTTCATTATAGTAGATGTTTATTTCAGAGTACTTTGTCCCTATTCGTTATTACTTGTCCCTCACTATTTTCCAATTTAATAATCTCGTTCCTTCTGCTATTCACTTCCTTGCTTTTTATTTTCTACAGTTTACACTAATACACTTCCCATTTCTAGGATTGTCATACAAAATTTCGTGAAAATACTTAGAACGACGACAGTAATTTAACAACTAAGTACATTTTTATGTATTTACCCACGTTTACATCTATTTAAATTGCATGTTGGACAACGCAAACCCACCTCGAGCAGGCGACATGTTAATCTTCATGTTTAAATGTTGAGGTAATTGAGTCAACTAGAAACATATGAACAGAGGTAATTGAAAAAAACACCCTTCGTAGAAGGTTAAAAACAATCACAGTTTGCAGCTTTAGAATATGGCGAAAAGTTTTCATTAATTAATTAATATTGGTACGCCAATGAGATTTCTCTTGACCGGTACTCATGAACTAATAAAATTTAGTCTAAAAATAGCTTAATATACGATGGCACAGCATAATAACATATTAATTACGTTGACAGATGACACCTTGTTAGAATCATTTTGGCATTTTTTATTTTCGGTAAAGCATAATCAGGTGTTTTAATGGTTAATCATTTGTTTATTTTCACTTCTTTTAAGTTTTTCGCAAAAATTCCGGATAAAATTTAGAATATTGTAATTTTTTAAATGAATTTTACAAAAAACAAGGATATATAACTTATATGCTGTTTTTTATTAGAGCTTATCTTCACAGTTTTATGTAGGCGATGACTGACGAAAAAAATACTAAGAAGAAATGTGAAATTAAATAGATGTTTAAATATTGGTCAATTTAAATTTTTGGCACTAGTCGACTTTCCTGGTTTCCCATTAAATGTATTTCCGTCTTCTTTTCCTTTGATATAGTTATTTATTTATTTTAAAGTTTTAATTACATTTAAAATTAGTTTTTCTCTTTAATTTTGGCAAGTTTTAACAAAGTAATGGTCATATTTTCCGGTCTGTTAACATAGAATTAAAATATATTCGGTAAAATATTTTTGCATATTAGGAAGCTCCTTATTAAAAGGTTTTTTTGTATTACATTTTATTTATCCATATGAAAAATATTATATACGTCCCTCTGAATATTTCAGAATCGGCAAAACCTAATATTAATATTAAATAACCGGTCAAGTGCAAGTTGAACTTGCACAATTAGTCTTCCGTACGTTGATTGCTTTTAGAATAAAAAATTTTGTTATGGTGGTATAAAATGCTCAGTGACTTCACAAAACACACCCCAAATGAGTTTTCAACAAAGTTTGTACCCGATCTTTATTGAAAACCGATTACCTTGAAATTTTCGTTTTTTTTTATATACCAGATAAATTATTCCAATTCACAGGTCCATTTCTCGAAATAATCGAATCATTTCATTTCGTTTTTAATAAATCAGTCGTACCAAATACAACTTCGTAGCGGTGTTCAAATGTTAAACGCTACATGATGATTTGCCGAACACTAATAAATACAAATGTCAAGTACTGAGACAAAATAAAATAGTGTTCCGTACGTTGATTGCTTTTAAAATAGAAAATTTTGTTACGGAGGTATAAAATGATCAGTGACTTCCCAAAAACAGACCCCAAATGAGTTTTTAAGTTTGCTTCCAATCTTTACTGAAAACTGATGACCTTGAAATTTTTGTTTTTTTTTATATACTACATAAATTATGAAAGGTAATACACTCGTGATAATTTTCGTTCAATCTACACCCCGTGGAGAATATTCTAGAATTTTTTCAAAATTTTTTGATCAGTACTTTTCGAGATAAGGTAGGGGGACAGCGATTTTTCTAAATTTTTTAAAAATAATACAAAGAAAAGTGTGCGCAAGTATTACATTATATATATATATTTTTTACTCGTGTTTTCACAAGCTTTCATTTGACACCACACTCGATGACCTAGTAAAAAAAAAAATTTTTTACTTCCGATTTCACCCCCCAAAACTAACCCCTTAAGTCAAAATTTAACTTTCAAAACTACACGGCTCTGATGAGGCCATCAGTTCCTATATTATTACCAAATTTCAACTTTCTGTGACAAATAGTTTCCGAGATAATCGGGTGTGGCAGACAGACAGACACCGAAGTCATCTTATAAGTGTACGGAACACTAAAAACATAATTAGACCTCGAAAAATCGTTTTATTTGGATATTTATTTCGGTTCAGTTTAGGTTTGTTCGGGTTTGTTTTGATAAAAACCCAAAGTCAAATAGAGAAAACTTGAGACGGTCACCACGGTTTTCATTTTAATTATGTCAAGTTTTTTTAAACTGGTAATAGACATATTTTCCAATCTGTTAATATATAATTAACATGCATTCCGTAAAGCATTGTTTCATTTTAGTAAAGACCTTATTGAAAGGTTTTTTATATGCATCCCTCGAAAAGCTCCAAAACTGGCAAATCGTGTTATTTAAATATTTACTTTCGGGTTAGCTTAGACTTGTTCGGATTTGTTTTGATAAAACCCCGAAGTCAAATAGAGAAAACAACTTTGTGACTGTTACCACGGTTTTTTTAATATACCCTATGTTTTGTTTTTATTTTTTGTTATTGTTATTTATTTAATTTGAAATTTTAATTTATGTTGAATCAGTTTTTCGCTTTAATTATGTCAAGTTTTTTTAAGCCAATAATAGAGAATTAACATACATTCCGTAAACCATTGTTTCATTTTAGCAAACACCATATTAAAAAGTTTTTTGCATAATATTTGATTTATCCAGATGACAAATAATATATAAATCCCTCTAAAAGTCCAAAACTGGCAAAACTTAAAATTGATGTTAAAAACCATGATAGAAGTTCGGAAAATCGTGTTGTTTAAATATTTACTTTCGGGTTAGCTTAGACTTGTTCGGATTTGTTTTGATAAAAACCCGAAATCAAATAGAGAAAACAATTTTGGAACTGTTAACATGGTTTTTTGGTATGCCCTATGTTTTTTAGTGTTCCGTACGGAACACTTATAAGATCACTTCGGTGTCTGTCTGTCTGTCTGTCTGTCACACCCGATTTTCTCCGAAACTATTTGACATAGAAAGGTGAAATTTGGTAATAATATAGGAATTGATGGCCTCATCAGAGCTATGTAGTTTTGAGAATTAAATTTTGACTTAAGGGGTTAGTTTTGGGGGGTGAAGTCGGAAGTGAAAAAGAATTTTTTTTACTAGGTCATCGAGTGTGGTGTCAAATGAAAGCTTGTGAAAACACGAGTAAAAAATATATATATAATATTATGCTTGCGCGCACTTTTCTTCGTATTACTTTTAAAAAATCGCTGTTCCCTACCTTATCCCGGGCCTTATCTCGAAAAGTACTTATCAAAAAATTTCGAAAAAAATCTGGAATATTCTCCACGGGGTGTAGATTGAACGAAAATTATCACGAGTGCATTACCTTTAATAATTTATATGGTATATAAAAAAAAACAAATTTTCAAGGTCATCAGATTTCAGTAAAGATTGGAAACAAACTTTGTTGAAAACTCATGGGGTGTGTTTTGTGAAGTCACTGATCATTTTATACCACCGTAACATAAATTTTGACTTAAGGGGTTCGTTTCGAGGGGTGAAATCGGAAGTGAAAAAAAATTTTTTTTACTAGGTCATCGAGTGTGGTGTCAAATGAAAGCTTGTGAAAACACGAGCAAAAAATATATATATAATGTAATACTTGCGCACACTTTTCTTCGTATTACTTTTAAAAAATCGCTGTTCCCTACCTTATCTCGAAAAGTACTGATCAAAAAATTTTGAAAAAAATCTGGAATATTCTCCACGGGGTATAGATTGAACGAAAATTATCACGAGTGCATTACCTTTAATAATTTATTTGGTATATAAAAAAAAAAAAAAACAAAATTTCAAGGTCACCAGTTTTCAGTAAAGATTGGAAACAAACTTTGTTGAAAACTCATTTGGGGTGTGTTTTGTGAAGTCACTGATCATTTTATACCACCCTAACAAAAATTTTAATTTTAAAAACAATCAACGTACGGAACACTAATTGTGCAAGTTCAACTTGCACTTGACCGGTTTTTTTTATTATTTATTCAGTTTGGAATTTTCATTTATTTTGAAAAACTTAAAGTTGATGTTAAAATCATGATAGAAGTTCGGAAAATCGTGTTGTTTAAATATTTACTTTCGGGTTAGCTTAGACTTGTTCGGATTTGTTTTGATAAAAACCCGAAATCAAATAGAGAAAACAATTTTGGGACTGTTAACATGGTTTTTTGGTATGCCCTATGTTTTTTTTGTTATTTATTCAGTTTGGAATTTTCATTTATTTTGAAAAAACTTAAAGTTGATGTTAAAATCATGATAGAAGTTCGGAAAATCGTGTTGTTTAAATATTTACTTTCGGGTTAGCTTAGACTTGTTCGGATTTGTTTTGATAAAAACCCGAAATCAAATAGAGAAAAAACAATTTTGGGACTGTTAACATGGTTTTTTGGTATGCCCTATGTTTTTTTTTGTTATTTATTCAGTTTGGAATTTTCATTTATTTTGAAAAACTTAAAGTTGATGTTAAAATCATGATAGAAGTTCGGAAAATCGTGTTGTTTAAATATTTACTTTCGGGTTAGCTTAGACTTGTTCGGATTTGTTTTGATAAAAACCCGAAATCAAATAGAGAAAACAATTTTGGGACTGTTAACATGGTTTTTTGGTATGCCCTATGTTTTTTTTTGTTAATTATTCAGTTTGGAATTTTCATTTATTTTGAAAAACCTAAAATTGATGTTAAAAACCATGATAGAAGTTCGAAAAATCGTGTTGTTTAAATATTTACTTTCGGGTTAGCTTAGACTTGTTCGGATTTGTTTTGATAAAAACCCGAAATCAAATAGAGAAAACAATTTTGGGACTATTAACATGGTTTTTTGGTATGCCCTATGTTTTTTTTGTTATTTATTCAGTTTGGAATTTTTATTTATTTTGAAAATAGTTTTTCACTTTAATTATGCCAAGTTTTTTTTAAGCCAAAAATAGACATATTTTCCAATCTGTTAACATAGAATTAACTTGCATTCGGTAAACCATTTTTTCCATTTAAGTAAGCACCTTATTAAAAGGTTCTTTCTATTATATTTTAATTATATTATGATTGACAAATAATATGTACATCTCTCTAAAAGCTCCAAAACCGGCAAACCCTAAAATTGATGTTAAAAACCATAAGAGTTCGAAAAATCGTTTTATTTACGTATTTACTTTCTGGTTAGTTTAGGTTTGTTCGAGTCTGTTTTGATAAAAATCCGAATTTAAATAGAGAAAACAATTTTGGGATTGTTACCGTGGTTTTTTGGTATGTCCTATCTTTTTTTTTGTTATTTTTTGCTTTATTATTTATTTAATTTGAAATTTTAATTTGTTTTAAAAAGAGTTTTTCACTTTAATTATGGCAAGTTTTTTCTAAGCCAGTAATAGACATATTTTTCAGTCTGTTAACATAGAATTAACATGCATTCATTAAAACATTTTTTCATTTTAGTAAGCACCTTATTAAAATGTTTTTGTGTATTATATTTTAATTATCCATATAACAAATAATATATACAACCCTCTAAACGCTCCGAAACCGGCAAAACTTAAAATTGATATTAAAAACCATGATAAGAATTCAAAAAATGTTTTTTTTTATATATTTACTTTCGGGTTAGTTTAGGTTTATTCGGGTTTGTGTTGATAACAACCCGAAGTCAAATAGAGGAAACAATTTTAGGACTGTTACAACGGTTTTTTGGTATATACTAGGTTTTGTTATTTTCACTACTTCGCGCCCAACCCCTGCAAAAAGAACGCCGAAATAGGTGTTTGCAAATCTTGTTAAATACGAGTCAAAAAATAAACTATCGATTACGGCAGTTTTTCGATAGAAAGGGATCATAAATGGCGCAGATCGCTGCAGATCCATAGAATTCTATATATTATATAACATGGCTTAGATCAGTGTTCTATGATCGACTGGTATATAATCGTAAATTTTATTGTAGATGAAGCTTAGTCCCACCATTAATCTAATACGCACGGTGAGACAAATTTGTTTTTAAGACGAATTTTTGAACCTCAGTTTGAAATGAATATATTTAAAATACATTCAAAATTCGTTTCTGTCGATTGAAGTTTAAGTATATTTTGCCTGCCATGTGCTAGCAAAATATGAAATAGATAATCTTCACTTTATTGCATTCGACAAAATGCATGGATTTTTATCAGTGTTTGCGGTTTAATTGATGTGTTGTTTGTTTTCCTGCATGCATTAACACGAATCATTCTAACACCAATTACTATGAAATATTTTCCGCATTTATTAGCATGATTTTAGATGGTGTTTTATAGTTTGTAAATATGATATGTAAATGGTCACAGTTTGCAATGTTTTAGAAATACATAGAGTAGAATAGAATATCTTATACACATATATTGGTAAGAGTATATCATTAAATAATTTTTTTAAAGTCCCTTTTTCATGATCAGTCTTAAAGTTTTGCTATTGTACTTACAAGTATAAATAGGCAAGCATGACGGCACGCGTGTATATACCTAGTACTTCCATAAATACTATTACAAACTTTCACGTACGCCCTCTATAAACAAATACTTTTTGTTGAAATTATTTATAGGCTATGTTACTCATCTGGTATACAGTTATTATGTGTAAACATATTTACAATTTGAATTCTTTAAACAATGCAGTGGGGTAATCGAGAAAGTAGGATTGCTGTTATAGCTTTATTTAAGGGCTGTATGGAAAAAGCGATATTTTTAAGACCTTAAAACTGCTTAAAATAAGTCGTATGTTTGTATACCGGGCGATAAAATTATTTACTGAGACGAGAGACATAAAAGATAGGCAATGTTCAGGAAGACCAAGGACAGTTCGAACACCACAAGCTGTATAAGCGCAAACACTGTGTAACAACCTTTCAATATGAAATATTGTAGGATTTTCCAGGTCTTCTAAGGAGTAGCCCAGTCACCAGAGACGAAATGTAGTAAAAGTGCATATAAATTTAAATAAGCTAGACTTTTTGTCAGCGAGGTTCATTACCAGGTAAATAATATATGTAATAAAGTTTGCAGCAATCGGGGCATGGCCGGTTAAAGAATGGAGTCCGAAAGGGCTCCATTTTTTGTCTTTCAAGAATATCTCGAGAAAAATATTCATAATTTGTGAAAATATTACATAGAAAAAATATAGATCAAACGATTTTGCACAAAAAGGTCTTTTGATATTTTCCTGAAATAATTTTAAAAATTATAATTTTTTCTTTTTTGAAAATACCCAAAAATTCAAAATAAATCGAAAACTATTAGAAATAGGTATATGACATTCTTAATAAAAGTTGGAGGGTTTTGTAAAATCTTTCAAAAAAATAATAATATACAGGGTGTGCCATTTAAAAAATTTGGGATTTTTTCAATTTAAAGTACTCGAAATGTATAAATTTATTTTGAACACCCTGTAGTATCTAACTCAAATTTCTTTACATATATCTTTTTTTTTCATCTCTGTAGAACGCTCGTACCAATGATGAGTATTACACCTTCAGAAACAATGGTGCTACTGGCAATTTTTTACAAAACTGAAAACTATTATTTTTTTAAAAAAATTGAAATATTAGAAAAACTTCTAGGTTTAGGTATATAACATTATTAATAAAAAAGTTATAAAATTTTGCGCAGAATTTTTTAAAATCAATTAGAAAATGAGATGTTCCATTTAAAAAAAAAAAACATATGTTATATAGGCCACACTTTTTTGAAGTACCCTGTATACTCGAAAATAATTTTAAACTGTGCACCTTAACATTCCCTAAAACTATTGTGTTTAACATTTTTTCGTGATTCCCAAAACAAATGAGATAATGAACTTCACTCTATCGTTGACTCACCCCTGTACAGTATTAAAGAAGGAGCGTGTAAATTAACATAGGATCATATGAATTTGTTATTAAATTTTAACTTTACCTTAATATAATGCAAAAATTTACAAATACAGAAAAATATGGAACAAGATGGAATTACATGGAAAAAATAATACAAAAAGTGCGTATGTTATATTAAAAAATGTTAAAAGCATTTACTTCCTTCTCCAACTTTAACTCAACCTTAAAATATATAATAAAAGACTGTTTTTAGTCAATTTCCACTAGTTTATTTTAATTGCGATGACGCGTTTCGCTGTCGATGCAGCTATTATAAATAAACTAGTGGAAATTGACTAAAAACAGTCTTTTATTCTAATAAATTTCCATCAAGTAGAAGCTACAACTATCCGAAATTTCAACCTCAAAAGTGTCAAATTAATGAATACGTTGTAATTACAAATAAAACAGACCAATTCATAGATTTAAACAAAAAAAATAAAAATCAATGTAAAAATATTATGAAATTGTACTTCTAAAGTGATTTTCTTGAAGAGAAAAGTTTATTATTTAAGAAAAAAAATAAAGTTACGGTACTTATTTTCACCATTTCTGAGATAGTTCAAATACAAAAATTGCCTAACTCCAAAAAATAGGCAAAAAACATATTTCTTTATTTTCAATGCATTTAAAATCAGGGTATCAGGCAGTGAAGTGTGTATTTCTAAATGAAAAAGAAATATATAAAGAAGAAAATGTCTGAAGGGTTTTTTGATTAGATTAAATTTATCAAAGATATTAATATATAAAAATACAAGCGTCCCTGTTAAAAATGTTTTCCTTTCAAATGCATTTCCTTATGTTAATTTGAAAAATTCATGGATGCATCACAAACTTTTTCCTTTCCCTTTTTTAGTACGATTATTTTTAAGGAACTTATGACAGTTTTACTGGCGCGATTCGCGTGATAATTTCAGAATTTCGCTTGGCGCGCTTTGAAATATCTGAGTAAAACAGCACGTTTTAAATTAAGATTTTTCTCGAAAACGGTGCATTTAACAGGAAAATATCAAGAGACCTTTTTTGTGCAGAATCGTATGATCTATATTTTTTCCATGTAATGTTTTCACAAATTATGCATATTTTTTAAGATATTCTTGAAAGACCCAAAATGGGGTCCTTTCGGACCCCATTTTTTCAGCCGGCCATGTCCCGATTGCTGCAAACTTTTTACATATATTATTTGGATGTTAATGACCCTCTCTGGCCAAAAATCTAACTTATTTAAATTTATGTACGGTTCAACTCCCAAGCGACCTGATTAGAAGTGTTCGAACTTGTTCCAGAAGTTCAGCAAGAGTTATGGTTTGGCGGGGAGTCAGCTTTCATGGGGTTACCAGTATTCATTTTTGTGAAAAGGGTCTGAAAACTTCGGCTAAAATATATCAATACACTATTTTAAAGAACGTTTCGAAACCCCTAAACCATATTTTTTTCAAAAACAAGCATTGGGTCTCCAGCAAGATTCTGCACCAGGACATTGGCCTTCTGCAAGTCCTGTTCTAAATTCTTTAGGTTATAAACTATGGTCCTTCTTAGACGGTATGGTTTGCTCTAAAAGTAGTCCGTGCTGTCATAGACGAACGGCCTAATCGTTTGAAGGCTTGTGTAAAAGCAAGAGAGGGACATTTTGAGTAAATGTTTAAATTAATTTTGTTATGAATATGTGATTAAATTCCACAATAATTTGTTTTAATTTTCTTTAAATGTTTAGGCAATGTTTTCATTGTAACAGTTTTTATGGGATTACTAGGTAGTTGTGTGCGCAAAAATCATTTCAGCCAGTTTTGAGATGCTCCATTTTGCTCGACAACCTATGTATTGATAAGCCCAACTGATTAGAGGAAGACATAAATTTAAATATTCATGGGAAAAACTAATGTGAATTAAATTAAAGAATGAATTGACTGATAACTCTCACCCTCCCGTTCAACTTATATTATTTTATTTATCTGATAGGATGGTAAAAATACGCTACACTGCTTTTATTTATATTGAAAGTAGTACCGAGCCTATATGTTGTATGTGAACATCAGCCATACCGGAAAAAAACAATCAAGACCATTTTTATTATTTTTATTACTATTATAGTTGCCAGGACAAACACTGTCAATTTACTTTTATTATTACAGAGAGTTAATTCAGCTTATAAATAACGATTTTTTCGATAAGAATCGGTGTAAGAATTTTTATTGCTATGACAATGCTGACTTAAATATTTCGAAAAAATTTTTCGAGGAAATGTTAAACAGCATATTTCGGTCTAATTAAATTGGATGAACGTACACTACCGTCAGAAAGTATTTGCCCACCTAATAAGGCCATCGATTCCTATATCTGTGCCCAATTTCAACTTTCTATGTCAAATAGTTTCGGAGAAAATCGGGTGTGACAGAAGGACACCGAGGTGATCCCATGTGTTCCGTACGGAACAACTAAAGAGCATGTATACTTAGGTCTTAAAAGCAACTAATGTTATTAATTAATATTAATATTAATATTTTGAAATTTCTTGTATGTAAATTTTTGTTATTTATTCGAATACCATTTTTTCTTGTATTTTTTTACGCAGACTACTTACAGCTTATAGCAAGAGCCAAGCGAGCCAATGAAAACATACATAATTAAGAGCGGCTGTTGTAAAAATAGATACGTCAATAAATATGCAACAGATTTGTTTTTAAATCTAAAAATAAACTTTGTAATAAAACGGAAAGGATTTTTTTTAGAAGTTAAGTAGCTTATTTTAAATTGCTGTTAAGGATTAAAAAAATATAAAATGTTTTTCAAATTTTTAGTGTTCTGTACGGAATACTTAGGGAATCACTTCCGTGTCCGTCTGTCACATCTGTTCTCCGAAGCTATTTGAAATTAGACCAAGAGGACGACCCGAAATTTTTACCTGTCGACTAAGCGTCTGCCTAGTTGTTCATTCTATCGGGCGAGCCGGATGAAAGCGTTTTAACGTTGATTCTACGTGCCCTGGAATCCCCAGATAAGGCCCTAAATACTACATCCAAAAATGGACTGTCGTTTAACCACTTGCATCAAGTAAGAACACTGGTTAAAAAGTATAAAATCAAAATCAGAAATTGACAAGTACCTCCGAGTACTTCCGAAAACCATCATCTAATTGTTAATCCAATTTGCACAGGGTGAGTCAACGATAAATTCATTATCTCATTTGTTCTGGAATGACGAAAAAATGTTAAATACAATAGTTTTAGGGAATGTTAAGGTGCACAGTTTAAAATTATTTTTAAGTATACAGGGTACTTCAAAAAAAGTGTGGCCCATGTAACAATGTTTTTTTAAATGGAACATCTTATTTTCTAATTTATTTTTTAAAAATTCTGCGTAAAATTTTATATTTTTCATTAATTATGTTATATACCTAAACCTAGTAGTCTTTCTAATATTTCAGTTTTTTTTTTTAAAAGTATTAGTTTTCAGTTTTGTAAAAAATTGCCAGTAGCGCCATTGTTTCTGAAGGTGGAATACTCATAATTGGTACGAGCGTTCTATAGAGATGAAAAAAGAAGGTATATGTAAAGAAATTTGAGTTAGATGCTACAGGGTATTCATGCATTTCGACTATTTTAAATTGAAAAATCTCAAATTTTTTAAGTGGCATACCCTGTATATTATTATTTTTTTCTGATAGATTTTACAAAACCCTCCAACTTTTATTAAGTATGTCATATACCTATTTCTAATAGTTTTCGATTTATTTTGAATTTTTCAATTTTACCCGTGTTTTTAATACACTTACGCTATAATATCATAGTTGCCAAGACAAAGCAAAAATGTAGACATTGTCAAATTTTGACATGTCTATTAAGCAAGTAAAAATAGTGTAATTTGTTGTAGTAAGTGACGTATAAAGGTAATAGTTATGGATTTTCCTAAAAATGAATTAATTGATATGGTTTATGTACTGGGCCAGGCGGGAAAAATTGTCTTTTCGCAGTAAAGTTTTACGGAGCGAAGTACCCTAATAGACGTATACCATCTAGAAAATCTTTTCAGTGCTTAAAGGAATGGTTTGGTGGTAGTGGTAGCGTTGAGTATACGAAACGGAAAGTAGTAAACCGGAATGCTACCAATGAGGAAAAAGAAATGGAGATTTTACTTCATGTTAAATATAATCCCCAAGTCAGCAGCCGTCAATTAGCTGACTTATCTGACACATCCCAATCTAGGGCTAATCGCACCACGAGAAAATACAAGTATCATCCCTTTTATATAGAACTACACCAAAAACTTCAAGATCGTGATTTTAAACGACGCGTAAACTTTTGTACCACCATGAATGGAGGAATAGAGGCCGATCCAAATTTTTTATCCAAAATAATGTTTTCTGATGAAGCCACTTTTCGCAGTAATGGGACAGTTAACAGCCATAACATGCATTATTATTCAACAATTAATCCATTTTGGGTCTGGGAAGTTCAAAACCAAAACCATTGGGCGCTTAATGTATGGTGTGGAATATTAAATTTTCTATATCTAAATGGATATCTAAATTTTTTGCAAAACGAATTATCCCAGCTTCTTGAAGAAGTTGATAACTTTGAAAGGGAACAAATGTGGATTCAACAAGACGTAGCTCCTGCTCATTACCACTTCGGGAATTTTTTTAAACGATCGTTACCCACAAAAATCGATCGGTAGGGATGGTCTCCTCGATCATGTGACTTAACACCTTTAGACTTCCTTTTGTGGGGCTACATTAAAGAGCGTGTTGATGTGAATCCCTCTACAACACCAGTAGATATGGAAAAGAGGATACGGGATGCGTGCAGGACAATAACGCCCTTTATGCTAAGGAAGGTGAAGGAAAATACAGTAAAACGACTAAACATGTGTATTCAAGTAGACGGGCATATTTTTGAACATTTATTACGTCATAATAATTAATCATTAGGTAAGTTAAACTATATTAAAATTATTGTTAACTATTTGTTTATGTTTTCACAGTGGCGTAAGTGTATTAAAAACAAGGGTAAAAAATTGAAAAATTCAAAATAAATCGAAAACTATTAGAAATAGGTATATGACATGCTTAATAAAAGTTGACGGATTTTGTAAAATCTACCTGAAAAAATTATAGTAAACAGGGTGCGTCATTTAAAAAATTTGAGATTTTTCAATTTAAAATAGTCGAAATGTATAAATTTATTTTGAACGCCCTGTAGCATCTAACTCAAATTTCTTTACATATATCTTTTTTTCATCTCTATAAAACACTCGTACCAATTATGAGTATTCCATCTTCAGAACTAGTATTTAAAAAAAAAAAATGAAAAATTAAAAAAAACTACTAGGTTTAAGTATATAACATTATTAATAAAAAAGTTATAAAATTTTACATAGAATTTAAAAATAAATTAGAAAATAGAATATTACATTTAAAAAAACATGTTATATCGGCCACACTTTTTTGAAGTACCCTGTATACTGAAAAATAATTTTAAACTGTGCACCTTAACATTCCCTAAAACTATTGTATTTAACATTTTTTCGTCGTTCCCGAAACAAATGTTATAATGAACTTTACTCTATCGTTGACTCACCCTGTACATTCGATATATTGCGTTGTGTTTTTCTCAGTAGATAGCTTTAGTATTACATATCTCAGGTAATATAAGTAGTATCGGGCCATGCTTAGCGTCAGTTGAAAGCTGACATTTGATAGTAACCAACGTTCAAAAACTGTTCGAACTTATTTATTCAGACTTAATTTAAAGCACGTTGAATAGTATAGTACTTAACATAAGAAAAAAATCTTATAATTTTAAAAATTAAGGAATTGATACACGTTGTATGGACCATGGAACCAACTTGATTGTTCTAGAGCTTTTCATGTAGTAAAGAAATCAACCGTTAAACAGAGAGACCTATTATATATTTAATAAAACTTGTTTTTAGTTGACTGTAAAGCGTGTCTAAAATTGGCACAGAAAATTATTTAATGCTACGTCCTTGATGCATATTTGTCAGTTTATTTGTATAAAATTTAAGAGCGCTAGGTCGTTTGCTTCCAATTTAGTCAATATTTTATGGTCTCTTACGATGGCAAATATTTGTTTGAATTATTTTGGAAGATTAGAGAACGTTGCTTTTGTTTTATTGTTATAGAATGAATTTTAATTTTTATTTAGCAGAAAAGCCACGTAATTAAATTTCTGTCTTTAAAAAGACTTATCCGCATTTTCACATAAATAACGGCGGAGAAATTTATTCACGCCACTAAAAAGGTCTAACTTTAAAACCGGTTTAATTTGACAGTTAGGGGTTTAAATTGGCAAGAGCACCAGTAATCCATCTACGTTAAAATTTTAAAAACTGTCCGAGAGATGGCACAAACAACCATATGATTTTCAACTAGTGTCAACTTTCAGAAAATTCATGTAAAATATTTATGACATTCTGTCTATTAGTTTGCGATTTTTGCAAAGCGATGAAACAAAAAGAACTTCGTGTGTTAATTAAACATTATTTTCGAGGAGGAAAAATACAGCCAGAACCTAGAAGAATATATTTTATTAAGTTTATAAAGCAGTGCATTTATTGAATCACTTTACCTCTGCAAATTATTTTCAATAAGTCTCTGGACTCTTGTGCTTCATATCTCCCATATTCAAATCGGGTGATAGGGAGGATATCAGCAACTATAGAGGAGTGTGTATACAGTCTGCCATGCCGAAACTATTCGATAGTTTAGTGTGCGACCAGTTAAACTGGTCCTGTAGGGGAATGATCAGTCCCTACCAGTTTGGCTTCTGGCCTGGGAAATCAACCACAGAAAATTTGGCACTATCTGAAGTTGCTCTGCTAGAGGCGTTGGAGAGGGGTGATCAGGTCGATGTTATCTACACTGACTTCTCCAAGGCCTTTAACAGAGTTAACTTTAAGATCTTATTGAGCAAGCTGTCTTCCCTGGAATTCTCTGAGCAGATCATAGCTTGGTTAAAGAGTTTTCTCTTGGGCCGTACCCAGACTGTGAGAATCAATGGTTTGTCGTCCATTATTATTCATATTACATCGGGCGTTCCCCCAGGGTTCGCACTGCGCTCCTCTGCTCTTTATTTTGTTTGTAAATTATCTGTTATCGGCATTACATCGCTTAACGGGACTTATGTTTGCAGATGACTTGAAGATCTATCGGCAAGTTGGTGGTGCTGAGTACGTTGTGGCGCTCCAAGATGACCTTGATCTGGTTTGGCAGTGGACCTAGTCCAATGATCTATTTTTAAATGTAAGCAAATGTTTTACCATTATAGCTTCTATAGAGGGAAACATAGACTCCCATCCTCATACTCGATTGAAGGTGTTCAACTTCCTTATAGGAGTTCAGCAAGGACCTTTGGGTTGTTTTCGATGAAAGACTTACTTTTACAAGGCTTATATCTGCCATTAGCCAGAAAGGGCTAAGCATGATGGGTTTTGTTTTGAGAAATTGCGGGCAGTTATCTATGACTGTTTTGAAAGTGTTGTATTGTGCCCTTGTGAGAGCAAACTTGGAATATGTGACGGTAATTTGGTCTCCATTTTATGAGTTGCACAAGGGAACAATCGAAAAAGTGCAAAATAAATTTTTGAGATTTTCCGCACTCAAGTGCAACGGTACACTTGTAAATTATCATAAGACTGTCATGCGGGGGGCTTTAGGATTACATACTTTGGAAACGAGAAGATCTCTTTATGATGCATGTTTTATCTTCAAACTTATTAATGGAATCACTGACTGTCCTCAGCTACTCGCTAAAATAACCTTTAATATACCCAAAGGCAACCTTCTCCATCATGATCTCTTTTGTATCCCCTTCCATCGCCCAATTATGGGATGCACTGTCCCATTCATAGAGCTTTGAGGACTTGGAATTCATTGGATGGGCAGCTCGATATATTTAACTGCTTTGTCTCGGGATTTAGGTCCCAGCTGCTGAAGGCTCTGTAGAGGTTTTGCTTGATCAGTGTTTATTGTTGTCAATACTATTATTGTTTTTATATTTCTGAGGTTAGTTTTTTCATTACCTGTATCTATTTTATATATTTTGTTATTGACGATGTTTATGTTTGTGTTGAATATTTTTATTTAGATATAGTCTTTGTCACGTGTTTTATAATTTTAATATTTTTGTATCTGCGTTTGTACTTGTTTTAATTTTGTACTACAATGGGGTTTCCCGTAAAATTTGTATAAATAAATAAATAAATAGTGTTATGCCACATCTGCTCCGTCGAAAGCAACTACATATCGATGATTCAGTGAACTTAAATGCGGTCGTATAAGCACCGTTGAAGTACCATGTTCCAGACCTCCAAATGAGGCAGTCATTCCAAAAAAAAAATCAAAAAAAATTCACCATATTGTTCTGAATGACCGCAAAGTGAAAGTGAGTGAAATAGGTGACATCGTGAAGATATCACCAGAATGCGTGGAGCATATTTTGCATGGATATTTGCATATGAAAAATCTATGTGCCCGATTGGTGCCGCGCGATTGAACAAAAACAGCAACGTGTCTAGATTCAGATCGCTGTTTGGCACTGTTTCGGCGTAATCCAAAGGAGTTTTTGCGTCGATTCGTAACAAAGGACGAAACATAAATCCACCATTACACGCCTAACAAAAATTTATATCTTTTAAGGGTGTCCCAAAATTCAGGCAAGATTTGAATTTGGCGCCATTTGTATGGTAAAGTGTTGCCACCAAAACAAAAAATACATCCTGACAGCTGACAGTTCAGGCTAGTTATTAAAAATGGAGCCCTACATGAAAGAACAACGTGTTTTCATTGTTGAGCAATATTTTAAAAATAATGAAAGTTTGGCAGCTACAGTTCGGAATTTTCGTACAAAATGTGGTCGGAATAGTGATTTAACCTCATCAACAGTGAAGAGATTAATTGAAAAATTCACGGAGACTGGATCAATTCGTGATCTTAAACGCTCTGGCCGCCCTTCAACAAGTCGTTCGACACAAAACATTAAAGCAGTTCGTGAGAGTGTTACTGAGACTCCAGGAACATCAATTCGGCACCGTGGTCAAGAATTGGACATTTCGAGAAGCTCTCTACAGCGTAGTCTCACGAAAGATTTGCATCTTTATGCTTACAAAGTTCAATTGACTCGAGAACTGAAGCCTACTGACCACACACAACGAAGAGAGTTCTTTGAATGGATTATAGAACAAGTAGATACTGATTTTTCGAAGAAAATCATTTTCAGCGATGGAGCTTCATTTCATTGCGAAGCAAATGCATCCACAACGTGTCACTGTTTGGTGCGGATTTTGGGCTGGAGGCATCATCGGACCATTCTTCTTTCGAAAATGCGGTTGGCCAGGCAATAACATTTAATGGTGATCGTTATCCCAATATGATAATCCAGTTCTTTGTGAGTCATTTCCTGGTCGTGTAATATCCCATTTTGGTGATCAAAATTGGCCGCCCAGATCATGCGATTTAACGCCGTTGGACTTTTTTCTTTGGAGTTTTTTAAAGTCTAAGGTTTATGCCAACAAGCCCACGACCATCCAGGACTTGAAGGAGGAAATTAAGCGCTGTATCAACGAAATTCAGCCACATTTATGCAAAACGGTCATGGAAAATTTCGACAAAAGAGTGCGTATGTGCTAGCAAAGCCGTGTAGGCCATTTACCCGATATGTTATTCCATACATAACCTTATACTGTGTACTTTATAAATCACTAAAAATATTACAATTTTTAATTAAAAACCTATTTTCTATCAAAATTACTTCTTGCGTGAATTTTGGGACACTCTTTAAAGTTAATGACCGGGGGTGCAAATAAGTGATGCCTATCGATATATTCATAATTAACGATATATCGATAACTGTTGATATATTTCCACACGAAAAGAGATTTTTTAAACTACGAAGTATTTCTCTCACTGGAATTAGTATCCTAAAACATTTATTCTAAATAACAATAAAAAAATTATTAATTCAAGATGGCTTTTGCTGTAAGTAAATAAACGGGGCGCGTTTTTTATGTTGGGTCAATACTTGGTGGAACTCATTCGTCAATTATAACCTATATTAAAGGACCCAAAAAAATATATTTTAACAATTAATACTGCTTGTAGCTAATACGACATTATATTTTTCCATTGTATTAATTTCTTTAAAATATTTATATAACTAAAGAAGTAAAAATCATAGGGATTACTAGAGCCAGGAAAATGTCTCGACTTAAGACAACACTCCGTATAAAGAAGATTAGAAGTAATATCTCACTTTTCATACACGTTAATTGCTAATAATAATAACAATAATAATAATTTTTTGAAAATGTCTATAGAAATTTATGATAATAATAAAAGTCAATAACAAAATTATCGAATTTAAATTATGTATATATTGGGCTTAAATCAAGCGTTTTAAATATTTTACCGTGATCAGACGATCACCCAAGTACCATTTAGTTCCATGTAACTAAAAAATTAGTAACGTGATATACAGAGTGCAACAATGAAATTTTCAGGCTGGTGGTATATAACACGTAGCCTGAAAAATTTTGGTCTAGCTACTTTAAATACATTTTTTTGCAAAATTCGACTTTATTCATCAATATAGTCTCCTTCAAGAGCGATACAATCAGCCCAACGCTTTTCTAACCTTTCTATTCCTTTTTTGTAGAAGAATTTGTCTTTGCCTTTAAAGTAGGCCCCAGTTTCGGCGATAACTTCTTCATTGAAGCCAAATCTCTTTCCCGCGAGCATTTTTTTGAGGTCTGCGAATAGATATAGTCGCGGGGGGCCAAATCTGGAGAATACGGTAGATGATGAAGCAATTCGAATTTCAATTCATGCAATTTTGCCATCATAACCATTGACTTGTGACACGGTGCTTTGTCTTGATGAAAGAGCATTTTTTTCTTGTTCATTTGGAGCCGTTTCTTTGCAATTTCTGCCTTTAAACGCACCAATAACTTTATATAATATTCGCTATTGATGCGCACCCCAAGATACAGCGGCTAAAACCTTTCCAGCCGACTGTTTAGTCACTTCGGGCGGCTTTCACCGGCTGCTATCCACTCAGCTGACTGCCGATTTGATTCCGGCGTATAGTGATGGATCCATGTTTCATCCATTGTCACATCTCACATGAAAAAATCCTTTTTATTGCGCTTAAACGCACGTTATTGTTTTTGGTCCACTGTGAGCAAACGCCGTACCCATTTCGAACAGAGCTTTCTCATGCCCAAATGTTCATGCAAAATATGACCAACACGTTCTTTTAATATCCCTAGAGTGTTAGCTATGTCACGTAATTTCACTTGGGCGTCCAGAGCGTTCAGCATCATTTGTATCTGCACTGCCTCGTTTAAAGTCAGCATACCAGTAACTGATGAGTGATTTTCCAGGAGCAGAGTCCCTGTAACACTTATCAAGCCATTGCTTTTCTTGAATGGTATTTTTTCCCATCAAAAAATAGTGTTTACTCAACACACGACGAATTCGATTTTTTTCATTGTTTTGAAAATAGCAAAAGTAGCGTCACTAAAACCACTGTAACTTGTAAACTAATCGTCAAAATGTCATGAAATTTTGACAGTATCGTTTGAAAATTGGTACTTCCTAAAAATCATATGAATTTTTTGAAAAGTCAGACCAAAAACTTTTCAGCCTACTTGTTATCATAAACTAGTGGTATCAGCTGCAAATTTAAGATATCATTTTAAAACCTCTCTCAATTTTCGTTCTAAATTTAAACGCAAAATATTGGCAGACGATATTTAATTTCAACACATGATAACATGAAATATAGGGCTGTAATTAAATTTCAAACAAAACGTGACACAAATACCACGGAAATATTCGAAACCAGCTTGAAGACGACAAACACGGCGAGACCAAAATCACTTTAAACACCAGCAAATGATTCAAATAGTTCTTGAATTCATAAATGCGTTATTGGAATTGATAGAAGAAACGTTAAACATCAACAGAAAAACAATTCGAATGCTGTTCGAAGAAGATTTAGTCAAAATAAAGTTTATTCAAAATTTTTCTCAAAGTAATTGTGAGTACAGCATTGCAAGAAAATGTACGCACCTCAAGAAACAATCTAAACTTCCTGAAATCAAATGTTAGTAGTGAGGCGATATGGCGTTGTCAATATAATCTACAAACAAGGTGTTCAAAGTGCAGAATGGAATTCACAATCATCATTGCAAGCTTTAAAAAAAACACGAAAAGTTCAATCAAAAAAAATACTGATTTTTTTCTACGGCACCAAGGTATTATGAAGTATCGTGAATTGGTGCCAACCGATCAAATTGTCAATGGGAAGCATTATTTGAAAGTATTATAACGTTTAATAAGTAAAAACGACAAATTCGACCTGAAAATTGTGGTCCAAATGGCTGATGCTTGGTACACGATAAAGTTCTAAATCATACTTCACTTATTGTTCGTCAATTTTTGGCTCGAAGCCAAATCTGAATGATTCAAAAACTATTCACCTGATTTAGTACCTTGTGACTTTTTTCTATGCATAAAAACTAAAACAAAAGTGAAATGATGATATTTCGAGGACATAGAGACTATTCATTGGCTCACACAGTACAATCCCACAAAATAAGCCTAGGAGAATATATTAAGGGGCCGTCTTACTTCAAACCACAGCCTTTTTTTTGAGAATTTTCTTTGAAAAAAGTATAGGACATATTTAAAAAGAAAAAAATTGTAGATATCATTTATTAAACTTTGGAGTACGTTCATAAATTTTTTCGAGTCAGTCTCATATACATATATATATATATATATATATATATATATATATATATATATATATATATATATATATATATATATATATATATACATACGTATATATATATACGTATATATATATATATATATATATATATATATATATATATATATATATTTTTCAATTTCTTGGGCTTTATGGTTCTTTTGTTTTAAGGATAGAGAAATTACATCATGTTCTAGTTAGAATTTATTGAAAACGTTTCGCCCGATTTTCAGGCTTCTTCAGTTCATCTAAAAATTGAAATTTTCTGTTTTGAATATTCAGTAGTGCACACAATTTTTTTTTTTTTTTTTTTAATTATGAATATATAAAAATTCTTAAACTTATAATACAATGTAGAAGGTGAAAATAATAAAAATACACACAAAATATATATAAAAACTTACATGTGTGGGTTGAAACGAAGACACACTTAACATAACAACCCACACATGTAAGTTTTTATATATATTTTGTGTGTATTTTTATTATTTTCACCTTCTACATTGTATTATAAGTTTAAGAATTTTATATATTCATAATTAAAAAAAAATAAAAAAAAAAAAAAAATTGTGCGTCCTATAGAATATCCAAAACAGAAAATTTCGATTTTTAGATGAACTGAAGAAGCCTGAAAATCGGGCGAAATGTTTTCAATAAATTCTAACTAGAACATGATGTAATTTCTCTATCCTTAAAACAAAAGAACCATAAAGCCCAAGAAATTGAAAAAATATATATTCAATATTCCAAGGTTCAAGAAAGAATTCAATCCAACTATTATATATATATATATATATATATATATATATATATATATATATATATATATATATATATATATATATATACATACCCATCTGCATACGGGTGGATTAAAAAAAGGTACCTCGCTCGGCTCCATGATTCCGACTTCCAGTAACGTCTGAAACAGAAAAGACAAAAAGATTCTTAAAATATATGAGTGTAATTCTCGGCCGGACTACGGAAAAATTTTTACCATGCGAAATAACAAAATGGCAGCTACTCAGAATTTCAGGTTCGATTAAAAAAAATTTCGGAAATAGAGATTTTTTCATAGTTCGGCCGAAAATGACAACATTTCTGAACACTGCGTCATAGTTGCGAAGAGATTGAATAAGCGGTAATGACATCACGTTTCCGACATAATAAAATTAAAAAATTAATACTTTTTAAAGTTAATCAGTATTAAGCATTCTTGCTTCTTTTGACTGAGCTTGAGATCTTCCGTCTACATGTGTGCGCCGACTGCGTATCCCGGAAATCGGGCGTTGCTCGCGTCCTCCTAAGACACGTAATATCTTCAAAAAATAAATAAGATATCGAAAAATCCTCTCGCACACATATTCTTGAAGGTTCAAACTATAAAAAAATGCAAAACAAATCAATTTGTTAAAAATTTCGGAGTATGATCGCCCCTTAAATAAAACAAATAATTTGTCGCACTGTGTAATATCATAAAGAAAATATAATTTTAACTTTATTGTGCATTCAACAAAACGTTTGCAATATATGGATGTCCTAGCTGTGCAGAAAATTATCCAGGTTCTTTACACCTGGTATCTATTTTTTTATATTCATTCTTGGGAGACTATTTTTATAGAAGAGGCCAAACCGAAGGTAGTAATAAAATCGAGAGAAGAACGGCCGATTAAACGTGTAGGTACACGTGACGTTTTCCGTGCGGGTGTTCTGGATACATCATTATAATATGTCCGACAAAGGCAAACCACGTTTCTGGAAGAAATATCTTTTTTTTATGAAAAAACGAATGATTGGTTAACTTTAAAAGACGTAAGTTCGGTAGTGATTCTGGCAAGTATTGAATATACTCGTATCATCTAAATTCACGTCCCACTGGCACAATTAGTATTCCGTATCGTGATAGCTTCTAAAATAAAAATTTTTGTTACCGCGGCATAAGATTATCAGTGACTTCACAAAACACAACATGAGTTTTCAAAAATCAGTATCTAGGATTCCGACATAAACTTGTTTGTGATGGCTAAAAAAATTTCTACGACGTGAACTTCTATATCATCAGGAGAACTATCTAATAAGGTTCTGTCTTTAGTAGAACTAATATATTTCGTTATTTGTATAAGCCCACTGCTATTCAAATAAGTGAATCAACTAGTATTAACACATTCCAAAATTTTTGATTTATATACCAGATAAATTACACAGGCGAACGATGAAAAAATTTTTTTAATAATTTTACCTGATGTTTTTTGGTGTGCTGAGTCCGAAAATAATAATAAAAACGTCGTATCACCCACCAGTTTACCACATTTTAATATTCAAAATTGAAAAGTTTATTTTTTATCATTCGAATGTTATTAGGTTGGCAATAAAATCAGAATTTTATAAGGTTGGCAGTAAAATCAAATGTCATTAGGTTGGCAGTTCCGATAAATGTCACAGCTGTTTGTTTTCTTCCAGTTAATATAACCTCGCATTGCAGTGTTTAACCCATGTGCTTTAATTCACACTCAAAGTATGCCTAATCGTGGTTGTAAACACTGTCCCAACACTTTCTGTTATATATGTGGCGAGTTTGTAGTTAAAAAACATAAAAGAGACATTACTGACTTTATAAAAAAAAAGTATACTTTGCATATTTTGGTGTAGAAATCGGTAATCAAGAAAAATGTTGGGCTCCTCACAAAGTATGTTATGTTTGTGTCGAGAATCTTAGGAAGCGGTATAAGAAAGAAAAGAGAGCTTTTAGATTTGCAGCACCCATGGTATGGAGAGAGCAAGAAAATCATTCAAATGATTGTTATTTTTGCAGCGTTGATGTTTCTGGATATAACTCCAAAAATAAGACAGTAATTGTCCATCCTAACTTTACTTCAGCTAATCGGCCGGTAGGAGATAGACCCGGACATCCTGTCCCTGAGCCACCTCAGTCTATTGATGACGTTTTACAGTCCAGTCCCGAATTTAATGAAAGTCGACCAGATGATGATGAGTTTCAATGTTCTCTAGAGAATTTAAAACCACAGTTGTTTACACAAGCTGAGTTAAATGATTTAGTGAGAGATTTGGGTTTGACTAAGGAAAAAGTAAAATTGCCTGGTTTTAGGATGAAAGAAAAACATTTATTGGAATCTGGAACATCTATTTACCATTATAGAACAAGAGATCAACAGTTTGCTCAGTTTTTCAAGCAGGAAGAGAATTTGGTTTACTGCCATGATATTGGTAGTCTAATGAACGAATTTGGCATTGAGTACAAGAAGGAAAATTGGAGGCTTTTTATAGACTCATCAAAAACTAGTTTAAAATGTGTTTTGTTACACAACGGAAATACTTATGCTTCACTGCCTGTTGCTCATTCAGTCCATATGAAGGAAACTTACGAAAATCTTAACATGATTTTACAGAAAATTAACTGTCCTGATCCTTGGTCAACAAAAGGGATTTACAAAGTTTCCATGTTTTATATGTGAGTGAGACAGCAGAGCAAGGAATCAACATTGGTCCAAAAAACAATGGCCCGTAAGAAAAACTTTAACACCTGGCGAGAAGAACATTTTGCATAAAACTTTAGTAGACCCAAGAAAGATTCTTCTACCACCACTACACATCAAGTTAGGCTTAATGAAACAATTTGTGAAAGCCTTGCCTAAAGACGGTGAATGTTTTAAATATTTGTGTAAAAGATTTCCTCATTTATCAGAAGCCAAACTGAAAGAAGGGGTTTTCGTTGGGCATGATATTCGTAAAATGATGTTCGATTCCAACTTTGAAGCAAGGATGATTACAAAGGAAAAGGAGGCTTGGATATCATTTAAAGAAGTTGTGACTTAAGTTTTTGGGCAATGTAGAAGACCCTAACTATGATAAACAAGTTCAAAAATCTGGGTTGTCTGTTGAGCTTTAAAGTCCACTTTTTGCACAACCATCTTGACTTATATATATATAATATATACAACACTTAGATGCATTGGTTTAAAAAGTTTTTATAAATATTTTTTTTGTTGGCCTGTGTTATCAGAGGTAATGCACTCGTGATAATTTTCATTTCATCTACACCTTATGGAGAATATTCCAGAATTCTTTCTAAATTTTTTGTTTAGGATATAAGGAAAAGTTTGCCCAAGTAGTACATCACATATATTTTTGAACTTATGTCGTCACAAGCTTTCATTTGACACCCCACAAAAAAATGTTTTTCACTTTCGATTTCACTACCAAAATTAACCCCTTAAATCAAAAATTAAACCCTCTATGTCAAATAGTTTCGGAGAAAATCGGATGTTACAGAGAGACAGACACACACCGAAGTGATTTCATAAGGGTTCCGTTTTTCAATTTTGGTACGGAACACTAAAAACAAGAAGTTTGAGGTCATATGTGATTGCTTGATATGGACGGTATATACCAGGGGTGCTCAAACGGTCGATCGCGATCGACAAGTCGATCGCGAGTGCTTTTTGAGTCGATCTCGAGAAAAAAATTCCGATATAGAACTATTCACAGATTTTGTTTTAAGTAACTAAAACAAAATGTAATGAATATACTACTAAAATTTATTCGATCCACAATTAGGCCAGAATAACCCCCTCATCACTTTCTTTTATCGTAATAACCCCGGCGGCAAAAGGCGGCTTTATCAAAGGAACGCGCGGTACTTGTCAAAGAAAAGCCGCGTTTTTGATTCCCGCCGATTTTTCTAGAAACTTCGGGTGGCGTGTTTGACGGGAACATTCGAGATTTCGTTCGCGCCGATATAAATGTTGCGCCTGCAGGAATAGGAGTCAGTCTGAGTTGTAACTTCAAGTCGATACATCGATACAAAGTTTATTAATAAATAGTCCAAAATGAGTGCGGCGAAGAAAAGTAAAACTTATCATTTTAATAACGATTGGGAGGAAGAATTTTTCTTTTGTATGGTAAAGGATAAGTGCATTTGTCTCATTTGCCGTGCGTCAGTTGCAATACCTAAGCGTGGGAACTTAGAGCGGCATCATAAAACGGTTCATAAAAGCTATGAAAAGGCTTTTCCGTCACAGAGTAAATTAAGAAAACGAAAAGTACGTGATTTGATAACTTTTTTGAAAAAAGAACAAACCATGTTCACAAGACCAGCCAAACAATCAAAAGCTGCAACGATCGCGTCATTTAAAATATCTCATATATTGGCGAAACACAAGAAACCATTTTATGATGGATTGGTTGTGAAGGAAGCATTTATTGAAGCGGGTGAAACTTTATTTGGAGATTTTAAAAATAAAACAGAGATTATGTCTGCTATTAGAGAACTTCAGTTATCTCGTCCGACTGTCACAAGGCGTGTTGAAGTCATGAGTCAGGACATGGCAGATAAACTAAAACATGATATCATGGATTGTACATACTTTTCTTTACAGTTCGACGAATCCACCGATATGACAGACAGTGCCCAGCTGTGTATTTTTATTCGAATGGTATTCAATGACATGTCGGCTAAGGAAGAGTTTTTGACAATGATTCCTCTGAAAGGAAAGACCCGTGGCGAAGATATATATGACGTTTTCTTCAATTTTTGTAACAAACTACAAGCTACCAATATATAAACTAGTGTGCATTACAACCGATGGAGCACCAGCAATGACTGGAAACAAAAACGGTTTTGTGGCATTGTGTCGAGCTAATGATGATTTCCCTTCATTTTTCTCATTCCATTGCATTATACATCAACAAGTTTGTGTTCAAAAGTTCTAAACATGGATGCAATAAAAATGGTGAATTCTATCCGTGCACGTAGCTTGCAACGACGGCTCTTTAAATTGCAGTTGGAAGATAGTGAGTCAGCTGAACACACTGATTTAGTTCTTCACACGGACGTCAGGTGGTTGAGTCGCGGAAAATTCCTAAAAAGGTTTCAAGAATTATTGCTCGAAATAACAGCTTTTCTGGACGAAAGAGGTGATGACACTCAGATGCTGAAAAACGGAAAATGGCTGACTGATTTGGCATTTTTGACAGACATCACAATGCATTTAAACACCATTAATTTGGAGCTTCAAGGTAAAGGAAAAACTATTATTGAGATGATTAGCGCAATAAACGCATTCAAAAGTAAATTACAACTTATGATAGATCAACTGAAAAGAAAGGATCTGAAAAATTGTCCGTCTTTGAAAGCAAGGATTCCTCAGTTGAATTATGATATTTATGAGGCAGAATTATCAAATATTTTGGGCCAATTCGAAATACGTCTTTATGATTTCAGTAAATTGGCAAATATCGCATCATTTATGAGTTATCCTTTTTCGTATAAAAACATTGAGGAATTAGCTACTGAAATAGCAAGTCAGTTTAACATGGACTCATGTTCTGTTGAAAATGAATTAGTGCAGATTATATCAGATATACATCTCAAAGCCACAGCATCTGATACAAAATTCTGGTGTTTTATATCTGAAGATAAATATCCGAATCTAAGGCAAATCGCCCTTCAACTGACGGCAATGTTTGGGTCAACTTACTTGTGCGAGTCTGCATTTTCTGAAATGAAGATAATTAAGTCAAAATATCGCAATCGACTAACTGACGAACATATGTCATCATGCTTGCGATTAGCACTCGGTAATTACGTACCATCTTATGAAAAGTATGCTGAGGACATGCAGTGCCACGCTTCAACATCCAAAGTCACTCTTTAGTTAGGTTTAGACACTAGAACTCGTTTGTTTTGTAAGAACCAATAAACTCGCAATTTTGAATATTTAAGAGTTTTTTCATTGACATTTTAGAGCAGACCTACACTTACCTTGACTAAAAAAATGCATATTGTCCCGAAAAAACTAATATCTATGCCACGATACACCCTACCTAGACGACAATCCTGCATCACACTTACTTGCAGCCTCTCAGAGTCGATCGATCGTAGTCTAACAATATTGAGGTAGATCGCCAGCAGTTCAAGTTTGAGCACCCCTGGTATATACTATACGTTGGTACCTATACAACTATAATAGCGGAACTGTTACCGGTTTTTAGTGCTTTACCTTTGCATCCATTATTTTTATTTAGTGCATAAATACCTAAACTATAATAAAAAATGTACAATAGACAAAGTTAATTATACACTTTCATATTGTAACATATTTTATTTTTTCATTACTATAATAAACATTGCTGTAGTTGCTTTGAAACATGAACCCAATGTAAAGGCATGCCCACCAATAGAAAATGTGCTTTATAGCTCCTTTGCTACATCTCATCTGCTAGTACTAGCACCCAAAACCACAGTAGTCAGTGTACGTTGCAAAGTATTATAGTTTGTCCCAAAATATAAAGATCCCGATTTTTGCCGTTTTAAGTGGGCAATATAAAAAATCTGACCTTTTGTTTATGATAGGTTACAGAGATGGACTTAAGAATTTTTTATTCATTAATGCAAATAAATAAAATTATAGGTGTTTTTGGAGATGTTTATTTATAGATGCATGTAAAAACAAATGGATAAGAAGTACAAATATACAGTTTGAATGAATGGGGTTTACAAGACGGTTAACATATTGTATATATAAAAATATATTTTAACTTAAGCCTAATTCGGTTTCACTGTCACTGTCATCAGCCGAGGTAATTATCAGTGGTTTTATATTATTTACATAAATATAGGAATCTTCGACTTTAACAACATGCTGAATGGTATTCTTCCAGCTTTCACCAAGTATATCATTTATAACTTTTTTTACTAATTCAACCACTGACACGCTTAGAGTAGGAGAAACATTTTGTGCCCATATTTTTGATTTAACTTGATGCCAAATATGTTCAGTTGGATTAAACACACAATAATACGGAGGAAGCCGCAAAACAGTGTGTCCCATTTTCTCAGCCATACTGTCACAAACATATTTCTTTTTCAATTTATGGTCCTTCAAAACTTCCAAAAGATCACTTTTTTTATAACTAAAGTCAAAATAAATGTCATTTCCTAACATATATTCCTGTATTTCCGATGGTGTTGGCTGCATTAGGAACCTTATTTAGTAGGTGACTATGGTAACTTGCATTGTCCATAACTATAACACTCTGTTCGAGAACATTTGGAAAAAGGGAATTTTGAAACCAATTTTCAAAAAGTTCTGCGGCCGTGGCTTCGTGGTAGTCCAAACTAGAATCTTTTATGTTTTTTGCAGATAATAGTAGACAATTTGAAACCCAGCCCTTTTCAGATCCAGCATGCAAAATGGTTATTCGTTTACCTTTATTTCAAGGTGCGTTAGTCTGACATTTTGTACTGCTATCAGCCCACCCTTTTTGTACAGTGTCATGGTATCGAACCATGTTTCGTCAAGGTAAATTATTGGCTGATCGATACTTTTTATTTTCTTGTAAACAACTATGTCGCAAGATTCGTAATCTTGATGTGATTCCATCACTACTTGCCTTTTGTTGATTTCTCGGAACGTGAATCCCATTCTTAAGAGAATTCTGTGAAGGGTTGATCGGCCATAATGTATATTGGTCCCGTCCTGCACCAGTCTTAAATTTATTTTGTCTAGTGTCGGTACCAACGGCTCTTCATATATAGAATATATTTTTCTCCTGATGACGTCTTTTTCACAATCGTCTACATGATGCATTTGAAAATCTTTCCGTTTTTTCCTGATCCTGAGTGATGGTTTTCCTACAATACCCTTAATCGTAGAAATTGGGGTTTTTGTTAGTTCACTGTTTTCTTGCAAAGCACTTTGTTTATTCAAATTTCTTTTTACCAAACTAGCGTAAACATTTTTCACTATTTGTTTAGCGTCAAGTGATGAATGTTTTTCTCTTGCGATAACCACTACGAGTATTGCAATTTTCCCACGGACGCCGCATAATTAAAGTAGACCCGTTACGTTGTAAGTTGTAAGTAAAACTAAAAATAAAAATAATAAAAAGTATCTTTCGAATCATAATGGGGACCTGTGGTCATTAAGCCTATATTATCAAATACTTAAAGGGCTCCAAACCGAGTTGCCAGGTAGTAAATATATAGGTAAAAATAGATGCAATATGATTGCAGGTGCAAGTAAGGGCGGTATACAAAGCAGGTAAAATAAAAATACGTTTATCGTAATAGTTGGCAACTATGCACAAAACCCTAATAGGGTCGTTTTATTGCCCCATTGAAAAAGCAAAAAGGCAGGATCTTATATCTTGGGATTTACTTTAACAGACATTGATATTTTTAAGACATTTGTTAGGCAAATATGATCGTTTGGCGCCATATAATTGTGTTGCTACCGGCCACATGTGATTAGTTAGTAGTCAACCTGTTAAAGAGGAGTAAAGATATTTAAAGGAGACAGAGACAACCATCAAATATCCGTTCTGTGGCTAAAATAAAGGCTCCGAGCGCGCTTACACACTATCCTGTTTTGCAATATGCGTTTTTAAACGCGCATTTGTAAATTCAGAACGAGTTCGCGTTTGTTTACATCTAAATGGCATTCAGGATTACCAGTGGATCCGAGAAAGGGCGACTAAATTTGTACTTTAATAAATTATTTATTATCACATTTAATCTGCTTTTAATTACCAAATGTTGGTGACAACACTGATTCGTATGCACAGCCGATGTTAGTAGCGGAATACGTGCGATGATTTCGACTTTTAGCGGTGCTGCACAAACGCGGGATAGGGTAATTTTTCTTCATAAGACAGGGTTGGAAATCTGTCCAGTATTTTCTACTTGTCCTTACCGCACTCATTGACGTTTTTTTATGAATCATTAATTTGGCGAGGGACAATGTTATTAATGACATACTTTTATTCTTTTTTGTGCCTAAAATTAAACGTAACTTAGAGGTTTGGTAACGCAGTTTTACGATAAACGATGTTATCGGATTCATTTTTAGGAACTTATTCCTCGTTCTATAACAGTTTTCTCAGGGTCGTTGTTGTGTATTCTTTTACATATATATGTGTTTAAAAACGAATTCCGCAAACGGTGTGGTCTGTTAGTGCGAAAAATATTCAGGCGGTTAAAAAAGCGAGCATATTACCTTTACAGTCCCGTGGCACTAGTCAGATTCCTTGTAAGGAAACGAGGATTCTCGTTTCCCTTAAACATGTTCCCGCTAACAGTCCAACTTTATTAGAAGTACTTAAAAATGGCTGCATATAACACTAGGCTCCGATATGCTACTTTCGCACTTTTACTAGGTAGTAGTAGTACACTTTTGCTCCCTTTTTTTTTTCAAGTTTTGCATATTGCACATGATTTTTATATCTAAAAAGATGACAATGTAGTAACATGTTTTTGGTATTATTTGACAGCTTCTTACCCTGTGGTCATGGCTGCCAGTTCGGATAACGATGTACCAACCGATCCTGCTCTACACAAACAGAAGAACATGGATGTTCATTGACCACATTCTACGTTCGAGTCGAGCAACACGAACCGACATTACTGATGATCAAAACTTGCAATAATGAGGTAAGTCATCGGTACTAATCCCTAACTATTTAAGTTAATTTTAAGACCTCTTAAAATTTCATATTTGATTGGTCCGGCCGTTCCTTCTGCTAATCTTGCGGCTATTTTATTGTCTTTAAATATATTCTCGATACTTTTTATTAGGTTTAATGGGATGTTCCTGTTATATAATAGATGAATAACGTCGAACATAGGGGTATTTGAACGATCTACGCGGTTCTATTACCAAATTATATTACCAAGTTAAATTAATCAGTTACTTTGCATAAAATTACTTAATTTGTAATAAAAAATAAAAAAACGAAACTTAATTTTACAAAAAAAAAATATTTTAAATGAAAACATTTATTTATAAAATAAATGTAAAATTTATATGCGTCGAGGGTTAAAAATACCCTATAAACAATCATATTTTGTCGTCCACAAACGTATTTTCATCTTCACTTCCAGAAGAACACAGTGGGTTCGGCTCTGCAGGCAGGAGCATTTCTAGCGTCTCTGGTAGGAATGAATTTGACTTTATCCTCTTTATTCGCCTCATACTGCTCAACAAAGGATCGGAACTTAAAAGTGAACGATTAAAAATGTCCCTGTTGCAGCTTTCTCCTGAAAACTTTCGGGCAAAATCTTGTCGGTAAGACCGAAAGTGCTTGTTCCTTGCCTCTGCGGCTTCTTCAGACAGCTGCCCAATTGGTAACAAAGCATTTTTTTTATTATCTCTGGGCCATGAACAAGTATCTTGTGTATCGTGGGTGTCATGGGATGCCACGGGTAGAGGTACACATATAGACGAGCAGTTTCTGA
Source organism: Pachyrhynchus sulphureomaculatus (assembly GCA_019049505.1). Classification (NCBI taxonomy): domain Eukaryota; kingdom Metazoa; phylum Arthropoda; class Insecta; order Coleoptera; family Curculionidae; genus Pachyrhynchus; species Pachyrhynchus sulphureomaculatus. The sequence continues at coordinate 228,813,397 of CM032447.1, read as the reverse complement.
TGCATACTTGTCATATTTTTCTGGGTCGACTTTATGTCCGCTTGAGATTGTCTCCAAAATGACTTTTAACCTATATAACAGGTCATAGCTAAGGCCCGTTATTTCTGCTACCAATTTCGGGTTAAAAAATCTTCGACTGGTGTTCCCATCATTGGTGTTTCCAAAATTTGCCTTTGGCATATCGACCAATAACCCGATTTCATTGCGAATCCGGGTCTGGATTTCAAGTTTCCTCTCTTTCTCGAGTTCCTTTTCAGCCTCTGTTTTTCTTTCTCTATATTTTTTTACTGGCAGTTTATAAGCCAGATGTAGGACACTCTCAAATAATCTTATCCTGGCATGTAATACTGAGAGACCGAATTATACTGCCTCGGGATTAACTTCTTTTGTTATATCCAATCGGTTAAAATCCTTTGAGGTTGCACCACAAATATAGCACCGGCTTGTTGCTGTGGTTCTAGTGGGCGCATTACACACTCTTCCATCCACTATTGTCATGATAAATTTGTGTTTGACTATAAACTTTTTCTCATCCAAATCAACCTCAGTAGGAGTGAGAGAATCAACTGGTTTATTCACGTAGTTAATTTCTTGTTCTGTGACATCAATACTCTCTTTGATAAAACGAAATCTTATTGGCCGACAAAAACGCGGAGAAGACGGAGTCGGATTCTCCCACACGGTTTTTTCATTATTTTTTCCACACACTAATTTTAGAGGCACGAAGCAACTTTGAAATATATTGCTATCCGAATCCGCATCACTGTCAAACTTTTGTTTGTATTGGGATTGTTGTGATCCATCGCAACCCCATTTATGAATCATCGTTAGGGTATTCCGTTTTTGTTCATTTAATGTTTGCAATACCTCTTCCAGGTAGTCGGACAATCGTGTAACAGTAAGATCCACCAAGGGCTGTAATTGAGCTTCCGCACTAGTGCTAGTTATCTTGCACGCTTCTGGTGGGTAACACTTTTTTTTTCCTTTTGTAGGAGGCTATAACGCGGAAAAATATGTTTGTTCGTACTTCTTATGATTTCATACTGTTCTCTTGTTAGATCTGCGTCTATGTACATTTGGATTGCTTCCTTGACAGTCAAAGGGCTACTTTTATTTTTTGATGATTTTGTGCGATAATACATCTTTTTATATTTCGTTGCCCGAGTTGGTGTAGTGATGATTTCTTTGAGTACATTTGAAGCATCTCGCATTCCCATTTTTTTCAACTCAACTTGCGCGGCATACACTATCACCTCCTCTTCAAAGGTAGAGCGAAGCTCCTCCGCCTTTCTTCTTTTACTTCTCTCGCTCAATTGTTCAAAAGGTTTGCTTGGTCGACCAGATCGATTTTGTAGACTGTCAACCACTGGAATTTCAAAGGTTCCTTCTAGCCATGAACTATTGTATTGAACAAATATGTCTTCCTTATTATGGGCTTTGATCCATCAGATTTAAAATGAGAAAAATTCCTTTTTAAGATTTGTATTTGCTCTTGTGTATATCCTTCAGTTGGCAAAAGTTGTTCTTTCAAGCAATTTAGTTTGTCTTCCAAGCAATTTAGTTTGTCTTCCAAATAAGGTAAATTTTCCTTCATCATGCGATCAAACAAGTATTTCCGGGTCACAACCTTCATTCCCGATGTACCAAGTGAACCTGCAACAAAGAATCGTTAAGTTAAAATCGATAAAATCAAAATCTATTTTTTCTCACAATTTTGTCCATAATTTTCAAAGTCACAAAATGTATCTTATCCGAACTTATCCGGGGGTTTTTTGATTTATTATTTACTGAAACTACCAACTTTAGAATGTTATCAAAATTATAGCCGGATCTAACAGGGAAGTATGAAAACGACAGTAAAACCTATTTTTTTTTTACAAAATAATACTCGTGGAAAAGACCTTTCTTTACCGTCCCTTACGTTGACTCACAAATAAGTAAATGATAAAAGTTTTATGAAATAACATAGTTACATACCTGTACTTTGAGAATCCACCACTTTTTTCACTATTTTAGAACTTATAGACATAAAATTCCACTTTTACAATTATGATTTTTAAGAGCGCCGAGAACTGATAACGTACACGAGGTAACAGGATCGAATTCCGACTGACATAAAACAGGGTAGGGTTGGAAGCGGTTGTCTTTTGTTCTCGGAAGGGTCCTAGTCGGTTACCTGGCAATATTTTGTGTTTTGTATTTTTGACTTTTGGCCGCGTAGATCGTTCAAATACCTGTATGTGCGTCGTCTCTTTGCACATTGTCGAAAGCCTTTTTTAAGTCTTATCAGGCACAAGTATGCTGGACTATATTCTGTGGATTTTTCTTTTACCTCTTTCACAATGAATACGGCATCGGTGCATGAGCGCCCATGTTCTTCCAATTGTATTCTCGCAGTTATTTTTGTTGCAGTAATCTTTGTTGTTAATTTCAACGTACAGTTTAGTAGATTTATGCCTTTAGAGTTATTTGGATCTTTACTGAATTTAATTCCAGAATATTAAAAATAAGCGAATATTATGTTATATTTTCAAGATTATCAGTTAAGAAAAGATATTTCCAACAAATAATTTAAGATATAGTTTCGATACCACATCTTAAAAATACAATACCAACCTCTTATAGAGGCGTTGTTAAAAAGTTTTAAGTAATTAATAAAGCAACTGCACAATCTCGTCTACTATTGCGCAAATTTGGAGTAATAGATCTTTGATGTACGTTATTATGACAAAAGTTAAGAGAAAATAAGAATTGCTAATTTTAAATCATCCAGTCGAAAATGGCATCTCTTCCCTTGTTCCTCATTACTAGCCTCCGAGTAAGGGGAGGTATATTCTTTATTCCTTCCATTTTCTGGTATAACGATGCGATGTTGTAATTGTAAAAATTTGAAAGTTATGTCAGTAAATTACCAATTTTTAGTATCCAATATATAATTTGTAATGTGCGTGTATACCTATAATTATGAGAAAACATTGTTCTGTTTACATAAAAAATGTCAGCGGTTATACAATTTTATTCCACACGACCTTTAAAATCAATTATTCGCTTTTTCAAGAACATTTTTTTCAACGTAAAATTACGCCTTTTTAAGTGATATTAATTCTACATTTCGGAGTGCTTAAATACGAGGGCAGCCTTTTATGTTTTTACAAACGACCGCTAGATGGCGCTATTGAGATGTAACATTACCATTGTTATAAAATTTAACATTTGTTATTATTAAAACAGGGACAACTCAGAAATTGACCGAGTAGTTTGTTGACAGTGAGCGTTTTAAAAAAACAGTTTTATGAACAAATGGAAATTTCTAAATTAAATGAAACGAATTACTTTGTTATTTGTCACTTATTTTTGTTTTCTACATTGTCAAGCGTAATACTACAAACTAAGGTGGTTTATTTATGATTTATAACAAATTTCCAGTTACAATTTGGAATTATCCATCATTAAATTACCATGAACTTAATTTAAAATTATTTTATTACACAGGGTTAAATGACATTATTGATTCAAATTTGAAGAAATACTTTTCAATATTTTCTTAAAATTTTTACAAAAATTCCTTCTTCAAAGATATATCTACAAACTTTTAAAATATGCCAAATAGGGTTGAATTCTGAACATCTGTTTGATTATTTAATAGGATTGTATCTTTATTTTTACTGTGTTTGTAGATCTCAATAGCTTCTAAAATATTTAATTTTCGTCCTTTTTGTGCTTTATGTAATATTTGTAGATTATTTATGTCTGGAAAAATATGATTTGGAAGTGGTTAGCAAAGTTGGAGTTTTCTTTGTTTAATTTAAAAGATGTTTGGTGTTCTTTAAATCTAGTAATCTAGTTTCGAAATCGAAACAGAAATGGATAATAAAATAAACTTCCTAGACCTCTCCATCACCAAAGATAACAATAAACTCTCATTCGATATTTTTAGAAAGCCCGCTTTTACAGACACCACTATTCTCAATAATTCATGCCACCCCAACTCACATAAACTTGCAGCCTATAGGTTCATGATTCACGAAGCTTTCTCCATCCTTTAAAATAAACAAAATTTAGAGAAAAAATTAGATATAATCAAGAATATTGCCCACAATAACAGATTTCAGAAAAAATCCATAGATAATCTAATTAAAAATAAGCAAAGACAACTAAATTTAAGACTTATTTATCCACACGTTAAAAACGATGAAAAACAAACTTTTTCCTCATTGACCACCCCAAAAACTTTTCTCCCTCTTTTTCAATGTAAAAGACAAAACTCATAAATACAAAGACTCTGGAGTTTATAAACTGTCATGTAATGAATGTAATAGGTGTTATATAGGCCAAACAGGAAGAAATTTCGATACGAGATTTAAAGAACACCAAACATCTTTTAGTTTAAACAAAGAAAATTCCAACTTTGCTAACCACTTCCATCAAAACAAATCATATTTTTCCAGACGTAAATAATCTAGAAATATTACATAAAGCACAAAAAGGAAGAATAGAAGATCTACAAGCACAATAAAAATAAAGATACAATCCTAATAAATTATCAAACAGATGCTCAGAATTCAACCCTGTTTGCCGTATTTTAGAAGTTTTTTAGATATATCTTTGAAGAAGGAATTTTTGTAAAAAGTTTTAAGAAAATATTGAAAAATATTTTTTCAAATTTAAAACAATATTGTCATTTAACCCTGTGTAATAAGATAATTTTAATTTAAGTTCAGGATAATTTCATGATGAGTAATTCCAAATTGTACCTGGAAATTTGTGATAAATCATGAATAAACCACCTGAGTTTGTAATATTACGCAAATGTAGAAAACCTACGAAACTGCAGTAGCAGATAAATAAAAAATAAGTGACAAATAACAAAGTAATTCGTTTAATTTCATTTAGAAATGTACTGTCACAAAGTAACGGACACCACAATTATACAAATGGAAATTTCACTTGAAGGTTTAGATGATTTTTTACGATTTTAGTAAAGGCCTAACTCAACAAACACCATGCCTTGAATCGTTTCGTTCAACTTATGGTAATGAATCACAATAAAAAAAGACCGTTTACAATTAGTTTTCAGAATTTCGTCATGGTCGTGCTTCCGTCAGCTAGGAATTTCGTGAAGGTCGACTAAAATGATTAAAGAGGATTGGCAAAAAAATTTTTTTCTTTCATTAATTTTGTAAAATCTTCCCTCACATAATAGAACCGATTCTCGTGCACCGAGAAAATGCTGCAAAATTTTATTCGTCATCAAACAAATCGATAAAACTTATACATGTAGAAAAGAAACATGTTAGATGCTGGACTAGCTAAACAATCCCTGCTTAAGAGATTTTGCAACGTTTATTTTTCACATGCCTTTTTCCTTATCGTTATCTCAAGCATGCGTATTATTAACGCAACCACTATAGCAGAATTGCAATAAAATAAATTAAAAGTAAGGTTAGGTTAGTATTCATCTTTTATAAACTTTTTCCATTCATTTCATGGTTAAGCACACCGGTTATTAGTATTTGATGGGTCAACACAAGTTTTTAAATTAAAGTAGTGTCTTCATTTCCTTGAATATTTTCAAGGTAATACTAATGTGCCATAAATAAAGTTTCATTTGAAATTAGTACTACACAATAGTTATCACCACTGCACCAAACACCAGAGTTACCTGCAAGTCTTTAAGAGTCTGAATCTAAATTGACAAGAACATACATCCACACGAATTGTCCGAAGAATCTGAGAAGTAACACACTATCACCAAGGCCCCGATAACATGGAAAGGACTCTCCGAACACACTCCCTATAATATCTAGTACAACTGGAATGAGTCATATTCCCCATATATTCAGTGTTAAAACCGTAAGACTAAATCATAAAATAATAATAAAAGAAGAATTTAATGTAAATTTTATAATACCATTGCGGGCTTATATGTACGAATATGTACACTACTGTACTTAATAAAATAGATGTAAAAAAATAATAACTTACTCAATCGATAAATATCTATTGTTTTTGTTTTAAATAATTTTTAGGATTACTTAAATCAACAATACTTGTTCAATTATACTTTTTTCACTCGACACGTGTTACACAAACCATGTTAGCATCATCAGGATCGATTAGTAAGTCGACAGTCAGTCATTACTCGTAATGATGCTCACATGGTTAGAGACATGCGTGTCAGGTGTAAAAATAAAGTGTTTATTGTAGTGGTGGTAACTATTCTGCAATGCCATTGTGCCAATGGTTGCAAAATCCCAACATAATCTGAACACTAATTAACTGTTGCCAGTGTTATTTACAATAAAACAATTTTACTGTATTTTTATAGTGGTTTGTATTAGCTTCGGGCAAAGAAGTGCGTGGCGCCGTCAGACGTCAATATGTCGCACTTTCTCCGACCAATGTTTACATTGATTCAAATGGCAAATTGACGTTTTGTCTGCTTAATTTATTATTTTCTCGATAAAAAAAGGTGTATGGCATTATCATTCAGGAAAAGTTCAACACTTATAAGGTCACTTCGGTGTCTATCCGTCTGTCACGCCCGATTTTCTCAGAAACTATTTGGAATATAAAGTTGAAATTTGCTACTAATATAGGAATTGATGGCCTCATCAGAGCCGTGTAGTTTTAAAAGTTAAACTTTGACTTAAGGTGTTAGTTTTGAGGGGTGAAGTAAAAAAAAAATATAGAGTAAGATGTCAAATGAAAGCTTGTAAAAACACGAATTCAAAGATATATATAATATAATACTTGCGCACATTTTTCTTTGTATTATTTTTAAAAAATCGCAAAAAATCACTGTCCTCCCTTTAACTCGTAAATTTTGAAAAAAATTTAGAATATTCTCCACAGGGTGTAGATTGAACGAAAATTATCACGAGTGCATTACCTTTAATAATGTATCAGGTATATAAAAAAAAAAATCAAGGTCATCAGTTTTCAGTAAAGATCGGAAACAAACTTTGTTGAAAACTCATTTGGGGTGTGTTTTGTGAAATCACTGATCATTCTATACCTCCGTAACAAAAATTTTTATTTTAAAAGCAGTCAACGTACGGAACACTAATTGCCCAAGTTCAACTTGCACTTGACAAGTTTTTTTTTCATTTTAAACTAGTTCTCATAGTGCGAGGTGAAAATATCTCAGTTTAAAGCCAATATTTCCCATAATTTACTTCTGAAAAAGACGTTAAAATATGGAAGTCGTTTTGCCTAGCGGCTTTTCACAAATTGTGCATAATTTTCATTTTGGAAATGAAACTCAAAAAAGGATAAAGCTCTGGTCGCTGCCGAGCACGTCATAAATGTGAAAGAATATCAATTGTAGCCGCTCATGGCTCCGTAGCCTAGTACAGTAGAATCTCGAAAAAGTTAACTAGCGTAAAAGTTAATCGCTCGGGTAAGTTATTCGTATTTCAGCATCCACGTGCCGCTCTAAAAAGTTAACTGTTCAGTTAACTTTTCAGAGCGTATGAATTTTTCAAAACAACGGTTTTTTCCGTTCATAAAAGTGGCAATTTGGCCACTTTTAAAAAATTCTCAGTGGCAGCACTGAGCTCTAAATTTGTTTGTTGGATTATGGTATTCCCCGAAGTTCTTTTCTATTTTGAGCTGCGAAAACCTATGATCATCTTCATCGTCAAACAACATTGATTTAGTTAGTCGTTAACGTTTGAGTTTGTGAGCTGTGTATTGTTTACTTAAAAAATGTCAAAGCAGAACAAATCATCACAAATCAGATTAGATTTGCAGCAGAAAGTGGAGATTTTAAAAAATATTGATTAAGGTATACACGGAACACGATTGGCGTTGAATTATGGTGTATCTAAAGTAGCCATCTCAAAAATAAAGAAAAAACGCCATGAAATTTTAGAGGCTGTGGCGAACACATATGAAAAAGCACACAAGAAAACACTACATAAACCGGAATATGCTGATCTTGAGGCAAGGTTGTATAAATGGTTCTTGAACCAACGACAGCGTAATTGTGCAATGACTGGTCCAATTTTAAAATCAAGAGCCAAGCACGAATTCGCCATACTGCACCCTGGAAAAAAATTTAATGCCAGTGATGGATGGCTAGCAAATTTTAAGGGAAGACATGGTATTCGCCATCTAAAAATTTGTGGGGAAATCCTTTCAAGCGATACGTCGGATGTTACATCTTTCATTCATAATTTAAGAGCAAAAGATAATGAAATGGACATCTCCGACTCGCAACTATATAACGCGGATGAATCTGGACTATTTTATCGTTTTTTACCGGATAAAACATTTGTCACAGCAAACGAAAAGACCGCACCGGGCCGAAAAGTTGCAAAGGAAAGAATCACATTTTTGTTGTGTGCTAACGCAAATGGTTCGCACAAGTGAAAGCCATTGGTCATTGGTAAATCTGCAAATCCACGTTGCTTTAAGGGATTTGAAAACCCATTGGAATACGCCAATTCGAAGAAGTCGTGGATGAATTCAGAGTTATTCTTCAACTGGTTCCATCATTCATTTATAAAACAGATTAACTTATTTTTTTTAGGTTTTTTTTGCAGGTTCGCCAATTTTCTGCTAAAAATAATTTACCACCAAAGGCATTGTTGCTGATTGATAACTGTACTGCCCATAAGCCAATTGACATTGCTACACTCTGGTGATGGAAACATTGCTGCAATGCTTTTACCACCTAACGTAACAGCGGTTTTGCAACCCATAGATCAAAATCCCACAAGATTGGTCAAGTTAGGATATCGAACTAAATTGTTATGCAACATTGTCGCACATACAATTCGTGATGCTATTTTGCTACTTAAATCAGTGTGGGACGAATTGCCGCAAGCTGTTCTTATAAAAGCGTGGAATAAGATAAAAAAGTGGGATGATGATCAGTACGATAGTGAAGACGACATTCCGCTCTCTAAATTGATTACATCAAATAGTGCATACAACGATACACTTCGAGAAGTTCAATTGTTGATGTCAAAGGTGGGTGATAATGTTGACATCAGCATTGTATGACATTAAAAATTGGAACAATGATCAAATTTCAGAAGATAACGATGATTTCGAAGTGTCCGATAATGATAACGACGGGTCAATTATCGAGCAAGATATTCAACAACCAAAAGTGAGCTTCTCGAAAGCAGTTGAAAGCATCAATACCTTGATAAAAATGGTTTGAAAACAATAACGATGCAAAATCAGGTGGCAGACATTGTCAATATGCGCACGAAAATGGTCAAGAGCTATTACACAAAAGAAAAAAAACACACAAGTCTCGACTGCTTCTTTAAACCTCTCCGTACAAATTAATATAAAGTTACTGCGCACGAAAATATTCAAGAGTGACTGTGAACTTTAAACCAACCGGTACTAAGTGTCTTTTTTGTAGTGATGAAAACTTAGTCAATGAAATAAATTTAGCATGTCATTTCCAAAAAATCTAGGTTTGTTATTTTATTTTTTCAATTTTGAAAACCGCTTAGAAAAGTTAATAGTTCGAAAACGTTAATTACCCTTGGAACATTTCGGTTAACTTTTTCGAGATTCTACTGTACCTTGCTTACGGTGCAGAAGGTCGAGGGTTCAATCCCGCAGGTCGGTATATTTATTTATTAATTTATTTTAGTATATTTGGCGTGGCCACGTACATAGGTAGTAGTTGTTCGCAGAAATGCAATAACGCCCGTGGCAGCACCACCGCGTTGTCTAAAAGGTGCTGTGAAATACAGGAAATGTATGTTTCGGCACTTACGACATCCTCGCCGATATCCTTAGAATATAAAAAAGGGTACTTAGGCGGAGAGGTCAACGATAAAAAAAAAAGATGGAATATTCGTAATAAATAGTCACGTCATTCGGCAAACCTCGGTGACGGTGACTTCATACGATGTGAAATTACACGTAAGTGAAAACAAAAAAAAATTCGAGGAAATAATTATTTGAAAATAAACAACATGAGTTGAAAAAGAATTCCAGCTGAAAAAATCCGCCTAGAAATGGGCGTTGCACATACGAGAGTATTTTGTTGGTTGCCAAAGGAATCCATCGGGGCTGTAAACAATTTAATGTACTTATTTAATAATCTAATGTATTTATTCAATAAATAAATTCAGTATAAAAGTATTGTAATTCTCATAAACTCACTTTGAGCATCTCACTGCTTGAATCCATTTTTCTCGTTACCAGGTGTACAAGTATGAAATGCGGATTTTTTTTTCTAAGAAAACATGTTAAATTCGGAAGAATGATAAAAAGTGCTTTATTCAAAGTATGCTCCATAGCTTGTTATACATTTTTCCCATCTTTCGGGCAATTTGTGAATACCACGCCAGTAAAAAATCTTCCCCTTTTGTTGCGAACCATTCATCGAGCCATTTTTTCACATCTTCGTACGTGACCCATCGATGCAAACAAGTTGTAATTCGAAGGAGCCAAGTCTGGTGAGTAAGCCGTATGGGGTAGAACTTCCCAGCTGAGTGCTTCCAACGTGTCGCGAACTGGTTTTGCCGTATGTGATGGAGCATTGTCATGAAGAAAAATGACTGTATTGCCTCTTTCGGTATTCTGGTCTTTTTTCAAGCAGCGAACGGTTCAAATCGGTCAATTGTTGTTGGTATCGTTTAGTATTAACCGTTTCCCTAGGGTTTTAACAGCTCATAATAGACCACGCCCCTTTGATCTCACCAAACAGAGCATCGTCTTTCTGCCAAAGCGATTCGGTCTTGCGGTCGATGTGGACGGTGCGCCTGGGTCTACCCATGATTTTTTGCGCTTGGGAGTCTCAAAATAAATCTACTTTTCATCTCCTGTAACTATACGATGCAAAGACGACTTCCTTTTGTGCCGAGCTAGCAAAATGGCACACATGTTTTTGCACTATTCCATTTGCCTGTCGTTCAACTCACGTGGTACCCATCTACCGGTCTTCTGAATCTTTCCCATCTCTCATAGCCGATTGGAAACAGCTTGTTGACTAACGCCCAATTACTCGGCGAGTTGTTTTTGTGTTTGCGAATCATCTTCGTCCAACAATGCTTACAATTCCAATCTTCGTATTTTTTTGGCGGTTTTCCACGTTCCTTGTCTGCAACATCGAAGTCCCCACTTTTGAAACGCCGAAACCATCGTTCACACGTATCTTGCGATGGAGCATGTTCACCATAAGCTTCTCGAATTAATCGGTATGATTCAACAGCAGTTTTCTTCAAATGAAAACAAAAAATTAATGCTGTCCGCTAATGCTCTTTGTTCGGTATAAATTTCGACATATTGAACACAACAACACAACACTATGCACACACTTTTCCAATTTATCACTCGTGCGCGTCTGACACTTGTTGATGACACAACAAAATGGCGCAGTGTCAAATCTTTATAGCACAAACTGCATTGGTGCACCATCTGTTGTCTGAAATCCGCATTTCATATTTGTACACCTGGTATGTCTTTTTATAGAAAAGCCGTAGAATATTGTATTGGGCGAATTCCCTTTGCTATTTTGACACCCCACCACACAACACTTCTCTTCGCGACTTTTTACTGATATTTTATCCATAATTGTTAACACAATATCGCAATTACAACAATCTTTAACACATGAACATTCGGAGAAAGTGCGAATTTTCGTCACCCCGTGCGATGCTAGTCTTCAGAGAGTAAACTCGGCCTCTTTGCCCGAAGCGAATACCTAAGTAGGAAAAAAAACCGGACCTACCATAATAACGAAAAGAATAACGAACTTCAAATAACCTTTCTTAGAAGTTCCTGAATAAGGGAAATCGTTATCCTTAATAAAGGTTTATCTTATTTTATTTGAATACTGCGCAAGCTCTAAACGGTGGGGGCATGATTCAAATAACGATAACAGCTAAGTCCTTATGTTTAATTTCTTTCCTTTACTATTGCGCATGCTTCAAATAAGGATAAAAACTGCCAAAATAATCGTAATATTGGCATTTCACTTACGTTATATAACAACTTAAATTTATGTAGAAAATGATTTTAACGACTTTATGCTTTATACGTGTTTTTTTTTTTTCAAATTTCATCAAGTTATTTTATGATCGCCTGTGTACCCCCCCAGGGCTCCATACTGTTTTCCTTCGTAAAGAACACGTCTTTACCAAAAAAACAAATCTATTACTTTGTTCACGACAGCATATATGTGGCTCCATTGCCTTTGGAAGTTAAAACACTAGCCGTCTATATAAATATCATAGAAAGCAGAAAGTTTTACAACTTAAACTTAGCCGAAGTTCTGTCTCGAGGCGACAAATCAAATAGAATTAAACTCGAAACAGCAGTTATTTTAAGGAAGATAACATTGCTGACATAATTCTGTAGAGACACGTACACTTTGTTTAATTTGCTAAATGTTGTCTTGGGGACAAAGATGTCTTGCAAGCAAAGCAATGGAAGCTTTTCCAAAGCTTGGTATATTATTTCGCAATAGAAAGCGCTATACTGTAGATCAGGCATTAAAGGTATCAACCATCGAACACCCCCCATCATCGACCATCAAGCCACCAAGTTTGCAGTTCTGGTCAGGACAGAGATTAGACAAGGCGAAATCGGCGCCATCGTTGGAAAAAATTTTCTAATTGAATTTTTTTTCATAACCTTCTCCAGGAGATGCCCCTGAAAGAGGATCAACATGTTGCCGGGCGGTAACCTGGTCCGAATTTGTTTAAACAAATTTTTTTTAAACAAAGTCCAAAAATTGAAATTTGGACCATTTTGAACAAAAAATGTCTCTTGTGAATTTTCTCTAAAATGCGCCGTTTTCGAGATATCGGCGATTTTAGAGAAAATTCACAAGAGCAACGCCCGTACGTAGGCGCGAATATATTTATTCAAAACTGTGATACAAAAATTCCAAAAAATATTAAAACTTTAATGATGAATACAAATAATAAGTTTCAATTGGTTCAATATTTATCTAATAATGCTGTAAATTACGTTGCATTAAGTCACACTCAACAATTAATAATATCAGGTGGATTCTATAACATTGAAAAGTGCTATTGTATACAGGGAAATAATATACATGAAATTATTGAGTTAGAAAACAATCACTTAGAGGCTGATACAAGGATATTTTGTCATGCTCGATATATGTTACCTTATAATTCTGAAATAATAATTCATTCCGTTGATACCGACGTTTTTATATTAGCAATTCATTATTGGAGCTTTTTCAAATTAATTGGTTGTACAGGATTGTATTTTAAAGTAGTTGGTCAGAAGCCAAGATTATTGTCTTGTAATGTAGCTGCTGAATATTTAACTAGTCAAGTTTGTCAAGTTTTGCCTGCTTTACATGCGTTTACAGGCTGTGATACTACTAGTAAAGTAGGTACTAAAAATAAAGCTTTAGATTTAGTCTTTGATTTAGATACTCAAAATGCATTAACCCCACTTGGTACTGGCTTACAATTGAATGCCATGGAATTCAATGCATTAGAAAAATTGTATTTGAAAATTTTGAATAAAGCTGGAGAAACAGCAGATAATGCTAGACAAATAATTTTAGAACGTTCTTGTGGGATGGGTATTAATTTTGGAAAAATTCCATGTACATCCGATGCTTTAAAATTGCACATTTCACGAGCTTCACTACAAACGTACATATGGAAAATGTCATTGTATTCTCGGTATCGACATTTAGATGCAACAGAATTTGGTTACACTATAGAAACAGGTGAATTGTTACCCAAATTCATGTTAAAAAATTCGATACCAGATTCGTTAATTAGGCAATGTAAATGTACAAAAAATTGTAAAACTAATGCATGTAATTGCAAAAGCAACAACGTAAGTTGTATACTCATGTGTGGGTGTAATTTAAATATTTGCGAAAATTCTATTAAATATATATAAGTTATATTTCATAAAATTGTTTTAATTCTTCTACCATCCTAATCGAATATTGAATTTTTATTTATATTCATTTGTTATAATAATTAAATTTGATATAACAATTACTCTTTAATAAATAAATATTTTTTACATACTTTTCAAATATATTAATTTTAATAAGAAATCAAGAAACAAAGCTTTATAGAGCATCGCAGTGCGTATACAGTTCCGTGCGCCTACGTACGGGCGTTGCGTATATATCTATGTATACAGTTTCGATGCAGCCGCGGGCGCTCGAACGCAATTTGTTAACTGTTAAAAAACAATATTTAAAAATGAAGATATTGCAATATTTCCTACGGTAATTTGTAGAGGAGATCTCAAACTTTAATTTGGACACTTGGCAACATTGAAAATTTTAATTTTTGACCCCGATATTGGGAGGTGAAAGTGGCCATTTTCGCGTTTTCTCGCACCTAAAATCGCCGATATCTCGAAAACGGCGCATTTTAGAGAAAATTCACAAGAGACATTTTTTGTTCAAAATGGTCCAATTTACCTACCCGGGGCGAAAATTTCAATTTTTGGACTTTGTTTAAAAAAAATTTGTTTAAACAAATTCGGACCAGGTTACCGCCCGGCAACATGTTGATCCTCTTTCAGGGGCATCTCCTGGAGAAGGTATGAAAAAAAATTCAATTAGAAATTTTTTTCCAACGATGGCGCCGATTTCGCCTTGTCTAGATTTCTTAGGTTATTAAAAGAAAGCTGCTTGCACGATTTGTTATTTGAAATGCGCCAAAAACTTGTAAACCTTACGAGTCCTATGATGAAGTAAGATAATTTTTTAGAATTTATAATAATGTATTGGATGATCGAAAAAATATTAAGCCTTTTTTCTCGTTAGATCCGGGTAGCTTTAGTGTTATATATCTCAGCTAATAAATATAAGGCGCATCGGGTCATACTTAGCGTCACGTCACACAGTATCTCGACTAGTACAAGCTAGCGGGACAATATTATTTCTTCACTTATTTCAATTGTTTATGTATATTCCAGGTATCTTAAGCTATTTTAAGAAAAACAAAGTTGAAAAATGTGTACTGTATGTGTATTAATCGAAATATGTAGCTGCAAGACGGAAGTGGTTTACTAATGTGTCCCATTTGTTCACTATTGTCGCTAATTGTTCTTTAATTAGCTACATACGTCTACCTACTCATTATGTGTGAAAAGCACAATCATGTTTGTTTACAAAGAAATTTCTAGGAAAAAAATAAAAAATCATAATGATAGTACCCACATTTATTAATTTACAAAATATTATTTCTTTTAAAATAAATTAGTACAATAACAGTATCTATATATCAATTATTTACAATAACAAGGTGTATAAGTAAAAGAAATATAATATTAAATAACTTATATACTAAGGCATGAATTATAAGCAACTACAACACACAATAAAATAAGAATAATAATTACAATAAAAAAATACTTAAACCTACTAATCACCATCAGATGAGTCGTCATCACCGCTCTCCCATTCAGTAGAATATTCAGAGAGTAATTAATCCTCCTCATTTAATTCGTGATGATGACTTACTGATGGTGTTTCGGATGGCAATGAAGGTGGGATAATCAACTGCAGAACCTCCGATGGCAAAGAAGTAAATTTTCTTCGCGGTAATTCTCTATACGAGTTGATAACAGTATCAGACGTAATTAAAAGCATTCTCAAAAGATCTGTATTTGTGGCAATACGTGACCGCTTCCTGGTGTGCCGTTCACGGAATCTACGACAGTCTTTATTTCTTGCCTCCTGGGCTTCTTCGGAGAGTTGTCCAATGGGAAGAAGAAAAGACTTTATAACTTCTGCGCTGTGTACAAGAATTTTATGCACAGTAACGGGCATGAAATACCACGAATACAGATCAAGGTATAATTTTCTAGTATCAACACAAAACTTTTCGAATTCTATATAATTTATGTCATATCCCGATGACAAAGTTCTTAAAATTACATGAAATCTACGAATAAGGTTTACGTCTAATCCTGTAATTTCGCTGCTTAATTCAGCTTTGGAAAAAAATCTACGTGCTGTGTTTCCATCGTTTGTGTTACCATACCCAGGTTTTGGTTTATCTACAATGAGACCCATACGATCTTTAAACACTTTTTGTATCTCTTGTGAGCGTTGCTTCACAATAGCTTTGTCGTTATCTCCCCTGACTTGCCACTTTTTTATTTCTAAAACGATAGCTGATGTGAAGTAAACATTCAAACGTGCGGATCCATGCATGTAAAGTAGATAAACCAAATGCAAGGCGTTCTTCGTTGCTGGGATATTTCTTTGACTCCTCATTCATAGTAGACGGGGTGGCACCGCAAATAAAACACTTTTGTGTTGAACTTGTGTCTGTTAAGGCATTGCACACTTTGCCATCAGTCATTATCAACAACAAATCGTGTTTAACAGAGATTTGAGATCCAGCAACGTTACATAATGTTGGAAGAAGCTGACTTACTTCTTCTAAAATTTTAGAAGTTTTTTCTTTCGTAAACTCTTTTGTCTCCTTGGCAAAAATAAACTTAATAGGACGGCAATATAAAGTAGAGGAAGGTCTTGGATTTTGCCAGATCACAGTTTCGCCATCAAGCAGTCTCAAAGGGACAAATGAGTATACGAACAAAAATTCGTCTGTAGCGTTAGTGTTCTCAAATTTCTGCTTATACGTGCTATGCCCCGAACTCCCATCACAGCCCCATTTGCTTACCAACGTATAATATGAACGAGGTAACACACTTCTAATGACTTCCGTCTGAGCTTTAACTAATTGTTCAGCCGTTTTATCCAAAATCGCGTGAAGTTTAATTTCAGCTCGAGATTCAGTCACAGAAATATATTCGTCAGAAGGACAACAAGAAGCTTTGGACCTACCTAAACTATAAAACGATGGATACACTTGATGTCCCGCTTTCATTGACCATTTTCTTGTTTGTTTATATGAGTGAGAAGTCGATTTCGAGTCCACATAATAAGCTAAAGCTTCGTCTGGTGTTAACTGCCGACTTTATTTAGAACACTTATTCTTTTCTCTAGTTTCACTGACCGCGACGTTATGGATCTGTTTAGCAACACTTCGATGCCCTTCTTTTCGAGTAGCTAACTCAGCTGCTGTAATAAGCTCACTTGCACTTCGCGATTCCAAAAGATCTTCTACTCTCCGTCCCTTCGTTTTCGTTGATGAGTCTTAAAATGATTTTTCTGGGTCGCCCTACTGAAAGAGCCGCTGATGATGTTGAAGTGCACGGCTGGTTAACACACATCTTTATTTCGATTCCGAATCCCTCTAACCAATCTTTATGTTTGATTAGAAACATTTCTTTGTTACACTTTAAAGAAGTCCACTTTTGATTGAATTTTGCTGAAAGGCTTGATATTTTCATTTTGAGTCGTTTTAGAGAATCGTCAGAAACATCAGACATATTGAATTTTTCACTTATATAATAAAAAGTGCCACTGTTTCGTTCAGTTTTGTCATGTTTTAGCCATTCTTCAAAAAACTCCATTTTCGTCATAGTCACAACTCGTTCTGAAAAAAATAAAATAATTTTACTTTCGGGCCTTTTCGGGGTCTATAATATATATGAATCTATGCCTGAATGTTGTAGGTATTACATATAGAAAAATCTAGGTGGATAAAAAAAGTTGCTACTTTTAAAGTTTACAATTAATGTAAAATTTGCTGGATTTATCTATACATTTACAAATTGATATTACACGTTCAACACAAAAGTGTTATATTTGCGGTGCCACCCCGTCTACTATGAACGAGGAGTCAAAGAAATATCCCAGCAACGAAGAATGCCTTGCATTTGGTTTATCTACTTTACATGCACGGATCCGCACGTTTGAATGTTTGCTTCACATCAGCTATCGTTTAGAAATAAAAAAGTGGCAAGTCAGGGGAGATAACGACAAAGTTATTGTGAAGCAACGCTCACAAGAGATACAAAAAGTGTTTAAAGATCGTATGGGTCTCATTGTAGATAAACCAAAGCCTGGGTATGGTAACACAAACGATGGAAACACAGCACGTAGATTTTTTTCCAAAGCTGAATTGAGCAGCGAAATTACAGGATTAGACGTATACCTTATTCGTAGATTTCATGTAATTTTAAGAACTTTGTCATCGGGATATGACATAAATTATATAGAATTCGAAAAGTTTTGTGTTGATACTAGAAAATTATACCTTGATCTGTATTCGTGGTATTCCATGCCCGTTACTGTGCATAAAATTCTTGTACACAGCGCGGAAGTTATAAAGTCTTTTCTTCTTCCCATTAGACAACTCTCCGAAGTGCCCAGAGTCATAATAGAGTACATACCTTCAACAGAATATTCCATCACAAAAAACTCGTTTCACTTTGCTACCAATTTTAAAATATGTTATCACAAGTGTGCATAAAATGCAACTGATTTGCAAATGAAAATGACCTCTCTTATAAGGGTTACTTTGACCCCCTGATAAGATACCTTTATGAGGTGATAAATAAATTAATTCTTGGAATTCGTTAAATGGGGGGGTTGTTTACAAGTCGTTATCAGTGGTTCCTGGAAATTACGTCATGAATATTGTCCCGCTAGCATGTTCTTGCCGAATCACTGTGCGTCAGTTGAAAGCTGACAGTAGTAGAAATTTAAAGCGCCTTGAAGATGAGTGAAATATCTGCAAAAGTTCCCTAGATTTAAAAATTTTATTTCGAAAAAGGAACCAATGCTGTGCAAGGCCTATGTAGAAATTTGTAGTGCTTACGATCAAGATGCGTTATCAAAACCAACAGCTAAAAGATGGTTTTCGTTCTGGAAATGTCAATATCAAAGATGCCCCTCGCACTGATTAACCAATGACAGATAAAGTTGATGAAATTTTGGCCAAAGTTGAGAAAGGCCGGAATGTAAACTGCCACGACATCGCCAAAGAACTAAACATCCATCATCAAATAATTTTAAACCATCCAGAGAAAGCGGGCTGCAAAAAGAAATTCAATGTTTGAGGGCCACATGATTTGGCGCTAAAAAATTTACTTTGTCGAATTTCCATGTGCAAATCTTTACTGAAATCGGGCCATTTCTGAAGTGGTTGATCACCGGCGATGAACAGTGGATCACGTACGACAATAGTGTGCGGAAAAGATCGTGGTCGAAAAAAGATGGAGCTCCACAAACGATGGCAAAGCCCGGATTGACGCCAAAAAATGTGATGCTGTGTGTTTGGTGGAATTGAAAGGAAATCGGGCATCATGAGCTGCAGCAGCCTGGCCCAACGTTTCAATCTGTATTCTTCTGTAATTAACCTAATTGAAGCAAGCGATTAAAAATTCGGCCGGAACTAGTCAACAGATAGGGTGTCGTCTTCCACCATGCAACGTCAGACCACACACATCTTTGATGACTCAGCAAAAATTGACAGAGCTTAACTGGGAAGTTTTAATGCATCCGCCATATAGCCCGGACCATGCACCGCCAGACTGCCATTTGTTTGGGTCTCTACAAAACTCCTTAAATGGTGTTAAGTTAGTTTGAATTTTTGGCCCGGAAACCACCGAAGTTCTGCAGTGATGAGATTATGGTGTTGCCAGAAAAATAGTCGAAGATCATTGCATATATTTAGTTTAATAAATAAAAATATTAAAATATGTTGAGTTCAGAACCAATTTGGTTGCAGCACTAAATTCCTCTATTGGTATATCTGTATATTTTTTTATTTCGTTCCATTTTTTCTTTATAATGTCAGTTGCAGGTGTCAGAGGTATATTGGTGTATAATGATATGAGGTCATTTGATACCAATATATAATCCGGTGAAAGTTTTATTTTTGTTATTTTTTCCTTGAATGGAATGAGTCTTTAAGATAGTAATTATTTTTGTAAATTATCTTTTCGATTATATTTTTGAGAAATCTGGATAAGTTGTTAAATGGGTGTTGAATGCATGAAATTATTGGTCGCAGTGGAATGTTATTTTTATGTAGCTTTGGGAGTCCATATATTTTTGGTGGTATGTCATTTCTGATTTTCAATGTTTTAGCAATTTGTGGTACAATATATTGTTTATTTTCCCATTTTTCTATTTGTTGATTGTTTTGTTTTTGTTTTGTCCCAATTTTGTCTTTAAAAAGCCCAGTATTTTTCGACAGCCTTCTATTTTTACTTTCAACAAAATTCATTTCGACGTAATTTTTTCCTTCTTTCAAAAAACAATTTTGACAACCCTTTATATAATATTTGAGGCAGTATGGGTGTTGGTTTTAACTTTCTGGAGGCAGCTGTAAATGTACTGCTTGCAATCCTTCTGAACAAAATACGTCGCGCAAAACTCGTAAAATCAACTTTTCCCAGCCGTAACTTCGCACCAATATCATAATAACGGTGCATGGACATCGCCGGCGTGGGCTTGTACCTCCCGACCAGGTCCCCCAGTTATAAAACCACAAGACGTCTTGACCAGTATTGACGTAGAACAGGATCATAAATTAGAAGGATTAGATCAAATACCAAACCAGGGACCAGGACAGAAGAAAAACGAAGGGGGGTACTCAATTTAAGGCTTCCACCGGACTCCGCCTGCCTTGTGCCCGTATGTAATGGGCAATGTAGTATGTTGAAAATGGAACAAATTCCGTCTGCTAGCCGTCCTCGAGAGGTTCATAGCAGTGTCTGCTGTATAGTGTTACCATTAACCATCTTGAATTGAAGTTCCCATGGACCATTATCAGTTAGTGTGACAATTTACCGTCCTCAGCTGGGATTAGCGTTTACCATCGTCAGTTAACGTCACCTATGATCATTTACCGTCAGAGTTACCGTTTACCGTCAACCGTCAGTGTTACCGTTTACCGTCGTCAGTTGATGTTGGTGTGATTAACGGAACCGTCCATAGTTTTCCTTTCACGCCACCGTTCACTCAACCATCTGTCGTACGAATGAATGCTCGTTCAATTCCCAACTGGGTATATCGTCTTTCCCTCCCACCCTTTCACTTTATAGATTACTTTTATCTTGAATTTTATTGCTGTTAAATATGAGTGACGTGAGTCATTTTCAAGTTGAACTGACCTTCCATAGCTCTCATAAAAAAAGTTTAAGTATTGAAAAATAAAAGTATGTGTCTATCTCTCTTTTAAGGGGTCGTATCGAGGTAGGGTAGAGACAACTTTGTGAATCAGACTGAATTTAAGTTTTCATACACCATAAATTTGAGACAGAGTAGATAAGATTTTTTCATTTTCTATTTTTTCAGGTGTTTGGCGCTTACTGCTCATCCCGCTGGTGCGAAAGGAATCAGAAAGACGACCGCGGGAACCGCCAAGCCTACTTCGGTACCGGCGAAACGTTCCTTTTTTCGTTGTACCCGGAGCGGGCGAAGTACCCTTGGGTCGGTGTGGAGGCCGATAAGAACGTATCGCACGGTGCCGAGTTGTTTATGGCTGCCGATAGTAAGATGATTACCATAGGAGGAGGGTAAGTTTGTTTTCTTTCTTTTTATTTTGCAACATCCGACATGTTAGATGAAGCATCACTCAAAAGTGAGCAAAGAGGTTTTTTTTGGACAATTAAATTATGAAGTGAGATAGATTATCAAAGAATTTAAGATCATTAGTAAGTCGTACATATAATCGTAGCTATAAGGTGGTTGCATTGAATGCCGCTGTTTACATGTGGATGTCTCTAGCTGCATATTCTGTAGATAGTTGCGCCGTCTTGAAGTTTGAATATTTCCCACTAAGATTCAGCCATCCGTTGCGTATACTGGTATTTCTTTACAGCGGAATTAAAAGGAACCGCGATATGATTTTTTGCACACTCCACGAGAATAGTAATGGACGGTAAACGATTAAATCACTTAAGGTTCGCAGATGATGTCACTCTGATCGCCAACACAAAAGAAGAATTACAAGAAATACTGATGGAATAGTAATAAGTCTCGAGAAATAGGTCTAAAAATAAACTTCATCAAAACCAAATATTTGAACAACGAAACTGAAGATAACAGCCAGGAACTATTAATAGAAGGTGAAAAAATAGGAAAGATACAAACATTCATATATTTAGAACAAAAAATCTAAATATTAAAAAACAATTTAAAGGTTTACTTGGATTACAAGAGTCTCGTTAGATTGGTCTGCGTTCAGAAGGTTACAATTCACATTTAAATTGGACATCCCAAATACGATAAAAGCCAAAATGTTCGATCATTTGCCGGTATTAACATATGGCACTGAAACGTGGGCTTTAAATACTTACTTACTTACTTAATCCTTATACCTTTCTACCCCTTTTTTAGGAAAATAAGGCCCGTGGAGTTGAGTTATTCTATATTTATCTTTTCCATATATCTATATCCTTCTATCCTGTTCAAATTGCCGATTGCCTCTTTTGCTTCTTCTGTATTAGTTTCTTCTGTTTGTGTGAGTTCTGTATCTTGTTCCGGTATTATGTCTCTATGTTGATTTTTGTATGCTGTGTCATTTCCATCTGATAGTTCTTTATAGTATTCCCTCCATCTTTCCATAATTTTATGTTCTTCTTTTATGACATTTCCTTATAATTTTTTGCATCCATTTCCTTTCCTTTCTGTTTCTGTGATTTCTACATAGTACAATTGTTGTTCTTCTGTCAGTTCATCCTCTTTTCCATTTATACCCCTATTATTCCGTATTCTCAATCTAATAACTCGATAATTACTTCCCATTTCTTTCTTCCTATCTATTTCTTTGATTATCGTCTTATTTG
Source organism: Pachyrhynchus sulphureomaculatus (assembly GCA_019049505.1). Lineage (NCBI taxonomy): Eukaryota > Metazoa > Arthropoda > Insecta > Coleoptera > Curculionidae > Pachyrhynchus > Pachyrhynchus sulphureomaculatus. The sequence goes on along the minus strand of CM032447.1, from coordinate 228,790,741 downwards.
TATTCCTTTCATTAGTCCTCTCTTCCGTATCCTTTATCTTTGCCAGAGCCGTCGTCAATCTACCTATTTCTCTCCTTTTTCTCAGTTTTTTGACTTGATGGTCGTAGTGTTCTTTGTTTGTTCTTTCAGTTTTTCTTCCTCAATGTCCCTTTCATATTCTCTTCCTTCGATTATGATTTTTTGATATCCTATTTTCACTCTTTATCCATTCTTTCTCGTTCTCTACTATATGCTTCAATTTCTTTTGAATTTCCCGTTCATCTTTTGTTAAATCGTTGTTTATGTAAACTCTCTCTCTTAGATTTCTCAGTTTGTTTTTAGTCGCTCCTATTTTTCTCACATCTTTAATCTGTACTTTTATGTCCATACTCCTCTCCATAAAATGTTCTACACCCATTTTCAGATCTGATTGGCTATTCGCTTCAAATCTCATTCCCGATATTACAATATCGTTGTCTTTTTGTAGCCTACTCTTCTTCAAATCTATACATCTCATGTTTTCTCTAATTATCTTATTTTCCTCTTTCAATACTTCATTCTCCTTTCTTAGTTCCATCGACTTTTGTTGGTATCTCTGATCTTGTTTTATTTCCTTTATATCTGACATTAGCTCTCTGATCATTTCTATCAAATTGTCTATCATATCTATTCTTTCGTCTTTCTCTTATCAGTTTTTTACTCTTCTTGAATAATCCCATTGGTTCTTCTTTTTCTTCGACTCTTCCTCTTTTCGAGTCTCCTGATGTATAATCATCGCTAGCCATTGTTCTTTCTGTTATAAAAACTTTAGGTGTGCCCTTGTATATTTCATTTTCCAACACGGGAGAAAAAAAAACTTTTTATTACCGTTCTCCAGTGGTTCGCTCACCTTATACGCAGTAAAACGGTCAAGGTCGTCGCTTATCGTTTCGTTACCTTCATATAATTTCACAGAATTATTCTCATAAACCTCTAAATTTTTTACTTATTGTCTTAATTCTCACACTTCACTCTGCTTTATTTCTAGTCCCTCTCGTTTGCAATCGACAAAATAATTAAATAGATTGAAACACTACCGCAATAATGCTCGTTGAACGAGTTAACTATTGCCGGGCGTTCGATTCACATGCACGTACTTCGCGATCCGAAACTCAACTCTGGAGCTTTAAATAAAAGTATAATATATAAACTCGTAAGTAACCCAAAGAGCAGTGCAGAATAGAATGTTAAATATTAGAGTCTAAGATCGTATTCTTAACATCGCGATCCGAAGAAGATAAAAAGTGACAGATGTAATACAACGAATATGTATATTAGGGTGGACTTGGACGGGGCACATCGCAAGGATGAATGATAACAGATGGACACGCCGTATGGTTGAATGAAGGCCTAGAAAACATAAAAGATGCAGATGTAGATCACAGACAAGATGGACAGACGACATAAAAAGAGTAGCGGGACACGATTGGATACAAAAACCAAACAACAGAACTCATTGGAAATAACTTAACCATCCAACTATGGATGAAATAAGCTAATGATGATAATGATGATGTTCTTTCACACTACTTTTCTTTGCTTCTAAAGCAAAGAAAGGAAAGTTTCTTGGGGCGTATCGTAACAGGCGATGAAAAATGTATATATTTCGACAATCTGAAACGCTAAAATCATAGATTGATTCTGGGCAACTATTAACGTCGAATTCAAAGCGAAATATTTACGGTTACAAAATACACACATACACATATAAACAAACACGATGCAAAGTGCTAAAATATTGGAAAATAATCACCGCCGAACGTTATAAACAACATCTGGATCGTCCCAATGATAATTTCATGCAAAAAGGATCATTCATTGCACCGAAGATTGATTTTTCTTCACTATGACGCTCAGCCTCAGGAGGGTTTAGCGGTTAAAAAAAACTGATAGAACATAAATGGGAGGTTACTTCGACACCCAGCGTATTCCCGAGACCTGGCCCTATCTGACTATCACCTCTTCCGCTCGATGCAGCGTACTCTGGAAGATACCCACTTCGATAATTATAAACAAGTTAAGAAATACATTGCGAAGTGGATAGCTTCAAGGACAGAAACTTCAAACGCCGCGACATTCAACTTCTGCCCGAAAAATGGAACAACATGATATCTTCGACTTTGACGAATGTAGTAAACATTTTGTTATAAAAATTAATTTTCAAACAACACGAAAAACAGCGGGTTTCAATGGAACCACCTAATAATAAATATCCGTAATTTCTACGTCAGATTTTTACTGACTCACAACTCTCAAGTTTTTTGTTTGTCATCATGTATATCAGTCGGTATCTTTAAAATGGCAGTAAATACTTATAGACTATTGTAAAATAAGCACAATCATTTTCATGTATTAGTACTTTTTTGTTAATAATAATCAGGAAAAGATGAAAACGTGGTCAGAGAAAACACTCCACGGAAAACACAGATACCACATAGAACAAGACCACGTAAATAAAAAACAATCATACACCTGGTTACCGGATGGGCAGCTATTCCCTGAAACAGAAGGTTTCTTACTTGCCATCCAGGATAAAGTCATACTAACCAGAAACTACCAAAGGCATATCATCAAAGACCCAACTATTACAGAAGACAGATGTAGAAAATGCCACCAGCAGAAAGAAAACGATCGAAGACATAACAACCGGATGTAAAATATTAGCCGGAACGGAATACACAGCCAGACATGACTCAGCGACAAAAGTAGTTCACCAAGCACTAGCCACAACATACAAACTCATAGAAAACACAGATCCCTACTACAAATACACACCAACATCCATACTCGAAAATAAAGATTACAAACTCTACTGGGACATTAGTATCCATACAGATAAAAGAGTCTCTGCCAATAGACCAGATATTACTTTTCAGTGTAAAAAAGAAAAAATCACCTATCTAATTGACATTGCTGTCCCCAACGACACAAACATCCAAACGAAATACACAGAAAAAATCTCCAAATACACAGACCTTTCAACGGAAATAAAAAGGCTATAGAAACAAGAAGATGACATCATTGTACCCCTCATTATATCAGCCACAGGCCTTACACCAATAACATTCACACCACACTTAGTACAATTAGAACTCGACACAAACATACACAGAAACATTTAGAAGTGATTTTGAAAACATGTAACATTGTCAGGTCATTCCTTAATACATAATGGTAATAGCGTTTGTGCTGACTTGGTTTTAGCCCGTCAGCCAAACATGGAACCCCAGTGACCAAATGTGAGAAAGAAGAACTTCTTTGTAATAATAATAAATTCTCGCGCAAATTATGAAAACATTGAAAACCAAAATCCACCTAAAAACACAAACTGAATGCATCCAAACAGAAGAGCTGTACAGCAGAAGGGGTAGATTTCAGGGAGACTCGCTCAGCGCTCTATGGTTTTGGCTCTGTCTCAATCCACTCTCAAATACACTAAACAGAACAGACACATCAGACACCGAAAAGTGAACCAACATAAAATAAATCACCTCCTACATATGGATGACATAAAACTCTACGCTGCCACAGAAACACAGTTGAAAGAACTCCTCAAAATCACAGAAACATTCACCTTAGATATCAATATGGAATTTGGTATAAGTAAATGTAAAGTGCTCCACATCAACAAAGGTCAATGGCAAGGCCACCTTGAAACAGAAACCATCAACAATGAAACACTCGATAACATGCTCAACAAAGAAACATACAAATATCTAGGCTTCCAACAAAGCACCAAACTCAACCACACTCGCATCAAAACAGAGCTCAGAACCGAATTCAAAAACAGACTGACGAAACTTTTACAAACAAAACTTAACTCAAAGAATCTCACTAAAGCTATCAACACGTTTGCCATACCTATACTCACATATTCATTTGGTATCATCAAATGGACACACACAGACATAGAAAACATTCACATCCTTGTACGTTCTCAGTTCACCAAATACAGGAAATTACACCCCAACGCATGCAAAGAGAGACTTACCATCGAGAGGAAGGCAGTAGGAAGAGGAATCATAGACATAAGACACAAAACGAATACAAGCATATAGGAAATTCTTTCACTCCAAGCAAACCAGCCTCCACACAGCAACAGTGAAAGCAGACAAAAACTACACACCACTCGACTTATCCCGGGTAGACCACCAAGCAGACACACACAGTCACACCCAATTACAACAGGAAAAGATGAAAACGTGGTCAGAAAAAAACACTCCACGGAAAACACAGATACCACATAGGACAAGACCACGCAAATAAAAAACAATCATACACCTGGTTACAGGATGGGCAGCTATTCCCTGAAACAGAAGGCTTCCTACTTGCCATCCAGGATAAAGTCATATTAACCAGAAACTACCAAAAGTATATCATCAAAGACCCAACTATTACAGAAGACAGATGCAGGAAGTGCCGTTAGCCGGTACGGAATACACATCCAGACATGACTCAGCGGCAAAAGTAGTTCACCAAGCACTAGCCACAACATACAAACTCATAGAAAACACAGATCCCTACTACAAATACACACCAACATCCATACTTGAAAATAAAGATTACAAGCTCTACTGGGACATCAGTATCCATACAGATAAAACAGTCTCCGCCAATAGACCCCGATGTTACTTTTCAGTGCAAAAAAGGAAAAGTCACTTATCTAATTGACATAGCTGTCCCCAACGACACAAACATCCAAACGAAATACACAGAAAAAATCTCCAAATACACAGACCTTGCAACGGAAATAAAAAGGCTATGGAAACAAGAAAAAGTCATCATTGTCCCTCTCATCATATCAGCCACAGGCCTTACACCAACAACATTCACACCACACTTAGTACAGTTAGGACTCAACACAAACATACACAAAAACATTCAGAAGTCAGTGATTTTGAAAACATGTAACATTGTCAGGTCATTCCTTAATACATAATGGTAATAGCATTTGTGCTGACTTGGTTTGCGCCCGTCAGCCAAACATGGAACCACATTGACCAAATCTGAGAAAGAAAAACAAAAAAATAATAATAGTTAATTATTTTATAATAAAATAGATTCTGTGAAAATACATATCGAGATTATACAGTCGGCCAAGTAAGAACGGTAAAAGAAACTCCTTTTTTTTGTTGGCACCTCTGCAACCAATGCTTTGTGGAAAGAGATTCATTTCTAACCTTATTTATGGTTAAATAGCACATTATCGAACAAGAGTGCTGCATACGCTTTGCGCTTCGAGGCTGTGTTCTTATGTAATCCTCCAAAAGATCTGAAAACGACGCCTTCAGCGGCTGCTAAGTATGTGGGCAAGTTGAGGGCATTCGTGAGCAAGTAGATGAAACGATACTCTAAGTTAAAAAATGTTCATTATCTACCAGCGGTACTGGAGGAAGAAATACGTCGAGCGGAGAATAGAAAAAAAAAACAGGAATGAATGACAGAAGAATACTAAATCTGATGGACGAAAGACGATTACAGAAAACAAAAGAGGTCTCAAAGTAGAACGAACTAAGCAGAGTAATACGTCGAAAATGTAGAGAAGCTCAGGAAATCTGGTTAAGCGAAAAATGACGAGAAATAGAGGAACTGCAAGACAAACTTGAGACATTCGACCTACACAAAAAGGTGAAGGAATTGAGAGGAAAAAACAAGAAACAATTCTGAGAAATAGAAGTAATGAAATTATCAGGTGTACAAGTATGAAATGCGGATTTCAGACAACAGATGATGCACCAATGCAGTTTGTGCTATAAAGATTTGACACTGCGCCATTTTGTTGTGTCTTTAGCAAGTGCCAGACGCGCACGAGTGATAAATTGGAAAAGTGTGTGCATAGTGTGTGTTCAATATGTCGAAATTTATACCGAACAAAGAGCATTCGCGGACAGCATTAATTTTTTGTTTTCATTTGAAGAAAACTGCTATTGAATCATACCGATTACTTCGAGAAGCTTATGGTGAACATGCTCCATCGCAAGATACGTGTGAACGATGGTTTCCGCGTTTCAAAAGTGGTAACTTCGAAGTTGCAGACAAGGAACGTGGAAAACCGCCAAAAAAATACGAAGAAGTGGAATTGCAAGCATTGTTGGTCGAAGATGATTCGCAAACACAAAAACAACTCGCCGAGCAATTAGGCGTTAGTCAACAAGCTATTTCCAATCGGCTACGAGAAATGGGAAAGATTCAGAAGACCGGTAGATGGGTACCACATGAGTTGAACGACAGGCAAATGGAAAAGCGCAAAAACACGTGTGACATTTTGCTCGCTCGGTACAAAAGGAAGTCGTTTTTGCATCGTATATTTACAGGGGATGAAAAGTAGATTTATTTTGAGAATCCCAACGGACTGACGGAGATTATACTGTAAAGAGTGTGAATTATTTTTGAGGGATTTCTAAGAGAGGGCGTAACTTGTATTATATCCCAACGGGGCATACTGTTGCTATATTCATGGTGAAGCACCATCATTAGACTTTAATTTATATTGGCGAAGTGTAAACAACATATTTTTTTGAGGATTGAATATTTCGAATTACGTGCAAACAAAACACCATTTGCGGGAAGCGTTACTTTTCGAAGAAAAGCGCTGCTCAAAGTCATTGATTGCTGTCGGAAACCGATGGTGATTATATTTCATCAATAGAAACATGTGAGTACTGGTTTCGACGCTTTAAAAGTGGTAATTTCGACCCGGAAGACAAAGAATGTCTAGACCAGCCGAGAAAAGTTGAAGATGAAGATTGGAGGCATTACTCGATGAAGGCCCGTGCCAAATGCAAAAAGAATTTGCAGAATCATTAGGAGTTGATCGCACAAGCATTTCCAAGCGCTTACACGCCCTGGGAATGATTCAAAAGCAAGGAAATTGAGTGCCGAACGAATTGAAACCGAGACGTTGAAATGCGATTTTTCACCTGTGCATCGTATCGTAACTGGTGATAAAAAATGGATACACTACGATAATTCAAAGCGCAAAAATCATCATCAACACCTTCGCCAAAGTCGAATATTCATGGCTCTAAGCTTATGCTGTGTATATAGTGGGATCAAGGTCTAGTGTATTATGAGCTGCTCCAATCCAACGAAACTATTGTTGGGGAACGTTACCGACAACAATTGATGCAATTGAGCAGAGCGTTGAAGGAAAAGCGACCACAATATGCCAAAAGACATGACAAAGTGATTTTTCAACATAACAAAGCTCGGTCACATGTTGCCAAACCCGTCCAGGAATCGCTAGAAGCGCTTGGAGCAGGGCCGGCTCTAGGCGGTAGGCAAGGTAGGCAACTGTTTACGGCGGCAAAACCGCCTGAACTATTAGAGCGCAAAAAAAATAAACACAACCCACAAAAATATATTTCGATTACTTGAATCTAGAAAATAAATGAGTTTTGTTCATTACTTAAAAAGGATATTTAAATTATCTCTGAAAATAGTAGGTACTAGTTTTAGTTTGTAAGTTCGTTTTCGTTAGCTCCTTAAAAATGTAAACTTTATTTTTCAATAAAACAATTTTTCGTAAATCTGTATTAGTATTATGGTCTTAATTCAATTATATGTCATTTTCCTGGTTAACATAGTTTTCTTTAAGCTTGGGTGCAGCGGCATTTTTAGGATTTGCCTACGGCGGCAAAAAAGCTAGGGCCGGCCCTGCTTGGAGACATTGGTCCTCCTGATTTTATCACTTGTTCCGATCGATGACGCACAGTCTGTCTGAACAGCGTTTCCATTCTTATAAGGATACCAAAAAATGGGGCGATTCGTAGATAGCCTCAAAAGATAGGTTGTTCTTTCAACGTGGTGTTCTTATGCTGCCACAAAGAAGGGGCGGAGTTAGTGGTTAGCGATGGACTGTACTTTGAATAATCAATTTGTAACCATGTTTTACAATAAAGCGATATTTTTACAGAAAAATCCCTTAAAATTAATTCGCACATCCAATGGCTATGCTTTTCGCGATCTAGGGACCCCCCGGAACGAGGAGAAATACGAATACAATACCTGTCTTAATCAAGGGAAGTGCAAACAATTATTTATTGTTATTCATTTTATTCTATTTCAGTGAAGGGCAAGCTATATGGATGGACGAGAACATCCGCTACGGCAAAACCGATCACTGCGCCACCTTCAACAATCCGCCCTTGTGCCCCAGCGGAGATTTCGAAATACGAGTCTTGGAAGTGTACGGATTTGCTACGGACATGAATTGAAATATACAAGTAGAAAAAAAAACAGACAACGAATAGAAACGTCAAAATCCCAAAAAAATTATATTCTCAAAAAAACGGAGTCTACACTATTGAATTTGTGTAACAACTCTGTAAACAAAACTCAGGGCGATGAACCATGTCCCAGTCATAAGAATATTACAAAAACTAAATCAGTTGGAATGTTACAAAATAAATTTTACTTCATTTTTTTTAATTACTTTTTGTTTATCCTATGGTTGTTCTAACTTCTTACGAATTTATGTTTCATGTTCTGTGAAAATTTTCAATAAAATAAACACTGTAGCATTTTAATTGACGTCTGTTTTAGTAAACCAGAAAATTTAGTCTCATAATTTCATGTTGTCGTAGCTTAGCTTTTCACATGCTTTTGCTATATTTTTTAATTAAAAAAAATAAAGGTAGAAGAGGTAGGGAACGAATCATTTTACATTTGTAAACTAAAAAATTATCGCCAATGAGACTAGTGAAATCAATAATACTTTTATATTTATTAATGTAGTTAAAAAAATATGAATTTATAGTCTGGTGCATTCCTGTTGCCAATACTAAAGACGTTTTTTTGACAAAGCGCTTCAAATCGAAGCGATGAAAATGAGGACATGTAGCAGAAATTCCAGCAAAGTAAATTATAACAAAGAAAGAAGAAATATCAAAACAGGAAGCAACATCTCTTAAAGATTTTTCTAATTATCGTCTCTTAAAAATAAACTTATTGTCCCTACCTAAACAATTAATTTTATTTTGCTCTAAATGTACAACTGGAGAGGAATTTGCTACGTGTCAAAGTGAAAAAATTGTTTAACTTTCCATTATATCTTAACATTTTTGAAATGTTGCCTAAGTGTCATTGTGATTTTTAATAAGTATATTTAGAAATTTTCCACATACTAATCCCTTCTGTGTAATAGTGCTGGTTGTCTACTTATTGTCAGTTATTCTCTATCTACTGTGCAATCTAGCGCATATTGCTGTTTTTGTTTTGTATCAAAAATAAATAGCTTACCAGCTGGGGAACGTTGTATTCAAAGTGTTTTTGCGGATTCAAATTTTTAAAGAATTTATCTTTTTTATGCGTGCAAGGGAATTCCACAGTCTGTGCAGGCAATTCAGGTTTGAAGAGCACATATTCTTCACACTTGAGTAGGGCCCCAATCTGATTAAATTTTGGGGACAAACACGCTGCGTTTGATTTTATATGAGACTTTTAATCAGAAATGAATAATTTCTTTATAACAACCCTCAATTCACTATCTTTAAGTTTATGCAGGTTGTAAAAAAGTTACATGCCTACGACTAAATATCCAAATGTTTCTGAAATTACTATTCACTTTGCGATGCTGCGCGTTTTAAATTAAATCGGCTAATGTCAAAATAGAAATGGGTAAGGTACCCAAACTATCGGACTGTTTTTATTTGGAAACTTCAAGAATGTTTGGTAGTTATCATTTTCTATAAAATTGAAATATGGATGCTTGGAAATCCATTTTCAGTCTCAATACAATGAAAACTATATTGTTCTTCAAAGCGTTACAACTAACTTTCCTTTTGTTAATTGTTAATTTCGAATTTTTTTAATGAACCAGGTGGTACATCAAGCAACTAATATTAACGTTGATATCAATATAATACTTTATTGTAAAATTATTCATTTTTTTAGTGGCTAATGTAATAGTCAAACAGTAGAAACGACTGGTGTACTTTGTCTAGTATCGCTAAGACCAATTTCGAAGGCACTGTGATGTCAGATTTTTTTGGTAGGTTATATAGGGACTAATTATGCTCAAAACATAGTAGAGTTGGTGCCAAATTTTATATAAATACGTTTAACATGTAGGCTGGACCAAAGTTAAATCCTTCTTTCAGAATTTCAACCAATATAAAAGAGCACAGACAAAATATACACAGATGTAATTTATTCAGTAATATTTAAACAAAACTAATCTCACAAGTGCCAGTAACTGTCAAATAGGTAGACATTAACTTCCCTTCTCCCCCCACCTCCATAAGATTTCCAACTGACAAGTACTAGAATCTAGTCGTATTAGCTTTGTATTTTAGTTTATAATTCGTTTAAATTTATAATATACAGTTAAAAATTGTGTAAATTTCGAAGTGTAGTCTATGTAAATATTAGTCCTATATATATTATGTTACAATGTAAGGTGCAAGCAGTAACAATTTTTTATTGCTTTCTGTGTTTATTATTGGTCTGTTAGTGGATAACAAAATACCTTAGTGTCAAAGATCGGCACTAGGTTCGTGTTCGTCTGAATGGTACTTTCTATAGGATGAGTAAAACATATTTTTTCTTATTTTTTTGTGGTCACATTTATAGGTTTTTTTTTCATAAGCTCATAGTATAATAGATCCTAGTCAGAAATGAAAAAAAAAAAAAAGATGTAGTAACCTGCAAGTAGCCATGGAACTAGAGTGTATTAATCAGAAGTCTCCCTGGTTTTAAAGCTATCCTGTTCCACTTCAAATTGTAAGAAAAAAAATCAGTTTTCGATTCTAATCGAAAACTGAAAATTTTGTCCTAGATTACAAATATGAAAACGAAATTTTGTGACACGACTCACTTTTCGAGCTTCGAACTTCGGTATTTTATTTTTTTTTTCCCATTTACTCTAATACACTTTTACCTATTTTTTCGATTTTACCATAAATTTCATCCTTTTTCCACAAAAACCACAAAATTTCCTTTTTATTTTGTTTTTCAGTTATAGGTCGATATTTCTATAAACTTGTAGAAACTGAATTAATATCAACGACCGCCATTTTATTGGTAGACATGTCATTAATGTGTTGTTGCCAAAGTTCTAAAAAGAGCTGGTAGAAATAAATCGTTTACAGTTAAATGATCAATAAAATTATTCTCATATTTTGTAAGAAGTTGTTAGTAAGTTAATTGAAATTGACAGTAAATAAAAGAAACTTAAATTTCAAAAAATATTTTAAATTTCATCACTTTTTCTTTGTGACTTTGACAATGACGCATTAAATAACGTCCAGGTCTGTCAACCAAATGGAACACACACAGTGGCGGTCGTTGACAGAATTAAATTCCTTCATAGCAGATTTGTAGAAAACTAATCTAACATTAAAAAAAAAAGTTTCATGATTTTTTGGTAAAATCAAAAAATTAAGTACAAGTGTACAAGTATAAATGAGAAAAATCAGAATAAACAAGGCAAAAAGCCATCTTTAAGAAGGAAGCAGATTTTTGGAAATATCTTTAAAAGTGATGTGTTCGCCAAATTTTATTTTATGTATATATATATATATATATATATATATATATATATATATATATATATATATATATATATATATACCCCGACTTTTTGAGAAAATCAATTTTTTAAGTTAGCAACTGAGGAAAAACGGGTTATTAAGAAACCAAAAAGTAATGTTTGTTGCAACAAATATAAAATGTACATTTTTTTTTATTTAAAATTAAATATAAAATTATTTAAACTAGTAAAATAGAAAAAAAATACTATTAACTAAAATTTTGTAAATCCTTTGTGTTTTTGTAAAAATACTGAAAAAAAAAAATTCGGTTTTTTGACTTTTCTTACGTCGCGGAAATTTCGTTAAACATTTTCCTATTTTTTCGCTACAAAATTTAGACAAGACTTTCTTGAAATAAGATTGCAAAGACAGCTGAAATTCAGCTAGTTTGGCATATGCTACTCCTCTTGGCTTCTTAAACTTCCTGGTCTTCGTGGACCTGGATTGCTTGGTTGGACTTTTGACAACGGACTCCATTATAATTATTTCTTTGAAAAACACCGCTGCAGTTTGACACGACTTGGAGCTCCTTTGTTTTTTGTTGTTGGAAAGGACCATTTGCTTCTGTATTTTTTGTTCTAAAAAAGTTTGTGCAACTTTTAATCAGCCGCTGCTGGACATTAATAATCTTGAAGGGACTAGGTATGGCACTTGCTGTCTTGACTTCTTCACGCAAGTCTCAAAAGTCTCTATTGTTTTGTTGATGATAATAATTCCCATGTTTTTGTTGCACTCCACATCAGGCCACCATGGACATAATCAGTTTTGAACTGTTTTGTTTTTTCTGGACATATCTTGTTTTGAACCAAACATGCATTTCTTTTAGAAGCTCTATCCACTCTATCCTAGGACCTTTCTTGATTTATATAGAAATCTGTCCATTAGTACTTCTTATATACCAACAGATGGCAGTTAAAATTCGTTTTTCAATTTTTTTGGATATGTCCAGTTAGAACTAAAACCTTTCATATATATATATATATATATATATATATATATATATATATATATATATATATATATATATATATATATATATATATACATTTGGCGTGACACACGATAGCTATAAAACTACCTCTAGTCTCTGCATATATACAATTTCTCAGGAATAGAATATTTTTAATCTTACCATTATGGACCAACTATCTTAGATGGATAAAAAATAGTGTTAAAAATTATAGAAGTTTTAAGTTTTTTTTTTTGGAAAAATGCAAATTTGTATAGACAATTTTGAGGTTTTTTTTATGTTTACTCACCCTGTATGAAACTGTTTTGAAGGTTTTTAAAAATTTTACTTATGCAAGGGAAGTATTGAAATTTTAAAACATTAGTTCAGGTTAGTTTCTAAAATGAAATATTAATTAAATTCTTTTGGTCGAAGAAATCTGTAATAATTTATGTTACTCAGTACATCTATCAAACTTAGAACTATTATAATCATAGATTTCGAAAAAAATGTTCCAACATAACAAGTTGTACATTAACGCTATATGTTGAACAAGATTAAAATAGTAAATTAAATAAGAAAAAATATTATTTAAGATAATCAAATCGTACTCTTAATACTTCCATTGCCCTGATTAAAATTTTTACAGATAAAAATATAAAATAATATTGAAAGTATTCAAAGTATTTATTTGCCTGTTTTTAATAATCTCTGTGTTAATGTGTATAAACTAGCGTATAAGTTATGTTAAATATATTGTTGTTTTAATGATAAATGATAACCGATAATGTTCGCATCGAAAATTGTTCAATTCAACCTCACTTTTATTCCAAAGTGTATGTGTCGTAGCATTTCACCTAGTAAAGGTGAAGATTAGGCTAAAGTTTGGCATCCACTTTAAAAAATACATTTAAACTAGTGTCAAATTAATTATTAATGTTATTTTTGATAAAAATTTCGCTTTTTAGAACCTCTCTCGATATTTTCTTAGACTTTGGAAATTTTCTTAGACAAACTTAGATTTTTATACCTTTCTCCCTTCGACTGAAAAAAATCTAAATTACCAAATGAGTTAAGGAACAAGAAATCTTATGGCAACAAGTGTTCTTACTTAGATCCAAGTAGAACAAAATTAAAGTAAGAAAAATCATCCCCAGAACAATCAATATGCATAGTTTATTAGGTTGCTTGTTTCGTTTGGGACATTCTTTTTTGGTAGTAAAAGGATTATTAAAATATTGACAAGTAAGTTTTAATTTAATATCCAGACCAGACTAGGCAATACAGTGCAATATAAATAACTTCTGCGACTGACTGAAAAACGCCAAGGAGTTTAGAGATAAATAATTCAAATTCTAGGAATATGTATAAGACACAAATCTGTATTTAGCGATGTCCAATGATTATACATATTTCCGATTGGACCAGAATCAGCTCTTATTTCTAGATTTTAATCGAACACTCAGTGTAGACAAAAAAGCGCAAAGAAGACGTCTATAGCAATCAGAATTTGGCGGGATTAATGATACAGAAAATTAGTCTCGCCAAATTCTGGTTGCTATAAACATTTTCTATGCGCTCTTTTATTTACACTGTTTAAAATGGTACCCCCTTTTATTTAAAATCGGGAATAACATTTCACTTGTCAAATTTTGACCGTTCATGTGTTTTATTCCTTAAATTTTATCATGATATATTAAGGGGGAATTATAATATATTTGAAAGTAAAACTTTGCAGATGTGCAAGCATGCATGATTCGATTGACATAAAACTACCCATTCTTCCAGAAAAAAATTTGCCAGTTTGGCATCGCTTATGTACTGATTATCTAAATATAAATATCAGGTTACGGTTTTTTAAATAATAAAGATAAGGAAGGTTGGGACCTACGAGGTCTTCCTTGTACGGCTTATTTTTTTGTATCCAAAAAAAAAATCATAAAATTTGCCAAACGAAAATCTCAAAAATTTTTTATATATGCTAAAAAAGCTAACGAAGTACTGTTCTATTTATAGAACAATCATAAAAATAACAATGTCAACGTTTTACAGTAGAATTCAAAAGGACAATCAAATTTAAACAGAAAAATAAATTGACTGTTATGTTCATTTCATAATGATATTCACAAATGTCACTTTTCTCGTCATATGTGGGACATCGCTATTAACATCTATAGGACATAACAATTTTAAAAATATTCCCTCAAATTACTCTTAAAAATGATTGAACTATTAAAAAAATGGACACATTGGTCACAAAGGATTCCACATTTTTCTTATAGAAAAGTGGGTTTCTGAGTGTCTTTGGGCACAACCTTCAAAAATGGGCAAATATTAATAAAATTCATTTTTTAAAAACTATTTGGATAATTTCGATAATTATTAAATTAAAAACAAAAGAAAAAAAATCGAATTCTATTTCAACGCCGGAAAAATACACGAATGTTAAAGTCTACTTTCTTAAAATCTAATTTTTTTTGAACTCCATTCTAGCTGGGTTTTACCTGTTTTTCAAGGAAGGATGAAAATGAAGGCATAATAAGCTAATTTAGACCTCGAATTCGGCTTTAGCGCCCTAAAATACATATAGATATGGTTAGTGAATAAGTACAAGACTTTTTTTTTTGTGTCTTTAATTTAATGGTTAAAAAAAATGGATTTTATTGTTACTTAAATTGAAAATAACTCGAAATTTGCCCATTTTTGAAAGTTGTGCTCATGGACACACTTTTGTTCAGAAAGTTGAGAACTACACCATATCAAAAATTTAGCCAATTTGACAGAAACCACTTTTCCATAAGAAAAGTACGGTGTCCTCTGCTTTTTTAAGATTTAACAATAAAAAATCGATAAATATATATTAAATGTATATTGTGACACCAATGATTTAGGAATATCTACATTGCTTGTTGACTGGAGGAATAGTAAAGAAGAAAAGTACTCCAGTAAATTGATGATGCCATATCTAAACATTTTTTTTATCATGATAGATATTTCTGCGATAAAGTATTCTTTTAATCATTTGTAAAAAAGTTTGCATGTGATGTTTTCAATTTACTGAACTACAAAGAACTGGGAGGGCCTTTGCCTTTACTATTACTTTAGGAAAACCAGTCTGAAATTCGTCCTTAATTATTGTTGTCAGTTAAAAAGAGTCCCAGATGGTGTCCAGCGTACTGCATGGAGGTCTTTCCGACGCATTTGGCGACACCGATTTATTTTATGACATACATGGTCAGTACTACACAACTGTTTACACCAATTACTTTATTTTCGCACTCGACGTGCTTTTCGCTGATCATGTCAGCATCGTCAGGAGCGATAATCGACTCTTCTGCGTCGCTCCTGATGATGATGGTTAGAGAAACGCGCGTTGTGGACAAAAATAAAGTGCTTATCGTAATGGTGATAATTGTTGCGCAGTATTATTGTGCCACAGATGCTAAAATCTGAACGTTATACATGCTAAATATATATTTGTGTGTTCAATATTTGACCAATTTTTAAACGTAATAACGGAAAGTAAAACTGAACAACTTGGCTATTTTCTGGCCAAATCAGGATCATTTTAATTTCTTGATAGTGTCTACAGGGTGCGTCACCAAAATCCGGATAAATCAAATAACAACTTTTTTTAAAGGCATGTTTTTTTTAATGAAAAATGAAGTTTGAAAAAAAATCCTTCCATATGGCACTCCTACTACATTCAATGTATTTCCCATTAGCTTAGCCATTAGCGCTGACACGCCTCCTGTAATTTCGCACTGTTTATATTGGCGGACGCTGCCTCAATGGCGGTCATTAATGATGTCACATTATGATACCAAAACTTATTTGTGACACTTTTAACTACGTTCCATACTTTGTAGTACAAGGGATTCAAATCTGGACTATTATACTTCGCACTTGTTTTTGACATGGCGACGATTTTGAAACTAACACTATTTACTTCAGTCAGTTTGCTACTCCGGCGACCTCTGGCGAAAGCATAATATGACGGGAGAGTTCAATTGAAATTTATCTGCGTTTTGGTGACGCACCCTGTATGTATGTCAATAAATACAGATTTATGTCATCTAAAAAGCAAATAAAATATTGTTAATTCTAAACGATACACTAGTGTAGTGCTGGAAATTGTCTGTGTCTGTGTGATATGGAGGTAACGAACAAATATAACACAAGCAACTCTACTAACATTTATTACAATTATAGAAAGAGAAAGAAAAGAAAAAAAAATTAAAAATTATGTTTTTTTTTCTAATTTACTAACCAAGAAAAGTTCCCTTTTTTTAATGCATATCATCGTTCGATGCCCGACTCGTGCATAGTTTCCTTTTTTTTAAAGTATTCTTTATGCTGTTAAGTTTTAAAAATTTTATTATTGTATCGTACTTTTTAACTTGTAAGTGTGTGGTTGTGGATGGACTATTTAAAAATTTTAGTAAATGTTGAAATAATCGAAGTTTAGTACAAAATAGATCAGGAGCAAACAATTCATAATTTGAAAAAAAAAGCAGTAGTTCCTTAATATGAACTAACTGAACTAAAATGACTGACGCAAATATTTCAACAGGGGTATAACCTACATGATTTTTTGTGCAACTTACGATTTAAAAAAAAAATAAAATTCTCAGAATAGTGTTGTGATTGTGAAAATATTGAACTTTATTTTCTAAGTTGGTTCATTATTTACTACAGATGTTCTTTTTTCAAGCTCCAACAGTTGAGTTATTCTGCAGTTACCTCGTAAGTTCCGCAACCATGAATATCGTCATCTTTCCTCACCTCTCCATCCTTGAATATTCTCCTGTATTACCAGCTGTAGCAAGCGGTACTTCTCTGCCATAATAAGATGTCTCAAGTATTGCAATTTTCATTTCCTCACGGTATTTGTAATTCCTTTTTTCTCCACAATGTGGATGATAAGATACATTCTTGTTTGACTCTATTTAATTTCAGTTTCTTCAATAAAGATTTCTTTTATTCTTACAACCGCTTTCGTTTAAAATAGAGATTTGAAATAACTCCTTTGAAATCGAGTTTTCTGTCTTTACTAAAGCTTCGTTGTGATCGATGAAGCACACAAGAACGTTTTGGTTTGCGTCCTCTTCTCCTTCAAGAGATTTGCAGTTACGTGTGTATTTTTATACAATATAGCTTGGCTAGACTAAATACAATTTTAGGGCGGATTTTTTTTTGGAAACTTATATAAGCTATATTAGTAAAAATAATGACTTAACGTAAAGAAACACCCAGTATATTCGATTTTATCGAGATAATATTTGTAAGATATTAATAAAAGTTACAAATATTTAAAATTGTCTTGCTCTTGGTCTAAAATTGGAAAATTTCATAAAAATTTTCATATGTATCGACATCACCTTAGTGAAAAGGAAAAATATACATAATTAAAGTAGACTGTTATAGTATTTTTGTTTATAAGTGTATCAAAGGCTTTTAGTTGTAGTATTTTATTGTTTTTGTTGTTGTATGTAGAATAAAAAGTATTATCATAACATGGCGTCTTATTTGTTAGTGTTATCCTGAAAATAATATTAGTGAAAGTGTAATGTTGCCATCCAATGAGGAGTGAGACAGGGCTGCATACTTTCGTCGTTGCTGTTTAACCTTTATTCCGACGAAATATTCAAAACAGCTTTATATGATCAACCATATAGAGTGAAGGTGAATGGAGAGTTCATTAACACAGTCAGATATGCGGACGACACTGTTATCTTGAGTAACTGGATTAAAAACCTTCAACGCCTGTTAAATAGAGTTGAGCAGGCAGGAGCGGATATGGGCAGTGGCGTATTTTAAGATTTGGCGCCCTGGGCCTTTAAGGTTTACCGTCCTATAAATTAACAAAAAAAAAGCAAAAATCTTTTAATAATGAAAAAAGGCCATACTAAAGAATAAACACTATTTATTAAATACTTACATTTTTTTACGATGCACAAATTGGTTGACAAATCCGTCAATAACACTGTCATAATTAAAGGATTGTGTTAAGTTAGCTTATATATTAAGGATGGCTAAACTGTTCAAACGTTTTTCGCTTATCCCGGAACGTAGATAATTTATTCTTGTAAGTACGAAAAACGAACGTTCTGCGCTGCAATTTGTCACTGCAGTGCACAGGAACATACGTAATGCTATTTCCGTAGATGGAAATGCTTCCTTCAAATCCTTTTGCTTGATAAATAGGTTAAGTTGCCTTAAACTCATTTTGTTTTCGTGTGACGTCAAGAATTGTTTTAAAAGAACACGTTCTTCTTGTAAATCATCCGCAAGATCAATCGAGTATAATTTTCGGAGTTTTATGGCGTTAACTCAAACTTCTGCTTCAGATATCGTATCCAATTTGCATAAAAATGCAAAATTGGCGGTTACTGCGTTATACGAAGATTTGCGCCTCCTCAACTCTTCCAACAATTGGTCGCATATTGGGAAGAAAGTATTAACCCTGAAATGGTCACGTCCTTGTAACAACACTTCTCCCTCGCGACACTCATCGTCTCGTTTCTTCCTCTTAATAATTCTCTTATGATCGCTTCTGTATTCTTCTGAGGATTTTTTTTTACTAGCTTGTTCAAAAGCATCAAAAGATTTCCGTTTATTTTCTACGAAAGTGGCATACGCAGCCCCTCGCAGCCTGCTGCCCCGGGCCATGGCCCTAGGGTAAATACACCACTGGATATGGGCCTTGACATCAATCTATCTAAAACCAAATTCATGGTCTTTAACCGCCAAGAATATGTAAATGTTGCTCTCTATCTCAACGGTCAAACAATATAGAGAGTTCATCAGTTTAAATACCTTGGAAGCTATAGCAGAATAGAAGCAGCCAGAACAAGCTTCATTAAAATGAATTCTCTTTTGCAATGATAGCATTAATCTGAAACTGCGACAGAGAATGCTAAAATGCTATATTTGTTCGGTTTTGTTGTACGGCACTGAGGTATGGACATTGAAAGTTGCGACAGTTAACCGCTTGGAGGCTTTCGAGATGTGGCTGCATAGAAGAATTTTCCGTATTCCGTGGACAACTTATGTCATCAATCAGGAAGTACTGCAAAGTTCTAATTCAGTCAGAGAGTTGTTATCAATGGTAAAATGCAGAAAACTGGATTATTTGGAACATATTCTTCGTGGCAAACACTACGAGTTATTGCAGCTCATAATAAGGGGAAAGATTGAGGGCAGGTGCCGCGTTGATAGGAGGAGGCTTCTTGGCTGAGAAAACATACGAGATTGGACGGAAACCTATAGCGTCGAAGAGTTCTTCCGAGTCGCAGGGAATAGGGATGAATATGCAAGAGTAATAGCCAATATTTAACTCGTATACATGCTCATAAAAATTATGATTTTTAGAAAACCTAATAATATAGCACTTTGAACAAGTTTCTATCTTCAAGTATGATGCTTTGATCATTTATGAAGTTGCTCTGAAGAATTAATAAATACAGCTTATCCTTCATTATTACATAATTTAAGATGACCAGCAATAAGTATATGCTTAGATTTAAGGGATACACGAACATCGTTTGCAAGAAGCTTAAATACTAAGGGTCCACAATACATTATAGTACACAACAAATATATTAGATACAAAATCTACGTTCACACACTGATAACGACCCACCCAACAAACTCTCCAGCGTTTTCAGCGCAATTAATACACAAGTGCTCAAATTTAGCTAAAGATAAAGAAAAGTTATCTCGATCAAACGCTTTAGAATGTATAGTTTGTATAGATACTGTCGACTTACAAGCGTTGCCCGAGAAATTCAACCATATAGTGCCGATATTTTTACAAGACACACACACAGACATAATAGAACGTTTGGAGCAAAAATCATGCTGCTCCTCGCCAATTAACCCCCCCCCCCCCAATTAATGAAGCAATTTCTTTAATTACAAATTTGCCTTTTTTATGGCTTGGCTGAAGATTCCAGTGTTAAAATCACTTTTGCGCCTTGTTACTAAAATAGTATATAGAGTTGCATAAGCCTTTAAATTTAAGAACTGTTAGGTACTTTCTTCGAGCAAAGGTCAGACGATTTAAACTTCCTGAGTGTTTATTTCCGAGTTCCTATTAATAATTGAACATAATGTTGGCAATGAGAGTGTATGTTAACTTGTGTTAAATAGTATCATGCACTATATTCTTATGTTCCACAACCAATATAGTTTTAATATAATTGAAGAATACTCTCCTATCTTCTAAGGTTTCAAAATACAACTACCGGGCAAAACCAGACAAACCATCGCGATCAACCTTGTAATACTTATAATATTTCATCAATCAATATTATCTGCTGGAAAAGACCAGGAATCCAATCTACAGCTTTGCAGGTGACAGTACGCAGTACTTTGAACGCTCGAACATCGGCTAATCATGCAAATATCCGCAGACAGCAGCAGGTCGTTCAACTTAACAAAGACCTGAAAGAAATTCTATCTTGGGGTGACAGTAACCAAGTAGAAGGACTGGGTTTCCGATCGAGTACAATTTATAGAGATTCAAGACCAACGGGAATCGCTGTATATATATATATATATATATATATATAT
>CM032447.1:228719666-228764666 GCA_019049505.1 Pachyrhynchus sulphureomaculatus | reverse complement strand
GTCATGGTACTCGAAGAAGACGAATCAAAATAAAGTTGGTCATTTTGACGAAAGTAAGATTTGACGTAAATACTTTTTGATTGGTATATCTACAACTGATTTTGTAGACAAAACCTTATATTAAAAGTAGACATTTATTTTACGATAACAAAAACCTTTTTTAATTTCGTATCTTATTTAAAATCTTGAAAAAATAATCTTATTTACGACAATAATTCTTTTTCATCCTCTAAAACAGTGCAACGTTTCTACTGAAACAAAAGGACTTAATCTTTAAAAACCCAGAAAAAAGCAAACCTTCAGCATCTAAAAAAATTTATCAAAATCATTTAACCTGTTCTATGTGTACGACTAAAAAGTCACAATGAGAATACATTAAAACGTTTTTTTTTTTTTACTTTTTTACTTGACATGCGGCTCACCTTGCTTACTTCAGTCACCCACGTAGAACAAAGTCCTTTCGGAACCAGTCTGCATCAAAAAATGACAATAAATATGCACAGCATCGTCCTTTTAACTGATAGTTTCGATGAAATAATGAATTACTCTGTTTTATTTATATGGCCTAGACTATTGTACAGTCTGTCAAGTAAGAACGTGTCCGCGATAATTCATTTTTAGTAGATACGATTATAGCGATTCAGCAAAAAAATCGGTAAAGGGAACCTTTGTTTTTGAAGCATTTTAGTAAAAGTATCAGTCGATTCCGAACTTTCGTCAAAATCACGTAAAATCCCAAATGAATCACTTTTTTGCGCGTTGGTTCAAGGCAGTCTTTCTTTGTTCCCATCCAAAAGGGTCTAAAATGACACATTCCGCGGCTGTTAAATATATTAAAAAGTCGGTGTCGTTTGTGAAGAAGTGGGTAAATTATTTTAACGAGACGAAAAATGTCGACGACTTGCCAAAACGTAGCTTGGTAGGCAAAGCAACTTTGAAAGTCGAAAAACGAATCGTGTCTTCGTTTTCACGGGACCCGAAATTGACGCTGCGTCAAGTAGCGGCAAAATTAAGAAAATCGGGTTTGAATATATCTCATGAGACCATTCGATAACATCTTCGTGCTCATGATGTCAAATTTCGAAGCATGTTAAAGAAACTTTTATTGGGCGAAAATAACATCGCGTAGCGATTCGCTTGGGTCCACGATAAGATACTAGAGTGGCCCTCACAATTGCCGGACGGCAACCCTATTGAAAATGTTTGGTCTCTTATAAAGAGAAAGATCAGAGGAAAGACTTTGACTCAGTGATCTCGCGAGATTGGAAAAATTTGCAGAGTATGCTGAAAATGTCGTCGCCAGCATGCCTCGAAGATGCCAGGTTATTATTGATGCATGAGGCGATTGGACAACCTACTAAGGTGCCGTTGTTAGCACACCAAAGAATACATTGATGGCAAAGAATGTTCTCGAAACACATTTTTTCAAGAATACGAGCGATCGGGTTCTTACTTGACAGACTGTAAATATCCATTTAAAGAACACCCTGTAGATTTTATACAAGTTATAGTGACGAGATAAAATTGTTGATTCTAGAATAAGACTGCTCACATTTATCTGAATTCTCTTTAGTCTCCGTAATTCTATTTTAGTTTTTACCTTTTTATTTAAAATTTCAACTTTTTAATCTAACTAAATTGCCACCCAGCACGGGCGTTCGTAGAAAAGAATTAGCCGACAGTTAGAAACTGCATTATATCAAAAAATAAGATTTTTTCTCAAATATTAACATTATTCTCGATTTTTCTAATGCTTACTTCTTTATAGAATAATTATAGAGAGCGACCCGAAATTTTGACCTGTCGACTAACCGTCTGCCTAGTTGTTCATTCTATCGGACGAGTCGAATAAAAGCCGTTAACGTTGATTTTGCGGCCCTCGTGCCTTGGAATGCTGAAATAAGGCCCAAAATGCTACATCCTAAAATGGACTACTTGAATCAAGTACCATAACATTTGTTGACACTAAAAAAATTCGAGCGCCCCAAAGGGCAGACGCCGCCGAGACCAGACCCAGCTTTAGGGCCCAAAAAAACCCGATCCAAAAATTGATGGTCATTTAACCATATAAAAATCAATAAAATTGGCTTATCCTGATAAAATAAGAGGGAACCCGCTTTTTTCAGTCAAAAACGGTCGTTTTTCGAGTCCCAAGTTTTGGGTCCTACGTGTCTGCCCAAGTTATTCTGGAAAATTTAGACCCTAATAAAATATTCAAAAAAAAAAAAAATCGAAATTCTGAGAGTATAGACGGTTTTACAGGTTCTACATAAAATTCGTACCAGATAAAAAATTAAGCATTTGCTAGATTTTTGAAGCATTTACTAGAAATTTCAAATAAAATGCTCTTTTTGAACAAGCTGTATCAATATCGATGACCTTCATCGTTGTCGTAATTTAGTCAGTTTAGTTGCGGGTATTGATTTTTAGCGCCATTTAATTTAAATAAAAAATTTTTTTAATGGTGTTCAATAATTATAATTAATTATTATTTCATTTAGATTCAAGTTGATGAGAATAAATTATCAGTTAATTAAGTAACAAGCCATTAAAATATAAAATGTGTTACTTTATTTTCGAAGTTATGGTCACACCCTTACATATTAAAATTAATTTTTCTGATTTTTTCTGTAAATGTCCTTATGCCGAGCTACTATCATATGAAAAAAAACAGTTTTAAAACTGCTTAACCTCAAAAAAAATGTAGAAAATATTGTAAAAATGAGTCGATTATATATATCTTCTAAGTTCTAGTAAATTAATGCTTGAAAAATCAAGTAAATGTTTGAAATTTCGATGTAGCGTAGCCTAATAATCATAATTTCAGTCATTCGGTATGAGTTTTATGTAGAACCTATAATAGCGTCTACACTATCAGAATTTCGATTTTTTTTTTTTGAACTTTAAAAATGCCTTGGCTTGTTCGGGTACAAGCGAGGCATCTGCCCTCGTGATATTTTATTGAGGCCTAAATTTTTCAAAAATAATTTAGGCACGTAAGACCCAACACTTAGGATTTACGGTTTTATTTATTCAATAACCGGTCAAGTGCAAGTTGGACTTGCGCAATTAGTGTTCCGTACGTTGATTGTTTTCGAATAAAAAATTTTGTTACGGAAGTATAAAATGATCAGTCACTTCACAAAACACATCCCAAATGAGTTTTCAACAACGTTTTTTTCCGATCTTTACTGGAAAAACTGATGACCTTGAACTTTCTGTTTTTTTTTTTATATACCAGATAAATTATTAAAGGTAATGCACTCGTGATAATTTTCGTTTAACCTACACCCTGTAGAGAATATTTTAGAATTTTTTCACAATTTTTTGATAGGTACTTTTCGAGATAAGGGGGGGGACAGCGATTTTTCGCAGTTTTTTAAAAATAATACTAAGAGAAATGTGCGCAAGTATTACATTATATATATTTTTGAACTCGTCTTTTTACAAGCTTTCATTTGACACCTCTCTCGATGACCTGGTATTTTTTTTTTTTCACTTCCGATTTCACCCCCCAAAACTAACTCCTTAAGTAAAAATTTAACTTTCAAAACTATACGGCTCTGATGAGGCCATCAATTCCTATATTAGTGCGAAATTTAAACTTTCTATGTCAAATATTTTCGAAGAAAATCGGGTGTGACAGACAGACGGACGGACACCGAAGTCATCTTATAAGTGTTCCGTGCGAAACACTAAAAACTCGAAAAACGACCGTTTTTGGTTGGAAAAAGCGGGTCCAGCTTCGTCCTCCGGTATTGGCGGCGTCTGCCTTTTGCAGGTTCCCTCTTATTCTATCAAAAACAAACTAAATTTATTGATTTTATATGGTTAAATGACGTTTTTTGAGCCCTAAAGCTGGGTCATGGCTCGGCAACGTCTGCCCTTTGGGGCGCTCGACTTTTTAGTGTCAACAAATGTTATGGTACTTGATTCAAGTGGTTAAATGATGGTCCATTTTTGGATGTAGCATTTTGGGCCTTATCTGGGCCCCCCCAGCGCATGGGGGCCACACCCCCCCCCCCCCCCCCCCCCCCCCCAAATCAATGTTAAAGGCTTTTAGTCGACTCGCCCAATTGAATGAACAAGAATAAACAACTAGGCAGACAGTTAGTCGACAGGTCAAAATGTCGGATCGTCCTCTTGGTCTATTAGTAAAAAAAAGCAAAACTTAATCTGCAATGGTTATAAAAATCTCATTTTTACGTGAAGATATAAATTTATAAAGCATTTTGGCACAATAATTATTGCTGATTATTGATATTTCATAAAAATGCGAGCACCAATAAAATTTTAAGATTACCTCGTAAAAAGTAAAATAAAAATACTTTTTGGATAGAAGTTTGCTTTTAAATATACATAATTTGTATCATAATAATTTGTAAAATAAACATGTATAACAAAAGGAAAAAGATTCGATTAAGGAATTATCTTCACAATCTCAAATTACTTCCAGATACAAAATATCATCACTATCTTTTTGAAATTTACGACTAAAAATGGTTAACCAATGACATGTTATAACTACGTGATAAAAAAATAATCAAAGCCTTATCAGTGATCACATTTATCAAAGAAACCACGCGCCTTCTAAAAAAAGTAGTGTATCTCCTCACTGGATTAAAAAATGGTAACACCATGTATATGTCAGCCCAAGAATTTTGTTTTCCTTTATCTCTGTAGAAGTATTTTTGTTATCAGTGTAGGAGCGACGGTTGGGACCAATCTGACAAAAAAATGCTTAAGTACGATTATTAGTTCACTCAGCACTTCATTTATAAATTCATGTGTCAATAGTCGCTCGGATACGCTAATTTATAGTGATTTATGTGACATTGCTTGTCAATGAACTGTGCCCAACTATTTTGAGCACTCATCACTCAACCGGTAAAAGCTGCTGTTATTCTCTATTTAACATGCGTATCTGCGAAGCAACTCGTACCCTGTGGGAATGGTTAATTTGTTGTGATTTACGTGACATTGCTTGACAACGAACAGTACCCAAATATTTTGAGTGTTAATTACTCAACCGGTAAAGGCTGCTGTTATTCTTTATCCATGACGCGCATCTGTTGCGACGCAAATCGTTCCCCTTGGGAACGGTTGATCTGTTGTGATTTACGTCACATTGCTTGACAACGAACGGTATAGTATTTTTCAAGATCTAAGAAAGTGATTTGGAAAATTGGTGCCATAAAAACATTAAACGACCGTTAGGATCTTCGCACGTACCTGGCCGTAACAGGGTAGTAATTGATATATATATATATATATATATATATATATATATATATATATATATATATATATATATATATATATATATATATACCACCCTTTCAATCTAACATTTTATTGACTACTTCGTGTTTATAAATATAAAGAATATTCTTCATTTTATATGCAGTATTATACTGAAATAGTGTGTAATATAAAGTTCAATAGTGTCTTAAAATGTCCGAAGCCCTTTCCACCAGAAGCCGCAAATGTTTGCCCGTTGAGTCAAAAGTGATAGTTAAAAGTGTTTATTTAAAGATAGTTGAGCGAGGCCACGAAAAGTACTTTTCATTGATGGAGACATCAGCTTTAACAAGCATCCCTGAAAGTACAGTTTGGAAAATTGTAAATAATTCGATAGCCTCTAAAAAAACACAAAAAGGACAAAGCTGTGTCGAAATGTATTGATTTCTGTCAAGAAGACTTAATCCGCCGCAAAATTTATGAAATGTATGCAGAACAAAAAGTTCCTTCCTACATTATTGTCACTTTCACGGAGGCTGTCCGAGGATAGTTCCACTACAACTTTATGGCGTATTCTACGTCGTTTTTGTCGTAGACAAAAGGCAAGTTATAATGGAATCACGGCGCTTACAACAACTCAGAATGGAATATCTTGAAAAAAAATAAATAAATCGAACGATAATCTACCTAGATGAGACTTGGTATGACACCCACGACACACCCCAGTAAAGGATGGATTGATAAATCCAAAAAATGCCACACCAAAGCTCCATCAAATAAAGGTAAAAGAATAATACGGGGTCAGAAGAAGGCTGAATACCAGAATGTCTATTTCTAGCAGCTAAGAATATTTCAGATTCCAGCTTGGATTATCATTGTGATACAACAGCTGAAGTTTTTGAAGATTGGCTTCAAAACAAATTAATGGCGAATATACCACCGAATAGCTGTATTGTGACGGATAATGCATCCTATCATAGTCGCCAAATGAATAAGGTACCAAGTTCCACCAGTAGAAAAAGGGAAATACAAGCCTTTTTGTGCGAACGCAACATATATTTCCATGAAAGTCAAACAGTTAAATAATTGTTAGAAGTTTTAAAAAGTTACAATTTTTCAAAGGAATATGTTTGTGATAAAATAGAAAAGGAAGCAGGACACGAAATAATTCGGCTTCCACCATATTATTGTATCTTTAATGCGATCGAGTTGATATGGCATAAAATAGAGTCTAATATACGTGCTCACAATAATACACCCACTTTAAACAGTAGTGTGATTGAGTTGATAAATACAGAAGTCAAAAATATAACCGTTGAAAACTGGAGCAACTGTACTCAACACGTCAAAAAAATTGAAAACTTATATAGATGTACGTACAAAAATATAAATAATTTAGAACCTGTAAAAAAACTTATTATTGATTTGCAAGATAGCAGCAATAGCGAAATTGAAATTGTAATAAATGTACGCAAGGACACTGTAAACTGTTTTAATATATTTGTGTAATTACTATATTATGTATTATTCAGTGCATAAAACATTAAAATTCAACTGTCTTATCACAATAAAATTTTAAACCCAACAATTATACAATCACGTATAGTGCGGCCCTGTACGATGCCTTGTGATTAAACAGCCATAAATTAATCACTTTCGAATCTTGTTGAATTTTGAATGGGTATAGGTAGCTAAGTCACTTTCTTAGATCATGAAAAATACTATACCCAAATATTTTGAGTACTCACCACTCAACCGGTAAAGGCTGTTATTATTCTTTATTTGAGACGCGCATCTGTTGCGTCGCAAATCGAACCCTTTGGGAACGGTTAATTTGTTGATTGATAAATAAAGTCTGTTGTCAAATGAGGACGCAAGTATAATACAGTATAAGTAATACCACAAAAAATATAGTTATTGTTACGGGAAGATAAATATGTGAAACAAAATATTGTCGTACAATGAAGCCAGCTGGATACCGCTGAACCGGTAAAATGTGCCTCGTCTCGCTTCTCAGAGATGCCACTAAAGTACACGTTGACTCTGAGAAAGAGAAGCAGCGCAGGTAGACGTCGACTCTCAGAAACTTGACAAGCTTTGTTTTCCGCCGATGTTTTGTTCCATGTGTTTGTCTTTCTGTAGTGATGGCTATATTTTCTATGCCAATACCTTTTTAATATGCTGCTCATTGATTACATTCCTTAATTTTATTCTTATTTTGTTTATTTTATTGTTTGGCACATATTTCTAGTTAACCTCTAAATTTAAAAACATTTCAGCGAAAATGAAAACAAAAATTTTAATATGAATGTTTCCAATATTAGAAAAAATCGACCAAGACAATATATAAAATAACCAGTCAAGTGCAAGTTGAACTTGCACAATTAGTGTTCCGTACGTTGATTGCTTTTAAAAAAAAAATTTGTTACGGTGATCAGTGACTTCACAAAACACACCCCAAATGAGTTTTCAACAAAGTTTGTTTCCAATCTTTACTGAAAACTGATGACCTTGAAATTTTTGTTTTTTTTTATATACCAGATAAATTATTAAAGGTAATGCACTCGTGATACTTTTCGTTCAATCTACACCCCGTAGAGAATTTCCAGAATTTTTTCAAAATTTTTTGATCAGTACTTTTCGAGATAAGGTGGGGGGACAGCGATTTTTCGCGATTTTTTAAAAATAATACAAAGAAAAGTGCTCCCAAGTATTACATTATATATATATATTTTTTACTCGTGTTTTCACAAGCTTTCATTTGACACCACACTCGATGACCTAGCAAAAAAATTTTTTGTTCACTTCCGATTTCGCCCCCTAAAACTAACCCCTTAAGTCAAAATTTAACTTTCAAAAATACACGGCTCTGAGAGGCCATCAATTTCTATATTATTACCAAATTTCAACTTTCTATGACAAAAAAAAGTTTCGGAGAATATCGGGTGTGGCAGACAGACACCGAAGTCATCTTATAAGTGTTCCTTCCGTACGGAACACTAAAAACGAACTTCATGGGCGTTTATAATTTGACAACACTGTTAACAAAAAAAAAGTACCCGGAAGATGATTATAGCAATCAGAATTTGTCGGGATATCTAATATAGAAAATTATTTCTGCCATGTTCTAGTTGCTATAAATATCTTCTCTACGCTCTTTTGTTTAAAATGTTGGAAAATGGTGGTCCCCCTTATTACAAGTGAGAATAAAGGCAGCACAGCATGTTCCACGGCTTACAGTCAAAAAATGAACAAACATTAAATGGAATTTCAAGGGGCCAACGTACAAAAATAAATTCCCTAAGCTTTCATACATACACGGTATAGCCACTTTTTAACACACACGAATTGTCAGTCTATTTAGACAAGGCGAAATCGGCGCCATCGTTGGAAAAAATTTTCTAATTGAATTTTTTTTCATAACCTTCTCCAGGAGATGCCCCTGAAAGAGGATCAACATGTTGCCGGGCGGTAACCTGGTCCGAATTTGTTTAAACAAAATTTTTTTTAAACAAAGTCCAAAAATTGAAATTTTCGCCCCGGAACAAGTTTTTTTAGGTAAATTGGACCATTTGAACAAAAAATGTCTCTTGTGAATTTTCTCTAAAATGCGCCGTTTTCGAGATATCGGCGATTTTAGGTGCGAGAAAACGCGAAAATGGCCACTTTCACCTCCCAATATCGGGGTCAAAAATTAAAATTTTCAATGTTGCCAAGTGTCCAAATTAAAGTTTGAGATCTCCTCTACAAATTACCGTAGGAAATATTGCAATATCTTTATTTTTAAACATTGTTTTTTAACAGTTAACAAATTGCGTTCGAGCGCCCGCGGCCGCATCGAAACTGTATACATAGATATATACGCAACGCCCGTACGTAGGCGCGAATATATTTATTCAAAACTGTGATACAAAAATTCCAAAAAATATTAAAATTTTAATGATGAATACAAATAATAAGTTTCAATTGGTTCAATATTTATCTAATAATGCTGTAAATTACGTTGCATTAAGTCACACTCAACAATTAATAATATCAGGTGGATTCTATAACATTGAAAAGTGCTATTGTATACAGGGAAATAATATACATGAAATTATTGAGTTAGAAAACAATCACTTAGAGGCTGATACAAGGATATTTTGTCATGCTCGATATATGTTACCTTATAATTCTGAAATAATAATTCATTCCGTTGATACCGACGTTTTTATATTAGCAATTCATTATTGGAGCTTTTTCAAATTAATTGGTTGTACAGGATTGTATTTTAAAGTAGTTGGTCAGAAGCCAAGATTATTGTCTTGTAATGTAGCTGCTGAATATTTAACTAGTCAAGTTTGTCAAGTTTTGCCTGCTTTACATGCGTTTACAGGCTGTGATACTACTAGTAAAGTAGGTACTAAAAATAAAGCTTTAGATTTAGTCTTTGATTTAGATACTCAAAATGCATTAACCCCACTTGGTACTGGCTTACAATTAAATGCCATGGAATTCAATGCATTAGAAAAATTGTATTTGAAAATTTTGAATAAAGCTGGAGATACAGCAGATAATGCTAGACAAATAATTTTAGAACGTTCTTGTGGGATGGGTATTAATTTTGGAAAAATTCCATGTACATCCGATGCTTTAAAATTGCACATTTCACGAGCTTCACTACAAACGTACATATGGAAAATGTCATTGTATTCTCGGTATCGACATTTAGATGCAACAGAATTTGGTTACACTATAGAAACAGGTGAATTGTTACCCAAATTCATGTTAAAAAATTCGATACCAGATTCGTTAATTAGGCAATGTAAATGTACAAAAAATTGTAAAACTAATGCATGTAATTGCAAAAGCAACAACGTAAGTTGTATACTCATGTGTGGGTGTAATTTAAATATTTGCGAAAATTCTATTAAATATATATAAGTTATATTTCATAAAATTGTTTTAATTCTTCTACCATCCTAATCGAATATTGAATTTTTATTTATATTCATTTGTTATAATAATTAAATTTGATATAACAATTACTCTTTAATAAATAAATATTTTTTACATACTTTTCAAATATATTAATTTTAATAAGAAATCAAGAAACAAAGCTTTATAGAGCATCGCAGTGCGTATACAGTTCCGTGCGCCTACGTACGGGCGTTGCGTATATATCTATGTATACAGTTTCGATGCAGCCGCGGGCGCTCGAACGCAATTCGTTAACTGTTAAAAAACAATATTTAAAAATGAAGATATTGCAATATTTCCTACGGTAATTTGTAGAGGAGATCTCAAACTTCAATTTGGACACTTGGCAACATTGAAAATTTTAATTTTTGACCCCGATATTGGGAGGTTCGATATCTCGAAAACGGCGCATTTTAGAGAAAATTCACAAGAGACATTTTTTGTTCAAATGGTCCAATTTACCTAAAAAAACTTGTTCCGGGGGCGAAAATTTCAATTTTTGGACTTTGTTTAAAAAAAAATTTGTTTAAACAAATTCGGACCAGGTTACCGCCCGGCAACATGTTGATCCTCTTTCAGGGGCATCTCCTGGAGAAGGTTATGAAAAAAAATTCAATCAGAAAATTTTTTTCCAACGATGGCGCCGATTTCGCCTTGTCTAATTAGTTTTTTAAAAGAGGTGTGACGCAAAGTCATTTCTAATTAATACTAATGAAAAAAATCTATAGCAATTGCAACTTATAAGGCAATAAGCTTTGATACATACTCTATCCAGCAATTTAAAATTAACATTATAAAACATAGGTTGTAAATAGTACATAAATACCCATTTTATATTTTTAAAAAGTTTTTTTATATAATTTTAGTTACTTATCATTGATTAATGATTAATCACAATATTTGTTATATACTTTATTATTTACATTGATTGTTGTCGACGTGAAAAATAGGAATAATGGTTTCAAATCCGGATAAAAATAATACTTTTGTCTTAATTACTTTTTAGTTGTATAGTAAATCTTCTAACATGTTAATTATCTAATAATTATCTTTTTTCCAGATAACTATTTCATATATTTCTCAGTAACATTAGAAGTGGAACTTTAAACACTATTGAATTTTTAGATATAATCTGGATTTCTCCTGTTTCGATTGAAAAAATTATGCTCACGTTTCGTTAGTCATCCTGCTGGTTTCTTCAGAGCTTGTTCCAAGAACTGACTACTTCGGACTCTAGCACGAAGTTTATTTCCGCTTGCCTACGCCTTATATATTAGTAAAATTCTGTCTGTCCTTTAATTTTTATCGTTTTATAATGATTTCTAAAATGCTCGAAATTAATGGTACTTTAATTTTAAAGTACATTTGTACCTGCAAGTTTTTTGATTTATTTTTTAATATAAATTAAATGTGTAAGATTTTCAAATATTTTGGCCATTTTTTCGCCTTTTTCAAGATTGTTTAGATTCTTGTGCAAAGTTCCTCCATTAGATTATATTAGGTTGGGGGTAACTGAAATGAGTTCATCATAAGATAAGTTTAAATTTAAATAATTTGCCAATATCACAAAAGTAATGCGAAATTTGCATGTATTGACTAGAGCATAGCAGTAGAAAAAGAGGAGAAATGGCCGAAATTGGTGCGATTTTTCAGATTAGGCCATTTTGGGTCAACGTTCTCGTTATATTTGTGGTTTATATTCTTGAGATAATATAGGAATAGCTAAAAAGTCAAGTAAATTCACTAGAAAAACTCGGAAAATGTTGACGATGTCCAAATTTGGTTAGTTTTTTCAGGTCTGACAATTTTAAGTTTAGGTTTATGGTAGAGTTGGTGAATTTAAACTTTAAATAATTGTCAAACATCTCAAATGTAATTTTCGTTCTCATATTCACTAAACAATCTTAAAAAAGGCGAAAAATGGCTCAAATTGGTAAATACTTGAAAATCCTATACATTAAAAAAACGGTTACTTTTACCGTAATCTGTGACCTCAAAAACCTATTATAATGTTGAAAAATTTCAATTCCAAGTAAATGTACTGGATCATCCGTAACTATCCAAATATCTATTTTACGGAAAATTTATAATTTTTTCATGAAAAATCGGTTTTTATTAGAAAATAAACAAAAAAATCATAAAACTTGCAGGTATATTTTAAAGTACTATTAATTACGAGCATTTAAAAAAAAATTATTACAAAACGATGAAAATTAAAGGGCAGAAAGAATGTTGTCCAAGTTAGTAGTACTTCATTCGACTAAGCGGCGTGGCAGGGCTTCATGTAGAATCAATTCACTGATTGATGAGAGGTAAAGGCCAGTATTACGATTAAGCTTGTTGGGATGGTTAGATATTTCGATGGATTCTCGAATTTTATAAAAAAAAACAGAAATTAGTTTACAAGGATCTTTGAATGGTTAAAGATAATCTATTGTTCTATTTTTTTGGAGCTCAGCAAGTGCTGAAATGGAAATGTTACGATGATGTTCTTTAGTTCTAGTACATTTTTTTTCTGCTCATTTAGCCAATATTTTTCACAGTGACATGGAATGCTCTAGACTCCTGGATTTTCAAGGAGAATTTTACCTGAAATTATCTGAAGATCCAGGAATCTACGGTATTCCATGTAGCTGTATAAAATTGATCCAACGAGCGGAAATATGTGTACTAGAAATAAGCAATGTCAAATGGTATGTCCTCCGTAACATTTGAACTTCAGCATGCAGAATACCAGCATAAAAAAGGATACCAGATTCTCTTTGACCAATCCTGGCAACAACACTTTTTCTATCCTAGGAAAATTCGGGACTCCATCGAAATATGTAAACATCCCCACAACTTTAATCGTGACACTGGTCTTTATCTCTCACTAATCTCGAAACAGATTACCCATGAAGCCCAGCTTCCTCAAACCACTCCACTAATTTAAAAGGTGTGTGCAAGCGAAATTGAATCAGTTGCATAGTAAATTTTGAAGAAGTCAGTTCTGGGAACAAGCTTTGAAGAAGCCAGCAGGATGATCGGCGAAACGTCAGCATCACTGTTTCAAGCGACACAGGAGAAATCCAGAATTATTAAACCTATACCTTCTGAAACCTGTGGAGGTTTCCTATCAAAATTAGCAGTAATTTATCCATTCTTCCTATTTTCTTATATTGGTATAATCTTACCATCGTTTCCGTAAAGTGAGGTCACCTTTTATATACAACTATATATGTGCAACGACCTGCGTTTAAAATTTTTAATCCCAGTCTTCGTCGTTTGACGTACTGCTCGTATCGTCGTCATCATCTTCAGAATGTAACACGTTACTTCTTTCAGCCAACGCCTTTCTTAAAGCTCTACAGAAAAATAACGATAAATTATGAAAACACAATATATTTTAAAAAAATACTACATGGACTGAAAAGTCCTGAAATATTCCGAGAGTGGCAGCACAAATAAAAAAATCATATGATTTTCAGTTAGTGCCACCTCTCAGAAGATTCGTGTAAAATTTTCATGACATTTTGTCTATTAGTTTGCGAGTTGCAACTGTTTGAGTGACGCTACTTTTGATTTTTGCAAAAAGATTTCAAAAAGAATTGGCTTGAGAAGTGTTATGGCGCATCTGCTCCGTCGAAATCAACTATATGTCGATGATTTAGGGAACTTACTGCGGTAAAAAGTTCTTTCTAACACCTTCACAATCAACGCCGATGTGCCCCAAGTCTCCATACTGTCTCCTACTCTCTTTCTCATTTACATTAACGATCTGCTGGAAAAGAACAGGAATCCAATCTACAGCTTTGCAGACAACAGTACGCTTATCTCTTCATTCACTTTGAACGCTCGGACATTGGCTGCTCAGACGAATATCCGCAGACAGCAGGAGGTCGTTCAACTTAACAAAGACCTGGAAGAAATTCTATCTTGGGGTGACAGTAACCAAGTGGAATTTAACGCTACAAAAACCCAGGCGGTGGTTTTTTCTAAAAAAGTTAACGTTGCTGAACCCGACATAGTTATGTCGGAGCACTCCATTCCCCTAGCATCGTCGCTCAATTTGTTGGGCGTTAGTTTGGGAGCAAATATCTCCTGACATGAACATGTTGCAGGCATAGCAAGGAAAGCTTCTCAAAAGTTAGGAATATTATTTCGAACCAGAAAGCTTTACACTCCACAACAACTGTTAATTCTTTACAAAGCTCAAATTCGACCAACTATGGAATACTGCTCCCATGTTTGGGGCTCCCAAACATACACTGCTTTTATTGGATTCTGTTCAGAGAAGAGCTGTTCGTCTGATTGGAAACCCGGAACTGACCGTGGCCTTCATTCGCTGGAACATCGAAGAACGGTTGGAGACTTGAGTCTTTTCTACAAGTATTTTCATGAAAAGTGTTCGAAGGATGTAGCCCGCTTAATTCCTCCCAAAGCGGTACATGTTAGAAATACACGTCGTGTTGGTGCTTCACATCCGTATGAGGTTCAGCTTGTTACTCCGCGTACAACGCTTCTCAAGCAGTCTTTTATATGGAAAACATCATCCCTTTGGAATAATTTGCGCAGCGCTGTTTTCCCACCGATTACAATTTACAGCGATTCAAGAACAACGTGAATCGCTTTTTCCGCACACATGCCGCTCCTGAAGCGCTTTAGAGACTTCCCTGCAGCACGTGTGCTAGACCCATAAAAAAAAATACAAGCACTGATGACGCATCACGTTCCGGACGTCCAAATGAGGCAGCCACTCCCACTCCAGCTAACCAAAACAGCCTTGTACTGCCTTTCTTATAATCATTTTTATCAAATACTTCGCTAAACTCTTGAAATAAAGGAGTTAAGAGGGGTGGTGAGTTAATAACCGATAACTCTACACGATTAATATAAGCACGACTGTATATACATATACTAGAGGCGTTATCTCTTACTAATTTAGGAAAAGTACTCTTAATATACAGCGTTAAATTTCATTATCCTCAAACTTATCGCAAATTAAAGTAATAAATAGCAGGGCTCCGCTTCACAACAAATAATATAAGACCCTATTAAAAGATGAAAGTAATAATACAAGTCTTTAAAAGATTAAAGGCGTTGTAATTCGAATAATATGGAAGTTTAGTGTCTCTCATCAACTTTATTAAAAGCTTTTGTAAAAAATCCACTACCAGGTGTACAAGTATGAAATGCAGATTTCAGACAACAGATGGTGCACTAATGCAGTTTGTGCTATTAAGATTTGACACTGCGCCATTTTGTTGTGTCATCAACAAGTGTCAGACGCGCAGGAGTGATAAATTGGAAAAGTGTGTGCATAGTGTTGTGTTCAATATGTCGAAATTTATACCGAACAAAGAGCATTCGCGGATAGCATTAATTTTTTGTTTTCATTTGAAGAAAACTGCTGTTGCATCATACCGATTACTTCGAGAAGCTTATGTTGAACATGCTCCATCGCAAAATACGTGTGAACGATGGTTTTCGGCGTTTCAAAAGTGGTGACTTCGATGTTGCAGACAAGGAAAGTGGAAAAAACCGCCAAAAAAATACAAAGATGTGGAATTGCAGGCATTGTTGAACGAAGCTGATTCGCAAACACAAAAACAACTCACCGAGCAATTGGGCGTTAGTCAACAAGCTGTTTCCAATCGGCTACGAGAGATGGGAAAGATTCAGAAGACCGGTAGATGTGTACCACATGAGTTGAACGACAGGCAAATGGAAAAGCGCAAAAACACGTGTGACATTTTGCTTGCTCGGTACAAAAGGAAGTCGTTTTTGCATCGCATAGTTACAGGGGATGAAAAAGTGGATTTATTTTGAGAATCCCAAGCGCAAAAAATTATGGATAGACCCAGACGCACCATCCACATTGACCGCAAGACCGAATCGCTTTGGCAGAAAGACGATGCTCTGTGTTTGGTGGGACCAGAGGGGCGTGGTCTATTATGAGCTGTTAAAACCTGGGGAAACGGTCAATACTAAACTTTACCAACAACAATTGACCGATTTGAACCGTTCGCTGCTTGAAAAAAAGGTCAGAATACCGAAAGAGGCAACTCAAAGTCATTTTTCTTCATGACAATGCTCCATCACATACGGCAAAACCAGTTTGCGACACGTTGGAAGCACTCAGCTGGGAAGATCTACCCCATGTGGCTTACTCACCAGACTTGGCTCCTTCCGATTACCACTTGTTTGCATCGATGGGTCACGCACTTGCTAAGCGGTGCTTTGGTTCGTACGAAGATGTGAAAAAATGGCTCGATGAATGGTTCGCAGCAAAAGGGGAAGATTTTTACTAGCGTGGTATTCACAAATTGCCCGAAAGATGGGAAAAATGTATAACAAGCGATAGAGCATACCTTGAATAAGTCACTTTCTATTATTCTTCCGAATTTAACATGTTTTTTTTTAGAAAAAAAAATCCGCATTTCATACTTGTGTACCTGGTATATTGTTTTGAATGGCCGCAAAGTGAAAGTGAGATAGCTGACATCGTACAGTTAACCGGAAAACATGTGAGGCATATTTTGCATGAATATGAAAAAGCTATGTGCCCTATGGGTGCCGCGCACTCTCACGAGTGATCAAAAACAGCAACACGTCGAAGATTCAGAACCCTGTGTGGCACTATCTTGGCGTAATCCAAAGAAGTGTTAGCATTAATTCGTAACAATGGACGATACACGGATCCACCACTATACGCCTAAGTCCAACAGGCAGTCCATAGAGTGGTTGAAACCGCATGAAAGACGACCGAAATGTCCAAAAAATACAAACATCAGCTGGAAAGGTTTTCGACTATCTTAAGAAAGGATGAGTAACTACCGCAGGCTATTATCTTGGTTTATTAGCCGCATTTAGCGTTATTTTACCAAGATAATGCACCAGCTCCCAACTCCCTGGAATCGATGATGATATTGGACCAATTGGGCTACCAATTACTTCCTCATCTGCCGCATTCACCAGATCTGGCCCCCAGCCATTATTACCTCGTATCGTACTATATGAAAGCTATCCATGTGTTCGCTGGAATAAGTGTGCCGCTCTTGAAGGAAACTATGTTGAAGAATAAAATTGATTTTTGGCAAAAACATTGTTTTTTCTTCAAAAGTCTAGAGACTTTTTCCCCTATATACGTGTAGTATATGCTAAGGTACGCAAAAACATTTAATTGACGTATTTAACCTTATTTATTTCCTGATCGACGGAAACCACGCTGTATGCTGTAGTAGCAAAAATAAAGAAGTGTGCAAAAGTGAGAACGATCTGTCACTCCCTCCTAGCGAAAATAGAAGTGTCAGTGAATGTACGTACAATAGATAAGGTCGGAATTGGGAGAATGAAAGAGATGCAGACTATTTTGGAAATGCCACAGTATCATTGCTGCCTAATATAGTCAGAGAATATCACAGAGTGACGACTTCAAAATAGAAATTAACGGTGGCATGTTGATAGGTCCAGATTCCTATAGAACTCTCGGAATGTTTTTCGACTCACTATTTCGTTATGAAGGGTACGTTTTTAAGTTGTTAGAATGCTGCTATTACATATTAAAAAAAATGTTTACGTCTACAAAAACTATTTTAACTACCAATATTAAATTCCAATCCTGTGACTTTTTAATCTTATCTTTACTCGTGATGTTGTTTACTGTCTTCACTTATTTTATGCGAAAACAAGTGTTCAAAAGCTCTTGATTTATATTCAAGATTTTGCTACAATGACCTTTCCTTCAAGAGTCTAACTGTGTTAATATAATTAACAAGTATACTGTTCATCAGAGACATAACGTTTATACTGTTATTTTGTCAAACGCTTTCTGTTATTTGTTTGGTAAACTGGTCGGCGGTAGGGATAGTCATAACAGGATAATTCATCATAGTTTAATGTCTCAAAATATAGGACTTGTAACGAAGTTTCATAATTCCTTTGGGGCAGTATCCGTGTCGAGTCTAACTTTCTTATTATACATCACAAGAAGTTCATTCTTGTTCTAATAAGTAACTATGAACATACAGGTTCTAATCTATCTAAGTAATTTGTCGCGAGAAATGCGGAAAATCGCCTTTCTAACTTTCTGGTCGCATCTCTTATATTTTCCCAGCCGTAGTTGGAGAGCGACACGCTACTGATGATACGCTATCATCGTCAGCGAGAGTCTATGCCAAGCCAGCGCATCCTCATCGCCGCGTGCGATACCTCATAGTAAAAGAGGCAGTCGGCCCGCCATTTGCCAGAAGACCAGGTCGGAACCCAAGCCTGATAAGTAAACCCGATCCAACGTACAGTGTAAAGAAAAAAGATTAATCTACACTTTTCCTTTACACCTTTTCACTGACGATGTACGCTTGTAGGTATGACGTACGACCGACAAACCCATCCTCAGTGCTGCTTGTGAACTACAGATCTGTAATACGCCGCGTAAATCCATTTCCCCCCGGAATCATCGTGCGCCGTCATCAGTTACGCTCCTATATATAGTCGTTACAGAGTATGTCATCAGATGGCGTGACATCAAACGTTGATTCATGGCATAGGCCGATTACCACAAGGCCGGTTGTTACAGTTGTAAATTCGCTCGCATCGTCGCCCCCTGCGGTCAACGATTCAATACATGTTTATACAACGATAATAAATCCATCATTTTCAATCTCCATCAAATTCTTTATGCTGTTATTATATATTTTTTTGGTCATATATGTTGTCCGACAAAATGTCACTTGAAACCTTTTTAAGGGAACATTACACTTTTTTGGGTCGGAAAAATCGACTTTTTAGAAAGTCTCCTATTGGGAAGTACTATATTTCTCTCTGAAAATTTCAGAGGAAAATTTCAAATACTTTCGAAGTTATAGACGATTATAACGTCAAGTGTAAAGCTGGTTAGATCGAGCGGGCGGCGTGCCAACTTACCTTTCGTTTACAAAAGTTTTGTTCTACCTGCGTCGAACATCTCTGCTACTTTTATGATTCTAAGAAAGATATAAGCAGGTAAGAGGAGAGCTTACTATAATGGGTATAATATCTTTTCAGTTTGAGGCAAAACTATAGCTATAGGTATGCTGGCCTGCTTAATTCGAAAATATCGCTCACAGGGCTAACATCAGTCAGTAAACGTCTCGGCCAATATTACGCAAAATGGATGGAAAATACGGGAAATTTAGTTCAAAGCGAGTGTTCAGACCACGTAAAAGACAGTTTTATGGTAATCGATTTTCAGATAACAGCATTCTAATTTTGCCAGTACATCTGCAGAAAAAATTTTGTGATGGAGACGTGAAATTTTTTCAAACGTGACAAAAAGGAGTAGATTTTAGGCTTTGTGTTGTGTATGAATGCGGCGATACACTCATTGACTCTAGCCCCAAAGTTGAGAAACCATATGAAATTAATAGACGTTTCATTTTTGTAATGAGGTTACTTGGCTGTGGAGTCGCTGGAGTGAACAATTTTTGCAGCCTGATGGATTTAGGAACGGGCTTTTATGAAACAATTTATTATTAAATCATCGAAAATATTAAAATCGCAGTTGAGGCTGTATTCAGAGTTGTTATAAATAAAGCCGTTAATGAAGAGAAAGATAAAAATAAAGCAAATGGTAACAAAGAGAATGAATTATCGGTATCAGGTGACGGATTATTGGCAAAACGTGGCTTTACATCTCTTTTGGGCATCGTGTCTCTTATTGGCAAATATAGTAATAAGATTTTAGACATTATTGTAAAATCAAGTTTTGTCGAAAATGGAAAGGAAAAGAAAATACTGTTGAATTTCAGGTATTTTGGGACGACCATGAAGAGCATTGTTCAGCAAATCATAAAAGATGCGCCGGAAAGATGGAGGTCGACGGTGTTCTCGAGATGTTTTAGCGATCGCCTTGCACGACGCAAAGTATAAGTATTACATCGGTGACAGGGACACTAAAATCTTGACTTCAATTTTAGAACTTGAGAGCGAGGTGTATGAGGACTTGGAAGGAAATTTGTATGCAGCTGGCATGGCTGATTGAACGTAAGTAGATTTTTTTATGTAAAAATTCGTTTGTCAAAATTTTAAACGAGTTTTTCTCAAGATAAGGTTTTTGTAATTGGCGTGCACGATAACTTAAGAAGTATTTAACTGATCGGTCATTTTAATATGTTCTTCTAAACAACAATAGCCCTTGTATAAACTAGAATAAAAAAGATTGGTTTTTTTACGAAAAAAAAAAAATTTTTGAGACTACCAACTTTGTGAATTTTAGCTCAAACAAAATAATTGTAGTCTATATTGGGGCCACAGTCATACTTTTTCTAAGATTTTTTTTTTTGAGACGTTCCAGGGAGCCGCAATCGTGCACGTCAGCAGATCAAAATTTTTAAAATAGCTTCCATGAGGCTGCAAAAAAACCTATAAAAAATAATTTAAAAAAATATGTAAACATTTTTTTTCTGTATTTGAAGACTAAAAATATGTCAGAAAAATTACAGACTCAAAAAATGGCTTTTTATTAATTTATCAGTCCCATAAAAATTATTAAAATTTTCGACTGAGAAAGTGTAATGTTCCCTTAAAATATTTTTTTCATCCAATTCGAAATGAATGAAATTGTTTTAAGGAATAACTAATAATAAAAATCAAATACCCTGCTAAATCGTTTCCTCCCGCTTTCAGTGGTGACGGGCTTTCGACGGGTTTAATTTCTCTTTCGTCTACGGATTTCAATTGGATACCTTTCCGAATTTCACTAAGAAGATCACCTCTTGCGTCGTTCACTGGAACGGGGCTTCTATCTTCTACCGGCTATAAGGAAATAATTAAGTTTTTACTATCTAGAAATAAGTGTAACGTATCAATCAAAGAAAATTGTAAACATTTTTTAACCAGCACTTTCCTAAAAAAGATACTCTTCGTCCATCGCTTCAATCCTATTTGCTATAAATAGTTTGTGTTTACTATCTCGCAATAAATGTAACACACCAACGAACAAAATTTAAGAAAATACTGTAAAATTTTTTACCTAGCATTTTCTAGTATTTAAAGACTTTTTCCGGCTCTTCTCTCAAACACTTTAACCCTATTTGCTCTAAAGAAATAGTTAATGTTGACTAGCTAGCAGTAAGTTTACAAACCAATCAAGGCTCCGCATGTTTACATTTAAAGACGATCCAACGTCAAAAGTATACTAGGGCAACTTTGCAGCTTCTAATACCGACGAGTAACGATTTGATTGAACGTAAGTGATGTCAGATTTCTAAAATTTAAAACTTTCAGGGGTTTTCGCAATATTGTTAAAATTTCAATCTAATAAAGAAAATTATCGTATATAGTTTTAACTAATAAATAAAAAACAAAGAAAATTATGTTCATAAGATTTTTAAATTTTTTGTGAATGTGAATTCCAATCAATGTTCCGAGTTTACGGAAAAATTTTAAGAAATATAATTGAGGATGAATATAGGCCCCATAAGATTGAACAACAATCTGGGTTTAGAGCTGGCAGGCCGTGTGTAGACAATATATTTAGTGTAATTCACCTAAACGAAAAAAAAAAAGACATCAATGAACAGAGAGCTCCATCTACTGTTTGTAGACCTAGCCAAAGCGTATGATACTGTCCCAGTGAAAAAACTATGGCAAATATTAGAGTGATCAATCACAAACAGTACAGCAATCTCCGCAGTAAAACAGCTGTACGACCAGTCACGGTCTTGAATAAAGTTGTGAAACATTTTCTCTGAAAATTTTTCTGTAACAAAGGGGTTTAGATAGGGTTGCTATCTGCCTCCTACATTATTTAAAATTCATCTGAATGAGGCATTAGAAAGATGGCGAAGAGCATGTGGAGGAATGGGAATACAGTTGACTGACAACACAACGCTGTACACTTTACGTTTTGCCGAAGATCAAATGGTTATTGCTCAGGACAAGGAAGACCTTGAATTCATGACAAGAAACTGTTTGAAGATTATAAAAACTGGGGTTTAATGGTTAACTACAAGTAAACTAAACATTTGTGTATAGGAGGAAAACAGGGAAGCCTTCCTCTAAATACCGCCGAGTTAATTGATGCTTGTGAAGGGTATATATATATATATATATATATATATATATATATATATATATATATATATATATATATCTTGAAACTAATCAAAGTAAAGACGGTAGAACGGAAAAAGAGATGGAGAGTAGAATAAGTAAAGGAAAGGCGATCATAAGACACCTAAACTCTGTTCTGTGGTCGAGGAACTTAATATTGCAGAGAGAGCACCTCATTTATAATACAATATTTAAGAGCATCATGTTATATGGTTGTAAAACTTGGTAATTGATGAAACGACTGGATCAGAAACTAATGGCACACGAAATGGATTATTGGCAACAATCGCCTGGAGGGTCAAGAATGGATAGAGTTAGAAATGAAAGAATAAGGGATGTAATGAAAGTAAAAAACCACGATTAATCACGTAATTTAACAAAGGTAACTTATATGGTTCGTGGAAAGAATGGAAGAACACCGAATACCAAAGATGGTTCTAAAATGGGTACCAAGAAAAAGAAGAGAAGAGGGAGACCGAGAGGGACATGATTTAGGGGTGCTCAGAGGGCAATGACAGAGAGAAATCTAAGACCCGGAGATTGGGAAGATCGAAGCGGATGGAAACTGGGAACCGGAAGGCGGTTTTACTAGCAGATCACGTGCGATAATTCAAGTTTTTAGCAGCGTCGCACTGAAACTGATACGAGGTA
This sequence comes from Pachyrhynchus sulphureomaculatus, assembly GCA_019049505.1. Taxonomy (NCBI): domain Eukaryota; kingdom Metazoa; phylum Arthropoda; class Insecta; order Coleoptera; family Curculionidae; genus Pachyrhynchus; species Pachyrhynchus sulphureomaculatus. The sequence continues at coordinate 228,741,743 of CM032447.1, read as the reverse complement.
ATTTTTTTTCCATTCTTTCTGGTGTTTTCTACTAGTCCTTATCGCACTCATTGAAGTTTACAATGGATCACTAATTTGGCCGGAATCAATGTAAGAGATGATATACTTTTTTAGTGTCTAAGATAGCAAAATTTATTTCTCGCAAATATAAGTTAACAAGAAATTTGAAGATTCATAAGTTTTCAAAAGGGCTTGCAAACTTTTTTAATTTACCAATTACCAAGCAATTCAAACCCCTTTTCAGCTTTTTTTTTTTTCAATAATTCAAGTTTTTTTTAGAGAATTTTAAACACTTTCAAAGAGCTTCAAGCCCTTCCTACTCTGTCAAGTTCTTTATAGTCTTTAAACCCTCATAAACAGCTTGGTACTTAAAGTCTCATTATTTTAAAAGGTAGCTGGCAATCACAAGGCCATTAATAAAATAAAGTAATTGGGTTTTGAAAAATCATTTAGGGCTTAGTCGTTGAAGCCTTCGCTGTGGACTGTGTTTGTTTAAAATTATTTAAAAAGTCTTACTGGTTTCATAAAACCAAATAGATTTTAGAATCCCTTTCTCTTACCTTTAATGTTGTTCCATCTCTAATACTCTGTAATAAGGCTGCGTTACCATCCACCATCATAGACGGAGCCGGCAGTGCCCCTCCGTTATCCATCATCGGAGGCGGCATGGGCATATTCATGGGAGGCGGTGGTGGGGGTGGAGGGGCAGCACCGCCGCCACCTATCTGCTTAGGCGGGGAAGGTGGTCGCGGTTTTTTGGGGACAGTATAATTATCTGAAAGTATTTAAAACACCCTTTTTTACTTTACTACATCAACATTTTTGTATGAGACCAACAGGACAAACAAGTGAATTTAAATTTATATTACTTACCTTGTGTCACAAGTCTAGTCACCACAGGAGGTGGAGGTGGCGCCGGTCTGGCAGATGGAGGTCTAAATGGCCCTCTAGGTGGACAGCTGGTGGATCCCTTTCATTTTCGAGAGCGTTGTCAATACCACCGTGCTTGTGTATGAAATCATATATAAATTCTCTTGTTTCTTTATCCTGGAGTTGTTTTTCTGATACACCAGCCTAAAAAGATCATTTAATATGTCAGAATAAATATTTTTTAAACAATAATACGAGAAGGGACGCAAAAGTAACGGGAATTGTGTTGTGGTTAGGTTGGTACTTATAGTACTCGGTTCTTCCGCTAGAGTGATTTAGTTACGCTCCTCCCAAGTCAGTCTGCCAAGCGACATCGGTATAGAAGGTTTTAAGAGGCTCCTGAAATTTGTTTTGTAAAAGTTGTTTTGTGTATTAGTCGTTTTTTAATATGGCCGATTCTTGGAAAATGCGCGCGGCTGTAAAATTTTGTTTTCTACTTGAAAAAAGTGCCACAGAAACTGTTGTTGTGGCGATCGATTCTTCCACCACGACAACGCGCCAGCCCACACGGCATGACTCCTTTGCTCCACCCACCTTACTCGCCAGATTTGGCTCCATGCGAATTCTTTTTGTTTCCCTGGATAAAAAGGGACCTGAAAGGAAGACGTTTTGCGGAGATAGAAGAGGTGAAATAAAAAACGACGCAGGTTCTGAAGGACACTGGATCAGACAAATTTAAAAAATTCTTTGAATAATGGAATAAAAGATTGGATAAGTATATCAGCTCCAATGGAGAGTATTTTGAAGGAGTTTTAATAAAACTTTTTTTTTAAATAAATCCCCGTGACTTTTAGAACCCCCCTTGTATATTTCATTTAGGTGTTCAATTTGTGGTCTCAGGGAAAAGTACTGTAGTGTAAAAGCTTCAAACTAAGGTATTTTTGAAAATTTAGATTGATCGGTAGAAATTAAACCCTATACTTACATTGTTTATACTCCAAAAATATCTATTAGTCCAAAGTTACATTTTCGAACAAAAAGCTTTATATGTTTCTGTCTTAATTTTTACATTCTCTACTCACTCACCTAATTTTAACTGGTTATTATTAAATTATAAAATGTACTTTTCAATTATTAGAATAAGAGAGAAATGAAATAGGACATTACAAAAAGAATAACTACAAGATGTATTTCCTTAGACTACAGCAATAATTTTATAAACCTAAACCACCTAAATGTGTACTTACCTTATGGAACAAAGATTTCAACTGTGCATCTTCACTTGACACATCAAAACCTGTATTTGGGTTCCAGCCAACATGTGAAATATGAATGAAACCCATAGGTGTACCTGAAAAGTTTTTAAAATACTTTTTATATACCTGAGCATGCTTGTCAGTGGATTTCATTCTATAAGCAAGTTTTTAAGTTGTTTAGTTATTTACCTTAAAATATTAACATACCTATATCAGCCTTGGTAATATTTCTTTTCCTTTTCTCCTTTCTTAACTCTTGCTTAGAACTAAAATCAAGGTTTTTCTGATGTGGCAGTCTCATAGATTGAGACTGGGAAATTTGTCTAGCTTTCTTTTCTTCCTTCCTTTTTTTCATTAAGATTTTTTGATCAATTACAGCTTTAAAAGCTCTGGCTTCGGGTTGACTAGCAAAGTTAAAAGCCACAATGGATTCCTCACCTACAAATAGATTAAACGTGATGATGAACACAGTTTCGTTAAAATAAATATTATAGCTAATAAACTTTAGATCTGTAAAAACAGCCTAAATTGAACCCAGAATTCAGGTACTGATGTACTCCTTAATAACTAACTCAAAGTGAAAAGGGCAAATTTTTAATACACAGATTTAACACAAATAGTAACAAAATCCTTAAAAGAATTATTAATAACTGCTGAGAAGTCAATCATATGCAAATTGGAACTTAAAACGTGGAAGTCTCAAAAACGTCATAAATATGAAGTAGTCTGTTTTTGTTTATATTCCAAGTCAAGGTGAGATTTTCAGGGAACAGATTCTTAGCCTGTCAAGTCTATCAAAAGTACCTAAAAATTTAGTACAGGTAGAGTTTGTTCTTTTTTATATTCCTTGCCTAATATTTCTAATATGGTTAAAATTGTTCTTACATTTTATTTTCAATTTTGGTAAAATGTTTTTAATTTAGAGAATAACTAAAAAGTTACATTCGACAAAAAATAGAAATAAAAATAAGCAGTGATCAATAAATAGGACTTTAAAAAGGTTCTAGTAATACTATATCTTTTTGATGTGGTCGCTTTGAATCAAATTTTACTTACAGAAAATGCTCACTTCGAATTTACGATGAATTTTAGATGGCTTTTAGCTTCACAAAATATCACTTGCTCTCGTATTAGATTTACAATGTAATCCCATTTTTTTACAATTTCTTCCATATTTTTTTTAAAATTTAAGCCGTTTTAAAACAATTTTTGCTGCCTAAATAGTTTCTACCTAAATATTTGTTTAAATATAAACAAATAAGATAAAATTATTTTGTTTCGGTACCTATCTGTTGGCCACCAGTTATCACTGAAAATTATTTGCTTGCTTAAAACAGTAATGTACTGAAAAGTATATGAGTATATTACTGATTGCACTAAATACGTTGTTCTTACGCCAAGATAAATTCACAACTTCCCATGAAAAAAATTTCCACCATATTGTCAAGTCAAATAATTTTTTTTTTATACTAGATAAATTATCAAACATAATGCACTAGTGATAATTCTCGCTCAATCCACACCTTATGGACAATATTCTAGAATTTTTTCGACATTTTTTGATCAGCGCTCTTGGAAATAGAGTGGGGGGCAGTGATGTTTGGTAATTTTTTTTTTTTAAATTTAAATTTCAAATTTAACTTTTAAACTACACGCGGTTGGGCCCTCAATTCCTATATTTGTGTAAAGGACGCCATCCAAAAGTATAGGAAAAAGCCGTTCGGTCAAAATTTTTGAAATTTTTAGGAAAAGGTTCTCCGAGTTATGCTGAACAAAAGTTCTCATAGGTACAATGCCCAAAATTTAATAGTTCGGACGCTAGTGGCCTTTGAAGCCTAAAAATATAGACCAATTAGATCCTTTTCCTTCCTTATTCTCTATTTTTTTTTAAATTATTTTCACTTTTGAAGAAAATGTTTCAAACGAAAGATTTCCGATCTTTCACGGGCTACCAAGTGTGACCATAGGCAGCGGGAGATCATCTCCTCCCGTGGGGAAACGGTGCCCCACTTCCAAATTTTGAATAGAAACTCCCTGTTAAATAATTCGATTTCTCGCCTAAAAATACGTCCGAAACTATCAAGAGCAATTTTTTTCTGGGGCATATGAACCGTGGTAGAATGTTGCCCCACTTCTAGTGTAATAAGTCTCTTGTCAAATAGTTTCGGAGAAAATTGTAGATTTAATAAATTCAAAGAATTTCTATTTCTTTAGAGTTCTATAAATTAATTAAAAAACCTACACTGTAGCCAACCTTTTTGATAATTTCTTACAGTTCTCTAAAATAACAAAAAAACTGCACCATTGCCAGTTTTCTTTGATAATTTTTTTTTAATATACTTTTCAGATGTAGAAGTTAATTAATAGTAAAAAGGTCAGGAAAATTATGTTAAAATGTTTACAAAAGACATATTCACAAACTGATGAGTTTGATATTCCTGCCTCCTTGTTAAAAATGGTATCAAATGAATTGGGCCTATCAATTATTTTGTCATCCACAAAACAGTTTAATTCTATACAATTAATATTTATATTTAGTATGTTAATCAGCCACACCTTTTAAATGTATGACTATTAATTTGTCATCCAAATAATGTAAAAATTTGGAAAACATTTTTTTCTTTCTGATTTATATAAATAGCACAAAGGAACAAAAAATTGAGGTGTTTTATTTTATAGGTGGTTTTTCAAACAGAAGCTTTATATCTAACTCATTAAAAAGATTTAAACACTTCCAAAGTAGTGAGAAATATCATAGGGATACACAGTAAATATATAAATCTCTAAAGGCCTTAAAGAACTTACATGGGTTAGATACAAGCATTATTATCTAACATTCTGCTCTGTCTTTATTTATTATGAACCAAATTTAAATAGTAATTATTTAAATATGTTGTTCGAAACTGTAATTAATCAAAACTATGTAACAACCCTAAACAATTTATTTAAATAGTAATTATTTAAATAAGTTGTTCGAAACTGTAATTAATCAAAATTATATAACAACCCTAAACCTGTATAAAATTTCTGATTATTTTAAAGTAAATATTTACTTGTAGGTGTACTATACCTTCAAAGAAATGAAAGAATGATGTGGACTCAACATATTCCATATTATTATACATCTCGTGTTCCCATACCATGCAGTTCTTTTTCAAGCTGAACATCCGGAAAAAGTAGTTTTTCTTACTGTTATCCTTTACAAAACATAGTACCCCCCCCCCGTTCCTCTCTTCGCCCATTGTGAATGATGAGGTGGAGTTGTAACGAAAAGCTGTACCACCGTAGTAGCTATAGTTTGGCACCTATTTCCCAATAGCTTAAACACTTGCAGATTTTCCTCGGTAGATAGTAAGCTAGAATTTTGATTTTCCACTGAGGGAGGCGGCATTTTCATTATTCGACTGATAATTTTCTAATTTACAAGGCTGAAAAGGTAATGAAATTCACGTAATTTCAGTAAATAATCGCTGATAGTGGTAAAAAAGGAGTACGTTGACAGCTGATAAAAATGAAAACATAACCTTGCTTTTTTTACCGTTGGAAAATCTAAGACAGGATAGGATTTAATTCTTATATAACCGACAATGGGTATGAAAGATAATTTCTAAATTATAATTTTTAGGATATCAGATCTCTATTTAACCCTCCATTATTGGCTCAAACAAGGGCGGGTTACTCAGTCTTGAAGCTATTAGTAGTGTCAAAATAATGATCACTCATTAGTTTTCCCATGGTATTTAGAATTTGGATAATGTGACTACATATAGGTCGAATTCACTACAGCATTTGGTATTCTCAGAGGGTCCCTAAATTTTGACAATAACGTAACTAAATGTTACTCTTTAAATAAAAAAAATCATGTTACTGCCCAAATTTTAGGGGCGCTCGAGAATATAGACACAGAATATGTAGCTATATACAATATTATGTGCCAATTTTAGACGATTTAGTTTTCTGCTCGAGATATGACCTAACTTCTATCGATAGTTACAGCAACAACTTGAAGCTTAATCATACTATTTATAAAACCCCTCTTAAGTAATTGAAACGTTATAGAGATTTGGACAGTTATCTTGTGACTACAACTAAAATTTATAATAAGAAAATGCCTCATCTCTAATGTGCTCTGAAAATTAGTTGACTGAATCGACTTCTAAAGAATCGTTGAAGCGTATAATATTGTCAAACTTTCCAAAAATTCTTGGTTCACTGAGAGTATCAAACAAACATAAGTAAAAGTTCGTTTAATGGCTTTAAAAATCCAGACCACCAGTAGGTAATGAAATTTTATCATACGCGGTACTACAGATAAAATAACCAAATTACTTAAAAGATCCAACATTTGCAGAATATTTCTTCCCTTACCTTTTTGTATAATACAGGGTTGCAATTCAGTCTACTGTTTTCTACTTGTCTTCACCGTATTCACCGGAATTTTAAATGGTTGATTGGCTTGGTAGGAAACGGTTTTACGAATTATATGGTTTACCTCCCCTGGGATATAAAATGTTTTTATTTAGAAACAAAGCATTTGAATATTTATGTTATTTAATAAAAACATTAAACAAAATTGCAGTACGGACCCGAGCGTTATTGTCAAAGTTGTCAGAAATTTAACCTAACCTCCTGCAGGAAATGTTATTAACAAAAAAATGTAATGATTAAACTTGTGATTCATGATTTAACTTTAGTAGAACTAAAATTAATACTATATTTTTCACAATTATATTCTTTTCTCTTTAATGTTTTATATTTATTGAATTATTTTGTTTTTGTAGGCCAAGATTAAAATGTAGATAAGATAAATTGGTTTAACTACTTCTCAGTAGCTAGCTATTTTTAAGATAAGATTTCTGTATATTTGTTGTGGACCTATTTAAACGTTCCGCTATCAAACACAGGACAAATATGTCAAGGATGCGAACTGTTGCTGTATTATCAAATTTCTCAGGACTTGCTTCCAAATTAAAAGAAGCAGTACCTTCCATAAATTATATTGAAGTACAACCGACAGGTGAAAATAATTTTCACTTTCTATTTACTTAATTTGAATTCTTGTCACCTTGTTGCATGTAATAAGTAAAATTGTGGGGTTAAGTAAAGTGATAATTGACAAATCGTTTATCACTTAATAATAATTAATTGTCTAAAAATCTTTTCGATTACATTCTGATAAGTAATGGAGTTTAATGCGTGCTATATATTATATTTTATCATTATTTTCTCAGAATTGAGAGAATTCAAATTATTGAAAATTTAAATTAAAACAGAAAGTTAAAATTAAAGGGTTATATATACCTTGAATTTTCAAAAATTTTTTTATTCTTTATCTTCTTCTTGTCCCGACCCGTTATCGGATATTAGCGGTCATCCTGGCTATTAGGACTTTGTTTACAGCTGCCCGGAATAATCCTATTGTTGTTGAGAACCATGTTCGCAGGTTTTTCAGCCACGAACCATGTCTCCTGCCTGGTCCTCTTCTTCTATCCACCTTGCCCTGCAGTATCAGTTGGAATAGATCATATCTTTCCTCGTTTCTCATGGTGTGACCCAGATATTCAAATTTTCTTCTTTTAATTGTATTAACAATTTCCAGGTCTTTGTTAAAGAGTTCTAGCACTCTCTTGTTGGTAGTGTGCTCTTTCCAAGATATTCTAAGCATGCACCTATAGAGCCACATCTCGAATGCTTCCAACCTTGTATATGATGCCGTAGTTACAGTCCAAGACTCCACCCCACACAGAAGCACCGGAAAGACATAGCATTTGAGAAGTCTTATTTTGATTTGTAAACTGTGATCATGACTTCTGAACACTTTGGCTATTTTCGTATAGACTGCTCTCACTTTTTCTATTCTGCATTGAATCTCCAGTGAGTGGTCCCATTTTTCATTTACTGTGGTACACAAGTAGCAAAAGGTATTGACTCTATGAATTTTTTGGTTGCTAATGTAAAGTTGTCCCTGTAGTGCTGAGTTTTTGCTTATGATTAAGTGTTTAGTCTTCTTTGTATTTATGTCTATTCCGTATTCTCGACTACACTACACTAAAGTGTAATCAGCGAATCTAATGTTGTTAATTCCTCTTCCATTAATGTTTATTCCTGCTGAGATATCGTGGAGTGCTATGCTAAATATTTCTTCTCTGTATTAAATAAGAGTGGTGACGAGATCCATCCTTGGCATACACCATGTTGGATTTCTATGTTTTCTGATATTTCCCCTTTGATTCTAATATTGGCTGTTTGTTCCTAGTAGAGATTCTTTATGATCTTGTCATCTATTCCTATTCTTTTTAATATGTCTATGAGTTTATGGTGTTGGACTCTGTCGAATGCTTTCTGGTAGTCTATAAAGCACGCGTGTATATCACAACTGACGTTTCTACATCTTTGAAATAGAACCTATGTGCAGAATATCACCTCACGGGTGCCCGTGGCCCTCCTGAATTCAAACTGAGTGTATCCCATGTATTCTCTATACTTCTAAGAGTTATTAAAAAAAAAATTTAAGACAATTTCATTCCATTTCAAAGTTATAGCATTAAATGAGGCGTCGGATTAGGACTGCTACCTGTTTCAGTGCCACATCTCTTGGCATTGCGTTTGAGGTTTCTTTTGTCAACCGGTTTCTCTTGAAAATAACGGTGTTAGAATTTTGCATCAATTAGTGAAGTTTACCAGGTTGAAAGAGAAAGAAGACATACAGTACAAAGCTGGAATGGGAGACTAGCCATAAGTTCACTTTTTATTTACCCGAACCTTTAAACGCGTTTTTCTTGAAACTATGTTTTCAGACACTGTCTGCAATATTACTCAGTTTTTAGTATTTTTTAACTTTTTTTTTAATTTTAATAATTACTTTTTCTACAAATTGTTGAGAGGTTTTTTTTTTTAACTTTTCTAATATTAGACAATTTTTTATAAATAATTAAACACAAATTTTTTGGTTGAAAATTGTACATTAAAAAGTTTGAAACACCTTAAATTTTTTATTTTTGAAGAAAAAAACCCTTTGATAATTTTTAACTAATACATTATTTTACAAGATTAATTTTTATTTTTGCAGATTGAATTATTTTTTGTGAAGTTATCCTACAGACAAGGAGGCACCATAGTTTTCATTAGTGGTCCATTTAAACCGATAAAAAAATAATGTTAATGTTTAAAACATATTTAATTTTTTTTTATAATTTAAAGGACAATAAAAATACATAATCGTCATTCTTTTCTATTATTCACTTTATAACCTTTAAAATATTTTTTTTAAATATACATACTTCTTGCAGAGCCCAGGTGTATGTAACCCCTTAATCCAAAAAAAAAAAAAATTTTTGGATTAATTTAAATATCTGATAATTCTCCATTTGTATTATTTATTCCTGAAAAACAAACTAAAATATATAAATTATATACATACCACTAATACTTTAAAACAAAGAAGAAAATTAACTTTGATTATTATAGAGAAATTACCTATTTTAGATCTTTCTCCACTACAAAATGCAGAAATAATAGTTGGCGACTACAATTTAATTGGTCCTCACATTTATAATTTGCCCAAAGTAAAATGGATTCAAGGCACATGGGCAGGAATAGACTTTCTATTACCCCATATAAAAAAGGACGATCCTCCGAAATTTCCTATTACAAGGACATCTGGTGAAAATTTTGGACAGTTGATGAGTGAATATGTTTTAGCAAATATTGTGTTTTGGGAAAGAAGTTATTATAAGGTAGTAGGGAACAAGACTATTATTAAAAGAAAAGGATTCTTTTTACATACTTATATAGAAGAATGCCGAAAGTTAATGGAGCTTTTAAAGTTGTACCTACTAGTTTTTTTTATTGCTTCTAAAAATGTATTTTTTTAAGGAAAAATAAAGCTTGCTTATATTTTAGGTCAGAGAAAACCAAAAGTTGAAAATATGGGATAAAAGTGTGTGCCCCCATGATCACAGGAGTATTGCTGATCTGAAAATAGGAATTTTGGGCATTGGTTCTATTGGTAATAGAAGTAAGCAAATTTTTCTTCGTTACTTAACTGATTTATACTCTAATTGAAAAAATAAACTTTTGTTTTGATTTCATTTTTCGTGTTCTGTATGAAACACTTATAAGATCACTTCAGTCACACCTGATTTTCTCCTAAACTATTTGATATATAAAGTTGAAATTTTTCACATATGTAGAAATTGATGGCCTCATCAGAGCCATGTAGTTTTGAAAGTTAATTTTGTCTTAAGGGATTCGCTTTGGGGGGTGAAATTGGAAGTGAAAAATGTGGGGTGGGGTGTCAAATGAAAACTTGTAAAAATACTAGTTCAAAAATATATATAATGTAACACTTGCGCGCACTTTTCTTTGTATTATTTTTTAAAAACTGCGAAAAATCGCAGGGGTTCTCTTATCTAAATTGTTTGGAGTTCTTCCATCTGAAATCCTGAAGTGATGGAGCAAAACAAACAAGGGCATGTATTTAGTGACCAAAATTAAGTATACAGGATACAAATTCATGGCTTATTACTTCTCATGTATTTAACAAAAAGAAATTTGTGAGCCTGCGTCAGGTTAGGTTAGGTTTTGTTGGTTTTGTTAGAAGTTAGGCCAGTTTATAGTTTATATACGGAATTTAATTTGTAAGCTCTAAGCTTCCATATTTTTTATCAGTTAAATTATCTTAGGTTTGAATCTTGATACTTATCATGGTGGTTTTACTTATATAGTTTTGAGGTAATATTTCTTTGATTTACATCTTGTCTTGTTTGAGTAAAAAAAATAAATTGTGGTCCTGGGTAACTGATAATTTATCAGGTATATAAAAAAATAAAATAATAGTCTATCCACCTATTTGAATAGCGTTGAGCTTATACAAATGATAAAAGATACTAGTTCTACTCTAGATAGAACCTTGATAGACAATATCTGCAGACAGCAGAAACTCGTTCAACTTAACAAAGACCTGGAAGAAATGCTATTGTGGGGTTGTCAGTAACCAAGTAGAATTTAACACCCCACATAGTTACGTCAGTATACACTATTCCTCTAGCATCATCACTCGAATCTATTGGGTGTTAATTTGGGAGCAAATATGTCTTGGCATGAGCATGTTGCGAGCATAGCAAAGAGTGCTTCTCAAAAGTTGGGGAAATACACGTCCCGTTAACACTCTCATCCGTATGAAGTTCAGCTTGTCACTCCTTGTACAAAGGAGTAGTCTTTTATATCGAGAACCTCATCCCTTTGGAATTATTTGCCCGGACTGTGTTTTCCACTAAGTACAATTTTACAGCTATTCAAGACCAACGTGAATCACTTTTTCCGCCCACGCGCCGCTCTTGTATGGCCTAGCCTCCTGCGTACATAGTACGTAAGAAAAAAAAAATTCTTAAGTCTACCTTTAAAATGGTAAGACGAAAATAGTTTATCAGTGCCATCTAGTGGTCTTGTAGGTTATGTTAAAAAAAATAACGTCAAGTGTCATCTGTCATTTTATTAAAAATGGCGTCCGTGGACATACGTGTTGGTGTGCGTCCGAGCAAAAGTAAGTATATCTTTTTCATCCAAGCATTTATTCATGAATTGATATTTTTTCTTATTATAAATAACAGAGTATAATTACACACTATTGCATTAAGATATTATTTTCACGAAAAACTAAATGATTGACTTGTAACCTTGATTCTATTTTTTATGTTCTATGTAAAGTACAACATTATTCCATTCATGTTTTCTTTTACTGTGTACCCTTGTACTCTGTAAGGTATATTTAGTAGTTTCAATCAATTTTCATATTTGTTTCAGCAATAACGGACAATGACATCGTGGAAGCTTTGAATGACTCTGAATTCGATTATTCCGGGGATGATTCAGATAAAGATCCGGAGTTTCATCTACCAGATTTCGACCAAAGGGCCAGTAACCATCGGAATAGTGAATCAAGTAGTTTGGACGAGGATGAGAACACAATGGTTACTCCAGTACCTTCTCCAGCATTGTCAGACAACTCGGATTTAGCATCTTCACGATCGAGAGTACGCTCAAGAGGCCGCGGTCGTAGTCGAGGTGGAAGAGCGACGCTATCCACTCGACAGGTAGCGATAAGAAATCGTCAAAATAATTGTGGTATTCAAGATACTTGGGTGCATGATACTCTAGAATCAGAAATAAATAACTTAATGCAACCAGCATACATTCAGAAAAATACAGAAGAGTGGGAGTGGTATCAATTTTATGACCAATACCTAGATGATGATATTCTTAACTAGAGAGTTGATTGTACTAATAGAACACATGTTTTAGAGACCAGAAAATCTATGGGAATTACATTAAAAGAGCTCAAAGTATATATTGGCATTACTATGATTACTGGCCTGAAAAATGGCGAGTTCCAATAATAGCAATGGCCATGGCCCGCAATAGATTCTTTTTCATAAGACTACCACTGAAATGCGTATATGATCCCGATGTCACACCGCAATAAACATTACGAAAAATATGAAAAATCCAGCCGTTATTTGATCGTATTTTAAATGGACATCACGGACAAGATCGGCCACAGGAACTGAGTATTGACGAAATGATTATCCCTTTTACAGGGAAATGTCCTATGCGCCAGTATTGCCCCAATAAACCGAATCCTGTCGGCCTGAAAGTCTTCGTCCTAGCTTTACCACAAGGTGTAGTTTGTGATATGGTAGTGTATGAGGGAGACACTACATTCCCCCATTTGACTAGCCAATGTTTTGGTTTGGGAGAGGCTGCTGTAATTTTTTTGACAAAAACTCTGGTTCCTGGACATCTACTGTTTTTTGGTCGATTCTTTACAACCGCTAAACTTTGCGAAGAGTTAATAAAACTTGTTTTCATAGCACAGGCACCATTATGAAAAATAGAGCCCCAAAAAACTGTGTGTTGACTGAAGAAAAAGCGTTCCGGAAGAAAACAAGAGGTAGTAGCGAAGTTAAAGTTAGTGAAGACCGTAAACTAGCTGTAACAATGTGGCTGGATAATAAGCTAGTTTTGATGATGTCCACTGTTTACTGCGATGAGAACCACGATGAATGTGAGCGATGGTCGAAGAAAGATAAAAGATATGAAAGTGTGAGGAGGCCAGAAGTTATTAAAAAGTATAATGAAAATATGAGTGACGTCGATCTTGCTGAACAGATGCTATCAGTATGCCCATCACGTCTCGAACTAACCGAACGAAGAAGTGGACGATTCGCGTGATATCAATGTACCTTTTTGATTTATGTGTAGTAAACGCTTGGCTAGAAGGGTACTGCAAAGAAAAATATTGTTCAAATGCGTGAATATAAACTAAATTTGGGCACTGAACTCAATACAGATCAAGAGGGAGTAAGTGAAAATGAAAGCGAAATTGAATATGAAGAACTTGAAGCAAAGCATAAAAAACGTAAGATTCTAATAAAACCAGTACCTTCCAAAGAGAATCGTACCAAAAGTGCAGCACATTTACCTGAGTATGGTACAAAACAGTGGCGCTGCAGAAAAAGTGGCTGTGGCAAAAAACCAGTGTTTTGCAAGAAATGCGAAATTTACTTGTGTTCCACACCTAATCGTAATTGTTTCACAAATTTTCACAAACATTGATGCCTAATGTTCCTATTTTCTTACTATTTAAATGTCCTAAAGTACAGTAATTATATCAGCATAACTTGTTTCTTGATAATTATGAATAACTTAGATTTATTTATAATTTTGTTGAAGAAAACAAAATATTTGTGTTGATTATGAAAACTTTTATAAAAATAACATTTCTAAAACAGTTTATCTGTTTAATTATTGCTCCTAACCTTTAGCTGTGCCTTGATTCAGGCACAATAATTGTTTATGTCCTTTGGAAATGACATATTAGTACTATCCCCTTGTTCTTTGAGTGGGACATAGTGAAAAACCAGATTTTCCAGAGCATGATTTTTCTAACTATTTTTCTCATAATAGGTCGTTATTAATGAGTATTCTAGAAGTGTTTCAAAAAGATATTCCAAAAAAGGATGTCTGGTACTCGGGAGATTAGGGATTTCCCTGCCGCACGTGTGCTATGTTCACAAAAAAAATTTTGTTTTGCAAGTTTCCTAATGATATAGATGTATACATAGCCATTACAAATAAGTTTGGGACTGAATCCTAGATATTGATTGTTGAAAACTTATTTGGGGTGTGTTTTATGAAGTCACATCATTTTATAACTTCGTAACAAAAATTTTTATTTTGAAAGCGATCACGGTACGGAACACTAATTGCGCAAGTCCGACTTGCACTCGGCCGGTTTTTTTTATTTTTTGTAATACACCTGCTTTGAGTTTAGTTAAAAGCAGATTATTTTTGTTTTAGTTGCCCGGACATTAAATTATCTTGGCGCGACTATCTATGGATTAGGAAGAAGATATACTGTACCTATGAATACTGAGGAATATAAACATATTGATCAATATTTTACACCAGCACAACTAGCCGAAATGTTGAGCAGTGTAGATTACTTTATTAATATTTTACCTAATACAAGTGAAACTAACAATATATTGGGAAATGGCATCCTGGAAAATTGTAAAGGTGAGAATGTGTTTTAAAATAAACTTAATTAAAATAAACTTTTTTTTATTAGAAATGGACAAGAATTTAACTACATTAATGAGAAATAATGGTTTTTGGTATTAGACTGTATTAGTTTGAAGTCACTTTTTGAGATTGTGTTTCTTCACGCTCATTCGGTGTTCTAATTTAGAAGAGTAGAGGTTTCTGAAGATGTCACGTGCAGCCGTAAGCGAAACGTCGCAAAGTTATTCCAAATTGATACTGTCGAATCCCAAAAAACATCATTTCTCATCTAGCCAAAACTTTGAAAGCTTTCGTTCCATGCCTTATTTTTTTTAAAGTTCAGAATTGTTATTTATTATATTTAATTTTATTTTTTAGATACGTTTTATTATTCAGTACTGTTTATTCATGCTAAATTATACAAAAAACTGTCTTACACAATTCAATAAATAATGATATAATAAAAAAAATGTAGCTACTATACTGATCAACGCAAAATATTACTACACAAATGATGATGATGTTGATGTTTGAGAGATCGGGCGCATCGACATCTTAGGTCATTTGGCGCCCTAATTTTCTTCTAGATTTCTATTTCCAGTTCTTTGAGATAGTTTTGAATTTTATTCTTGTTTAATTGATATGTGTTTATTATTTGCGTTAGTGTGGAAGGAATATTGTGCTTTATTCTTATGTTTGCTAAATGTTCTGCTTCAAAAATATGTTTAACTGTTAGCGTTGAGTTACATCTTGTACATAAAGGCTTTGGTTCGTTTTTTAAAAGGAGGAGTGGGTCTGGTATATGTGACCAGTGGCCAGTCTTCTTAGCGTGGTGTTCTCAACTCTGTTCAGATTTTGAATGTGGAGTGGGGGGTACACTAGTGGTTTTATTTCCCAGAGCTTGTTATTGTTTTCTTCTAGATCAAATTCCAGTTGGAACAAATTTCTGTTTATAACAATTAGACTGTTTTGGAAGTCGCTTGGGTGATTTTCCCCTGTTATGGGAATACAGTTATTAATGGCTTTCTTAGCTTCTTGATCAGCTTTGTTGTTACCCTTTATCCCCATGTGGCTAGGGATCCAGATGTAGGCAATTGTTCTATTTCTTGATTTTGCAATGTATAGAAGATCTGTGATTTGCCTTAGATATGCATGGTTAGAATTATTTGTTATGATGGCTTTCAGCACTCAGTGAGTCTGGCACTATTAAGGGGTTTTTGTTGTCTTTAATATTAATGGCGTATCTGGTTGCTTCTTTTATTGCTAGTAATTCCGCTGTGAAGATAGTGTTGTGTTGAGATAGTTTGAAGTTTTTTGAATAGCTGTTGTGCACAATTGCTGTTCCAACCCCGTTTTCTGCCTTAAAACCATCCGTGTATATTATTGAGTATTTGGAGTAACATGTGTAGTCTTTCGAGAAATTTGGATTTTATTTCAGAATGATTTAGATCCTGGTGTATTACTACACAAATGTTCATACATATAACTTCTGTTGCTATGCCATTTACACTCAAGAAAGAAACATTAAGATAGTATGGAAACAAACTCCTTAAAAATAAAACTTAAGACCAAACTTAAAACTTATAACAGATTCGTATATGGAGTAAATAGCATTTTCTACCAGAATTTTTTTAACCTTTTTTTTAAAATTCTTTGTCTGGTAGATCTCTAATTTTTTTGCGGTAATACATTAAAAAATTTAACGACCCAGTGCCAAGGTTCCGTTTGACATCTCTTCAGCCTCCAATATGTTGCAATTAGACAATTAGATTCTCCTTCTGCCTGTTGTCGTGACAATGCACATCTCCATGGCTTCTGTAGAAATGAACATATTGCTTTAAAGCCTTAGGCTTTAAAGCTTCTACCATCGCTCACATTCATCGTGGTTCTCATCGTAGTAAACAGTGGACATCATCAAAACTGGCTTATTATCCAGGCACATTGTTACAGCTAGCTTACGGTCTTCACTAACTTTGACTTCGCTGCTACCTCTTGTTTTCTTCCGGAACGTTTTTTCTTCAGTCAACACACAGTTTTTTGGGACTCTGTTTTTCATAATGGTGCCTGTGCCATGAAAACCACGTTTTATTAACTCTTCGCAAAGTTTAGCGGTTGTAAAGAATTGATCAAAAAAAAAAGCAGATGTCCAGGAACCAGAGTTCTTGTCAAAAGAATTACAGCAGCCTCTCCCAAACCAAATCTTTGGCTAGTCAAATGGGGGAATGTAGTGTCTCCCTCATAAACTACCATTTCACAAACTACACCTTGTGGTAAAGCTAAAACGAAGATTTTCAGGCCGACAGGATTCGGTTTATTGGGGCAATACTGGCGCATAGGACATTTCCCTGTAAAAGGGATAATCATTTCGTCAATACTCAATTTCTGTGGCCGATCTTGTCCGTGATATCCATTTAAAATGTGATCAAATAACGGCAGAATTTTTAACCTTTGTTTAAAATTCCTTGTCTGGTACATCTCTAATATTTTGCGGCAATACATTAAAAAATTTAACGGCCCAGTAGCAAGGTTCCGTTTGACATCTCTTCAGCCTCCAATATGTTGCAATTAGATTCTCTTTCTGTCTGGTGTCATGACAATGCACATCTCCATGGCTTCTGTAGAAATGAACATATTGCTTTAAGGCCTTAGGCCACAGTAGAGGCATGAAAATGATCCAACTTTTAAAAAAAAATTTTCATATAGAAAAAAACAATTTAGTCAAAAAATGAACTATACCACTTGGTTACATATGTATGTATTGAGGTACAAAAATATATTTTTTGATATAATATATTTTACAAATTGGCGGCACAGTGCAGCTTTTTAAAAGACATCTTTTTAAAAAAGGGCTCTGGGGCTTGCAGCATATCTTGAATAAATTTCATCGTACGTCCAAGTACGTATTTTATTTCTAAAATATTAATTTTTCAAAAAATGGCAAGCTTTTGAAAAAAAATCTCGATTTTTGAAATTGACAGAAATTTAATAATTTTTGCAATTTTTAATATTTCGTAAAAATCCTACGTACTTCTCTTCAGAAGCTAATGCAGAAGCTACATTTAAAATTTGAAGTTAGTCGGATAAAAATTGATCGAGTTATGCTGCAAGCCGATTTGAAAAACATAGTTTTGAGATAAACGCGCCTAAAGTTTCAACTTTTAAAAATTGAAAATTGGTATAATAAAAAACTTTTACCATTAGTCTGCGACACCATATAAGTGGTCTTCTAAATTGATATTTTCTTCGTCTTTTGTTTTTCTAGTGGATTTGTCGAATGATTTTAATTTTTCCGCAGATGTACTGACTCCCTCCGACTCCGTCTCCGCCTCGAGTCTATTCAGCGGCCGCCTCTTTGAAACGCTGCTCTTTCTTGCGGACCACGTGCCTTTTTTGCCACGATAATCTCTATTTTCACTCATAATTCACTTGATTATAAAAACAAAATTGAATTTTAAAAAAAATTGAAAAATCTTTTTACACATGTACTCGTACTTGTAGCGCGTGCGTCGAACGTACTGTAAACCGCGTGGTTTCAACGGTTGTACCAACACTATGGTGAAAAACTTGAATATAAGATAATTACAGGCGCCCTCTATTATCACGTTCTAAAAGCACATCGTAAATATAGGTCTCATTTTTCTGTGCTAGTAAAAAATCCGAAGCGCGCGAAATACGTAATTTTATTCGTTCCGATACGGCATGACTTTCTAACCTTAGGGTGTTTAAACATATTTTTAAAAAAAATTTTTCAGTATAAAACGATTTCTGTTATATTTTTGAGATGTTAAAGCATCGATTAAGCAAAAAAAATGATTTTTTTGAAAAAATTACAGTGGCCCAAGGATGTACTGTGAAGAAACCGTTAAAATTCGTTGTATTGTTCGTAGATGTGCTTATTTGCAGTGAACTGTTACCGTAGCTATTTTTTGCAGAGTAATTAACACTGTAATGTATATATAATAAAAGACTGTTTTTAGTCAATTTCCACTGGTTTATTTAAATTGCGATGACGCGTTTCGCTGTCGATGCAGCTTCTTCAGATCTACATTTTACACTGTCAAGTTAGGTTTAATGTTCACAATTTTATATAATTTCTTAATTATAATATTGCACCTAATTAAATTACATTGATAGTATTGGAAAACCCACACAGATTTGGAATTAGGAGAATAAATTCAATAATGGGGAATTGTTTAAATCTACCTGTTCGTTGAGTAACGTACCTGTAGCCCTTAATCGATTTATTTGCATTGTCTCTAAAAGGTTTAGTTTTAAACCTTTTTGTTGGGTGTGTAAAATTTTGAAATTTTTGTAAATGTGTGATTTTCTGTTAAAAGATGATTAGCATATGTTGAATTAGACTTTTCATGGATGAAACTTTTTTCGTGTTCTGTAATTCTTTGTGTAAATGTACGTCCAGTTTGTCCTATGTATGTTTTAGGACATGACCTATATGTTAATTGATAAACCCCTAATTTATTGTCTTTATTGATTTGTGGTTTGTAGTTTTTGAGATATTTCCTTATAGTATTGTTAGTATTGTAAGCTATGTTGATATTTTTTTGATTTAAAAATTTTCCCAGTTTTTCTGTTGGTTTGCCGAAATAGGTTAAGCATTTAAATGTGGTTTTTATGTCCTTAAAAACGTGGGTATATTTCTGAGATTGCCTTCTTTCTAAGTTTCTCCCTAACGATGTTATCGATTAAAGTAACCGAATAACCGTTGTTAACGGCTACTTGTTTTATGTAGTTTGATTCTTTAGTAAAATTGTCCTCTGATAAGGGGATATTAGTTAGTCTATGTATAAAGCTATGTTAAGCCGCGAGTTTATGATGGTTAGGGTGGTGAGAACTATTGTGAATTGTGGTATCTGTATGACAAGGTTTGTGATATATTGCAAATTCATGTTTCTTCATGGTTTTTAATGATTGTTAAGTCTAAGAAGTTGATTTTCCCTTCAACTTCTTCTTTCATTGTAAAACTGATATTTCTATGTAAAGAATTAATGTACTGTAAAAAGTGAGTTAATTGTCTGTCCGTACCTGTAAAGCATACAATTATATCGTCTACGTATCAATACCCGTATAGACAATTATTTCTATTGTTATTATGGTTGTTAAATATCATTGTTTCAATAGTGTCCATGAAAATTTCAGCAAGTAATGGACATAATGGACTCCCCATAATTAACCCTTCCTTACTATTGTAGAATTTATTGTTAAATGAAAAATAATTTTGTCTTAGGCAAGTTCTTAATAAATTAATTATGTCCATTTTTATAACTTCATTTACTTTGTTTTTTGTTAATAGGTTCTCTATTAAAATTATTGTTTCGTCTGGAGGAACACTTGGAAATAAGTTTTTGACATCGAAAGAAACTAATTTAGAATTATCTGATATTGTTATATTCTTAACTTTATTCACTAGTTCGTATGAGTTTTTGATACTATATTTAGATTCAAATTTGGTATGATATTTGATTAAATCAATTAAAAAAGATGACGTCTTATATGCTGGAGCAGACATATAGGAAATAACTGGTCTGATTGGTTGGTCAAGTTTGTGTAGTTTTATGAGTGAATAAAGTTGTGGGATTTGGGGATTTATATTTATCAGTTTAAATTTATCTTTATTATGAATGATACTTTTGGCCTGTTCATCAATTTGTTGTTTTATTTTTTGAAAAATATTTGTTGGATCTTTATATAAAATTTCGTACTTTCCCGTTTTGAAAAAATCTAACGTTTTATTAATATAGTCGATTTTGTCTATTGCTATTACTGTGTTACCTTTATCTGCTTTGGTAAAGATTACATCATTTTGTTTTGCTTTACTCTGAATGGTTTTTATTGTCCTTAAGTCTTGGTTGATGTTATTAATAGATATGAATTCTTTTTTAATAATTTCGGCTGTTTGAAATTTTGATAATATGTTGTTAGCACTATCTTTCAAGGTTATCTCAGTATCAATACCTAATGTCTCCGATTCTTTGATATTGAAGTTAGTTTGACTGTTGTGTTTGAAACCTTTTGTAAAAACATTTGCTTCCTTGTCCGAAAAAGGTGTGTTGGAAATGTTAATAAATTGATTAAAGAATTGATGATCAGTAAAAAATTCTTTTTCTTTCATATTTTGTGTTGTTATACGTTTTTTGTTGAATGAGATACTGTAGTTTATCGTATTGTTTTAAATATTTTTTATCTATCATTGTTTTTACTTTTTCACTTGTGTTTGAATCTAAGACCATAAATTCTATAAATAATAATTCTGTGTAGAAGTAGAAGCTACAACCATCCAAAACACTGTAATGTGTTAAAAAATGCCCCAATTTAGAAAACATCCTGTATAATGGATAGGTAACGGGCACCAATCCGACTATCAATCGACTAGCTTTGTAAATAAATGTGGTAAATTTTTTTAGGTAAAAATGTAGTTTTCATTAATATTGGTAGAGGGAATGTTATAAAAGGATCGGAATTAGCTCAAGCACTACAGGAGAGATGGATTTCTGGAGCTATTTTGGATGTTTTTGAAATTGAACCCTTACCCGAAGATAGTCCCTTATGGAATATGTCTAATGTAAGACCTTTTTAGGATATTTAAAACAGAGAGGTCCTGCAGTAGTGGCGCATCGACCTTTTAAAGAGGGAAAATAATCAATTCGTAAAATTTTATGATTAATATTATATTATAATTTTAGAGTCCCGTAGCTGACATTTGTGGGCTTTAAAATTTAACAGTAATTTTTATCCTTTTTGAAAAAAATCGAGTCGGATTTTTAGAATTAATAACAAATTGAAAAATAAAACTGGTAATAGTTCGTTACTTTAGGGCCTTACATTCTCTGCTTTTTATAAGAAAATAAGTACCTTGCATAATATACCAGGTGTACAAGTATGAAATGCAGATTTTTTTTCTAAAAAACATGTTAAATTCGAAAGAATGATAAAAAGTGCTTTATTCAAAGTATGCTTCATCGCTTGTTATACATTTTTCCCATCTTTCGGGCAATTTGTGAATACCACGCCAGTAAAAATCTTCCCCTTTTGCTGCGAACCATTCATCGAGCCATTTTTTTTCACTTCTTCGTACGAACCAAAGCGCTGCTCAGCAAGTGCGTGCCTCTTTCGGTATTGTGGCCTTTTTTCAAGCAGCGAACGGTTCAAATCGGTCAATTGTTGTTGGTAACGTTTTAGTATTAACCGTTTCCCCAGGTTTTAACAGCTCATAATAGACCACGCCTCTCTGGTCCCACCAAACACAGAGCATCGTCTTTCTGCCAAAGCGATTCGGTCTTGCGGTCGATGTGGATGGTGCGCCTGGGTCAACCCATGTTTTTTTGCGCTTGGGATTCTCAAAATAAATCCACTTTTCATCCCCTGTAAC
>CM032447.1:228616535-228719566 GCA_019049505.1 Pachyrhynchus sulphureomaculatus | reverse complement strand
GGCCACTTTGTACTACGAGAAAATTATGTCCGTATGGCTCTATAATAAGACTTAAATTAAATATTTTTATGTTAGTATTTGTAGCCATACCCTTTGCATCGATAACAGCCGCACAACAATGAGGCATTGACTTAATTAATCGATTAATACAAGCAGGTGAAATTTTTTATCCCATTCGTCCTTCATTGATTTGAATAATGCGGCTTTATTTAAATATGTATGCTTTCGAACTTGACGATCTAGCGTTCCCATAAGTGTTTCTATTGGGCTCAAGTCCGGTGATTGATATGGCCGCTTAAAACTCTCACATTTTGAAGCAGAAAACCACTGTTTTTAACACAACTTGGATGTTGTTTGGAGTCATTATCGTGACTGAAATATCCAATTCTGCGGCAATGTTTCTTCAGCATATGATAACAAATTGTTTTCCAAAATGTCCCTTGTAAATATCAGCGTTCATATTTCCGTTGATCTCGATCAATGGACCGACTCCTTGTGCAGAGAAAATTCCCCAAACCATCACACTTCCTCCAGCGTTTATTTTACAGTAGGAATTTGGTACCGAACATCATTTCTCGTATCAGTAGGATTGACGTCGTACATGTTGTCTATTATCGCTTTCAAAAAGATTAAATTTAGATTCGTCTGAGAAAGCTACTTTTTTTTTTTCAATCTTTGATTGTCCAATTTAGGTGATCTTTGGCAAATTGTAATCGGGGCCTTCTTATTCTTTTTTACTGATTAATGGTTTCTTAATACCTATACAGCCAAAGGAGTCCCACATCATGTAGTCTTCGTGTCACAGTACTACGACTAACATTAGCTAGGTTTTCATCCTTTAGCTGGCGTGCAATTTCGGCAGCAGTCTTCTTGACATTCGCAGTTGATTTGCGTTTAATGATTACGATCTACTTTTTTAGACGTTTTTTCTTGGTCTTTTCCACTACGCGGACGATCTTTTAAACCATATCCACAACAGTATTTTACAAT
This sequence comes from Pachyrhynchus sulphureomaculatus, assembly GCA_019049505.1. Taxonomy (NCBI): domain Eukaryota; kingdom Metazoa; phylum Arthropoda; class Insecta; order Coleoptera; family Curculionidae; genus Pachyrhynchus; species Pachyrhynchus sulphureomaculatus. The sequence goes on along the minus strand of CM032447.1, from coordinate 228,718,576 downwards.
AATATTGTTCACGGTTGATTTACCTATCGATAATAATGAAGCAATCTCACGAGAAGACTTTCCTTCTTTTGAAAATTTTATTACTCTCTCACGAATTTGGATTTGCATATGCCGAGCCATGTTTATGTTCCCACGACCTTTTATAAAACTAAATGTGAACATTCAACGCGCTATTATTCGTAAATTACGTCTTTGAACGTCACCTACTTTGCGTCAATGTATATTATGTGGCCGGAAACTTTTGCACATATAAATATAAAATAATAATAATAAATATATTCACAAACATAAATAATATTCTTTTACTCTATTATTTTTGTGTTTTCCTATATCTCAGTTTACTCCCTAAAAAATCATTAGTCTTTTTTTTAATGTCACTGGCCGGGAAACTTTTGCACGCCACTATAATATATATATATATATAATATATATATATATATATATATAGTTATATTTTAGTTAGTCAAAACTTTACCAAATCCACCGAATACCACCACTCACACGGTCAGATAATTTCATCTGTGCAACCACACCTGTTGGAGAAGCGAACTTGTTGGCTGAACTCTTTGCTTCACATTCTAAACTGTCGATTTCCAAGGAAAAACACCACCTACTATTTCTATATTGCAGTCAAGGATGCCCGATGTTGTCTTCAGACAGCGCATCATAAAGCGTATTTTAATGAAGCTAGACACCAAGAAGGCTTCTGGCGCTGACGGAATACCTGCATAGTTTCAAAAAAACTGTGTGCAAGGGAACTAACACCAGTTTGTCTGTAGACTTTTTAACCTAATCCTACAGAAAGGGAATATTTCCGTCCTGCTGGAAATGTGCCACGGTTCAGCCGATACCTAAAAGGGGGGTAAGAAGACCTTGCCAAATAACTACCGACCAGTTGCACTGCTTTCAATAATATCGAAAGTCAATTGGAAAAGGTTATCAATGAGCATCTTCTAAAATATCTTGAAACGATTCAATATTATTAGCGATCACCAATATGGTTGATGACTTATGTAACACATGTTTGGAACAACGCAATTGAACACTTTGGAGAATCTTGAGCGGTTGCTCTTGACATATCCAAGGCATTCGACCGTGTTTGGCACGATGGACTGATTTAGCTAAGTTTGCGCTCTTATGGTATGTCTGAAAGGTTCTGTTTGTGGCTCTACCATGTTTCCTCAGAGAGCGTTCTTTTACGAGTGGCGGTCGACGGATTTCTTTCTAACACCCTCACTATCAACGCCGTGTGCCCCAGGGGCTCCATACTGTCTCCTACTCTCTTTCTCATTTACATTAACGATCTGCTGGAAAAGACGGGTATCCAATCTATAGCTTTGCAGATGACAGTACGCTTGTCTCTTCATTCACCTTGAAACGCTCGGACAATCGGGCTGCTGCTCAGGCGAATATCCGCAGACAGCAGGAGGTTGTTCAACTTAACAAAGACCTGGAAGAAATTCTATCTTGGGTGAACAGTAAACCAAGTGCAATTTAACGTTACAAAAACCCAAGCGGGCAGTTTTTTTCTAAAAAAGTTAACGTTGCTGAACCCGAACATAGTTATGTCGGGGCACTCCATTCCCCTAGCATCGTCGCTCAATTTGTTGGGCGTTAGTTTGGGAGCAAATATGTCTTGGCATGAACATGTTGCAGGCATAGCAAGGAGAGCTTCTCAAAAATTGGGAATATTATTTAGAACCAGAAAGCTTTACACCCCACAGCAACTGTTAATTCTTTACAAAGCCCAAATTCGACCAACTAAGGAAATACTGCTCCCACGTTTGGGGCTCCGCTCCCAAACATACACTGCATTTGTTGGATTCTGTTCAGAGAAGAGCGGCCGTCTGATTGGGGACCCGGAATTGACCGGCGGCCTTGATTTCGCTGGAAACATCGAAGAACGGTTGGCGACTTGAGTCTGTTCTACAAGTATTTTCATGGAAAGTGTTCGAAGGATGTAGCCCGCTTAATTCCTCCCAAAGCGGTGCATGTTAGAAATACACGTCGCGTTGGTGCTTCGCATCCGTATGAGGTTCAGCTTGTTACTCCGCGTACAACGCTTTTCAAGCAATCTTTTACATGGAGAACGTCATCCTTTTGGAATAATTTGCCCAGCGCTGTGTTTCCCACCGAGTACAATTTACAGCGATTCAAGAACAACGTAAATCGCTTTTTTTTTCCGCACTCGTGCCGCTCCTGGAGCGCGTTAGGGACTTCCCTGCAGCACGTGTGCTAGACCAATAAAAAAAAAAAAAAAAAAAAAAAAAAAAAAAATATATATATATATATATATATATATATATAATGCGTATATATATATATATATTATATATATATAATATATTAGTGGACTCATTTCAAGCCGTTTAGATGCAGACCTGTTTGGTGAGTGAGTAGTTTGACGAGTAAGATTTTCGTTGTTTACTGCACTTAATTTTCATCTAACCTATAAAAGTGGCTTCTTTTTTAAAAGCCCAAAGCGCTTGGCTGATATTAAAATAAAACACACAAACATACAAAGTGTTTTTTTTTCCTCTCCTATTACCTCTTAGTATTCAATCTGAGATTTACTCTCTCTATTTTAAAGTAAACTTTATTTTTGATATATCTCAACAAGAAAAAATCAATTGGCGTTAAAATTAGGGCTATGTAAATGCAAAGAATAGTGTAGACACGAGAATGAGTATTCAAGGTGTGCGCATCCTAAATTCTGATATCTTGTATATTAAAAATGTCCGTCATTTTTAATCACGTCTATACGAATGACTAATTGCACACGATTATTATCTTCTCTTTCGATTTTTTATTTTTGTCAGTATTGCTAGCATATTTTTTTCCAATTTTTGTGATAAAAAATTGAAAAATAGCGAATATGATTCTGCAAAAGCATTGATTACACAGGGGAACAGCTGTTTTGGTGTCGAGGTTTTTTGAGCTGATTCTATATCAATTTTGAAGTCCTGGAATTCAAATAACGTATTCCATTTGTACTTAGGAGCTCAAATTTTTAAGATATACAATTTTAGAGAAATATAAGTTACATTATTGTAACTCAAATCCGTAAGTGTAGTAACAAAAGTAGATACGAAATTTTTATTTTAGTTATACATAAATACAATATTATGTCGTACTTACAAACAAAAAAAAACATTGAAGAAATGAAATAGTCACTCAACACTTGGAAAGCTTCTTTTCCGCGACATTCTTGAATGTTTTTTTAAACAGTCCCTTTTTAAACTCCAGCAGTAATCTGCCATCATGTGCATGTCCCAATCTTCCTTGGTAGCGGTCCTCCATAACTTTAATATCTTGAGAAATCTTTCACCTTGTTCCTCACAATCATGTATCCTAAATTTTCTGGAAAACGGTCTAAGTGGCTGTGTAAATAGTGTATTTTAATACTCATATTGCACCCTAAGGATTTGAAACTATTAAGCATCTTGTTAACCATTTCAACATAGTTTTGAGCTTTATGTTTGCCTAGAAAATTTTCTACAACTCTGGCAACAAATGATGTCCAAGCTGTCTCGTTTCAACTTGATTCATTGAATTTATGAAGGCAGGATCCTTAATTAATTGTCTTATTTGTGGGCCATCAAATATCCCTGCTTTGGGAGTTTTTCTGTGCAACAACTGATGCATTTTTACCCCTATATATGCAAAACAAGACCCATTCTTATCAAGAGCCTTGAACAAATTGCTTCATTTAAGCCAACTTTATATGTAACGGAGGAAGTATGATTTTTTTCTCTTTCAACCAAAGCGTCGTTAATGACATTCTTTTCCCCAACGTCCATGTTTTCTCTCTGAGGCCAATCTATTCTAACACAGTGGTGTGTTTTTGTCCCTACTATCCCCAGAGGCACAAGAAACACGGATATTTCGTGTAACCACTTTGCTGCCCAAGAAGAAAGTTTACCATTTTTTAAGTCTACACAAATCATCCATTGATGTTCGTAATACTTTATCTTCTGCAAGACCAAAGCTATGGTATTATTATATTCTTCTTTCATTCTTTTCGTTGAGTGAGCATAGTGGTATTGAACCATATTTATTCCCATTATGTAGAAGGACACATTTTAAACTTCGCTTTGAACCGTCAATAAATAGGCGCCAATCATCTGGAATATATTCACGAAAGTCCCATTTCTTCATGAGTCCCCTAATTTCCGTGACAAAATACAAGATTGTCTTCTTGAGAAAAGAATGGTAGCAGATCTTTTTCTCTTGTACGGTAAAAGGTAATTTTGGTTCCTTGTTCCAGTAAATTTTTGTCGTTCAACCTAGAAGCCAGTACTTCAGAAGCTTTTTTCGATATAATTGAGATCCCTGGTGAGATAATTTAATTCATTTTGATTGAAGCGTTGAGGAACTGATTGACGTCCCCTCATAGTCACTGTTAGTTTCATTAGCATCAGAAGAGAGCGATCAGAGGGAAAATATTCGTCATCAGAGATATGTGGTAGCTGATGAAATGTTGGAATCGGTATTTCATCTGAGTGCGGGATAGGGCGTATTGCCGAGTCTAAATTGGGATAAGTCCACTTACTGCGGTTTATTTCGATTGATTCCATTAGTATTTACTAAACAGAAATAACAATCATTGAAGTGGTTTTTTGGTTCTCTCCAAACCATTGGTACGCCGAATTTTAGACATTTTTCTTTTCCCGGTAGTCCACTGCCGTAAAATGCTCTGTACAAGTTTTACATACGAGATGCGGGGCCCACGTTTTGTCCTGATCACCAAGCTCAACTCCAAAGTATCCAAGATACGCTCGCTTTACAAAGTCAGTAATAGTTTTGTCTGTTTTGTTGAAACATGTATTTCTCCGCATATATAGCAAAACACATCAGGTTGATTTACACAACTTCTTCTTGAACTGGAACCTGAACTCATTTTAATTCTGTTCAATAACACAAAAAACACTCTTTTCTTAACATAAAATAACACCCCGAATTCGATCTACTCTCATTAGTAAGAACGCACAAACTGACGAGACTTACCCGAGTTAGGTGATTAAAAGGGTCAGTTCAAGGTACCTGATAGGCAATGGTTCCACTATTTATAGATTTACCTGGAATTTAGTCAATTACAGACTGACAATAAAACCATTGTACCTACATTAATGAATATATAATAATTTTAGAACTCTCATAAATGAATATACTGAATAAAAACCACATTGGTAGATAAGTTGATGTATCTAAAAAAGTAGAGCTGATAGAGAAAAAACGGATTGCATGTATAGATTTTAGCGTCCCAAATATAGTTAAAATCAGCTCTAAAATCCCATGGCACCAAAACAAAAATATTTTTTTGTTGCCCTGTGTTATATATTGAAATGCATCAGCAAAATGTGTTTTGAAATATTTTTTTGCCATCAATGTATTCTTTGGTGGGTTAACAACGGCGCAATTACTTAGTAAGTTATACAATCGCCTACTGCATGACAATGACACGGCCATTACCACCCCCTCCAGGAGAATTGACCACATCACGGCCCGACTTCAACATCACATAACGCGTCTTTCTGATTGGTTTGCCCGATGGAGGATTAAGGTCAATCCAGCCAAGACCCAAGCTATAATCTTCGAAAAATCCACCCGTTCAGCCCTTCCTCAACTCTCTTCGAATGGAAATAGGCTCAGATGGGCCAACAACATCAAATACCTGGGTCTTCTATACGACAAACGACTCGTGTGGAAGGACCAAGTGCCCATGGTCGTGCGTAAGGCAAACCAGCTCCTAGGGAAGCTGTACCCGCTCCTGAATCGTCGTATAAATTGTCAACTAATAACAAGTTGCTAATTTACAAATCGATCATCAGGGCTGGACTTACGTACGCCTGCCAGGCCTGTTGCCAGATGTCTAAAATCCATCGGGCCAAGGTCCAGACAGCACAAAATAAAACCCTTCACATCATAGCAGGAGCTCCCTGGTTTGTCCGCAACAACCAGTTGCTTAGGGAGTTTGAAATACCTACAATAAAAGAATTCACCCGTAACGCCCAGCTTCGCTTCCTTGAGAAAGCCCTAACCCCGAGATAGCTATGGTAACACTGTCAGAGTCAACGTAAACGTCGGAAACCGATACTTACGACCCACAGACATTCTACTATTAGGCTAACATTAGACTTGACCATAGACTACCCTTTATATTTAGCATTTAAGGATAGGGCCGAAGTTTAGTTGAGCAACTGCTATGTGTAAACATCGCACTCAACTAACACTATTGTAACACAACACCCCCAGAACTTGGGGATTTAGGTTAATTTTTAGCTTTAAGTTAGGTTTAAGGTAGCGTAGTTCAGATCACTAGAAAACTAACCGTAGCGTTAGAATCATTAAACACCTAGACATTAAAAATCACAGTATGTAAAAGAAGTAAAGGGTTATCCCAGCTCCCCCCTTCAGGTTGGAGAGCCCCACATAACTGGAGCACTTTGGGGCACCCTTATGGTGACCCAGACTGCTCCAGAATCCATAAGGCGGATTTCTCCCTTAAAAAAAAAACGTCTACTGCACGAATAATCGCCTGGCATCTTCGAGGCATGCTGTAAACGAGATATTCTGCATACTCGCGCGGAAAGGATCTCCAATTTTTCGCGAGACAACTGAGTCGAAGTCCTCAGAATCTTTCCTCTGATCTTTCTCTTTGCAAGGGATCAAACGTTTTCAATAGGGTTGGCGTGCGGCGATTGTGAGAGCCACTCCAGTATCTTTTCGTGGTCCCAAGCGAGCCGCTTCGCGACGTGATTTTCGCCCAGCAAGTGTTTCTTCAACGTACTTCGAATTTTGGCATCATGAGCACGAAGATGTTGTCTAATGGTCTCATGGGACACATTCAAACCCGATTTTCTTAATTTTGCCGCTTCTTGACGCAGCGTCAATTTCGGGATCCGTGAAAACAAATACACGATTCGTTTTTCGACTTTCGGAGTGACTTTGCCTACAGAGCCACGTTTTGGTAAGTCGTCGACATTCTTCGTCTCGTTAAAACGATTTACCTACTTCTTCACAAACGATACCGACTTTTTAATATATTTAGCGGCCGCGGAATGTGTCGTTTTAGGGCCCCTTAGATGAGAACAAAGAAAGACTGCCTCGAACCTACGCGCAAACTCATTTTGGATTTTACGTGATTTCGACGAAAGTTCAGAATCGACTGATACTTTTACTAAAATGCGTAGTAGACAAAGGTTCCCTCTACTGATTTTTTGTTGAAACGCTAGAAACGCATCTACCAAAAATGAATTATCGCGGACACGTTCTTATTGACAAACTGTACTTTGCCACCTTTTTTTTAAAAATATTTTAAAAATTAATAATTTTTAATTAATTATACAGGGTATTTTCTAGGTGAGAATAATAATTAGTTTTAAAAAACATCCAGTGGGACTTTTTGGCCGTATAGGTATTAAAAAACCATTAATCAGTAAAAAGAATAATAAGAAGGCCCGATTACAATTTGCCAAAGATCACCTAAATTGGACAATCAAAGATTGGAAAAAAGTAGCTTTCTCAGACGAATCTAAATTTAATCTTTTTGGAAGCGATGGTAGACAACATGTACGACGTCCTATTGGTACGAGAAATGATGTTCGGTATCAAATTCCTACTGTAAAACACGGTGGAGGAAGTGTGATGGTTTGGGGGATTTTTTCTCTGCACAAGGAGTCGGTTCATTGATCGAGATCAACGGAAATATGAACGCTGATATTTACAAGGACATTTTCGAAAACAATTTGTTATCATATGCTGAAGAAACATTGCCGCAGAATTGGATATTTCAGCACGATAATGACTCCAAACAGACATCCAAGTTGTTAAAACAGTGGTTTTCTGCTTCAAATGTGAGAGTTTTAAGCTGGCCATATCAATCACCGGACTTGAGCCCAATAGAACACTTATGGGAAACGCTAGATCGTCAAGTTCGAAAGCATACATATTTAAATAAAGCCGCATTATTCAAATCAATGAAGGAAGAATGGGATAAAATTTCACCTGCTTGTATTAATCGATTAATTAAGTCAATGCCTCATTGTTGTGCGGCTGTTATCGCTGCAAAGGGTATGGCTACAAAATACTAACATAAAAATATAATTTAAGTCTATTATAGAGCATACGGACATAATTTTTCTCGTAGTACAAAGTGGCCGGAAGCTTTTGCACACATAAATATAAGAATAATAATAATAAATATATTCTTTTACTATATTATTTTGTTTCCTATATCTCATACTCACATCTCATAATGATTAAAAATCATTAGTCTTTTTTTTAATAAATTAAAGTACGAAATGTCACTGGCAGGAAACTTTTGCACGCCACTGTATATATATTAAGATCCGATATGTATTTTCACGTTTTTCTTAGTCAATAGCATAATGTAAAACAGTTATAGCCTCTTAGCAACTTAATAGGCAATGCTTAAAGCAGTAGCTATCAGTCGCGGTTTAATATACAAATTTCGACGAAATAAACCTTCACCATTTTGGCAATCAAATAGTTTTTTTCATAGCAGATAAATTATCATACGTAATGCATTCGTGATAATTTTCGGTCAACCTACACTTTATCGAGACTATTACAGAATTTTTTCAAAATTTTGTGATCAGTACTTTTCGAGATAAGGTAGGTGGACAGGGTTTTTGGCTATTCTTTTTAAAATAATACAAAGAGAACAGTGTGCGCAAGTCTACAGCATATATATTTTTGAACTGCTGTTTTCACATGCTTTCATTTGACACCCCACTCGATGACCTGGTTTTTTTTCATTCTCGATTACACCCCCAAAACTCACCCCTTAAGTCAAAATTTAACTTTTAAAACTACACGGCCCTGATTGGGTCATCAAGTTCTATATTTATGCCAAAATTCAACTTTTTATGTTAAATAGTTTCGAAAAAAATCGGGTGTGACAGAGAGAGAGACAAGCAGATAGACGGACACCATAAAGTGTTCCGAATGGGACACTAAAAAAAACAAACTGTAGTACGTAGGTAAGGCGTTGAAAGTGTTGATTTTTGCTTTCCTCTCTGTCATTGCTAACGCTGCTGAGGAATATTCAATTTGTACACAATTTTTACTATAAGAAATTTTACATTAGTAAAACTTTACTTTTATACCTAAACACCTATTCGCTATTCTATTTTTTTACCCAAGCACAAGTAGAAATACTGTGTCGTGTACCACAGACAGCGTTGGCACCGCACTCAATTGTTTGGGTCAAACCAGCTGACAACTACTTTTGATTATACAAACAAAAGTGTAATAACTTTCAACAGTCGTCAAAATTATAATAAACACGATTTTTATGCACCTTTACTAATCAAACCCACAACATTGTAAATAGAACGCAATCTGGAGTTTTAAATTTTGATATTTGTCCAAATACATTTGATTCGACAAAAAAATACATTTTCTGTGTTTTTCTAGCTCAAATCATATTATCTTCATGCGGCGGCCTTAGTTCCATGGTACAGTTTTCCTGCTTACGGTGCCGAAAGTCTCGGGTACAAATCCTGGCAGGTCCGTGTACATATTTATTTAAATCATAAATTTGGCTTGGCCACATAAATAGGTAGTAGTTGTTGCAGAAATGTTATAACGCCCGTGGCAGCACTATCGCGTTGTCTAAAAAGTACCGTAAAATACAAACGTATGTTTCGGCACTTGAACAGCGTTAATGGATGTTACGACATTTTCGCCTAAGCCAGGGGTTCCTTAACTGTGCGTCGCGACGCGCCCTGAGGCGTCGGACTCTATCCTAGGGGAGTCGCGAGACGATACGCATAGGTCGCCTGCACGCGTCGTAATCAGCTACTGCGCGGCACGGTGCGCGTCTCATCAGCGACTCAGTAAGTCCGTATCTCCATTTCCCCTCGCTTTAGTTCGTTCATCGTTCTGTCGTTTGTTTCGGTACTTTATTAATTCGTCGATTGGTGTGATGGTGTTGATGAATGCAGTGTTTTGATTTCAAGTGTGTTGTATTTAATTTACGCGCGCGTATTCATTACTTAAAATGGATAGCTTTATTCAAATAAATAGAAAACGTGTTCAAGACGCAGAAGAGAGTAAAAAATAAACGATAGAAAAACGAAAAAAAATACAGAAAATATGATGACCAATATTTAGATTTTGGATTTACCTACATTAACAAAGGAAATATGGAACTTCCCCAATGTGTTGTTTGTCATAAGGTGCTGGCTGCTGAAAGTATGCTTCCTAATAAATTGAAACGTCATTTAAAAAAAAACTCACAGTAACTGAAACTTCAGTCGACATCCTTGTTTTCCAAAGCATCTATTTTTTCCAAAGCACTGCTCGCCTTTTACAATATCGCATTTAATAAATATTTTCCAGAGAATCTGAATCAATACCCCTTCCAAAAGACCTCACCACCATTTCAACAGTCGAGGAAGAACAGCTGTTAGAACTATCTTGTGATACGGACCTAAAACCACGATAAAGACAAACTGTTTCAATTTTGGAGCAATGCATTCCAAGAATATCCTGCTACCAATACTACTTTTACCATTTGCTACGTCGTACTTGTGTGAAACTGGCTTTTCTGCGATTGCAGTAATCAAATCGACGTACAGGTCACAAATAAGTTTAGGAAAAGAAATGAGAGTAGCAATTTCAAAACTTCAGCCCCGATTTGAGAAGTTATGCTCAGAAAAGCAAGCTCATCCTTCTCATTAATGGTATTGTTTATAGTTTTTTTTATGTTTTCTAATAAATAATAATTAAGATTCTATATTCTTTGGAGTTTTCTTTGAATAATAAAGTAATTTTATTGTCTGCTAGAGATACACACAGATATCTTTTTTTAGAAGGGCGTCGCAAAAAAATTGCAACTTGTAAAGGGAGTCGCATTAAAAAAAAGATTGGGAAGTCCTGGCCTAAGCTGAACCTTACTCAAATGTGACATATTAGCGCGACCTGTATCCATCCATCAAACACCCTTCATGAAAGTACTTATACAAGGGCTACCTTTTAAGTTTTTACAAAAACAATGAGAGAAAACAAATTGTTTTGGTACAAATCATTTTATTATTTCTCAAAATATTCGCCTTTAAAATTTATACACTTTTGTATGAGTTCGAACCAATTCTCGAAACATTTTTTCCATTCTGAAGTTGATATCTCAAAAACATGGTTTTAATATGATTCAATAGTTTCTTGAGGTAATGAAAATCACTGTGCACGCATTTTTTTTTGACATTCGGGAATAAAAAGAAGTCAAGTGAATACGGGCAATGAGATATTAATGCGATGTTTTTCTCCGTCAAATAATCAATTGTTTGACGTGCTGTATAAGAGTTGGCATTGTCATAATGAAGAATGATGCGACGTTTTCGGTTGTTTTTTCCTAATTTCATCGATGACTTCTGACGAACAAATTGTATACCATTCAGCATTAATTGTTCTTCGATCCTCTAAAGTAATGGTTGCAACATGTCCAGTATAACCAAAGAAACAAGCGATTATTTTCTTGGAAGTCCTTCGCGAACGAACCACTTTTGTTGGATTCGGTTCATCTTAGAACACCCAAACAGTTGATTGTTGCTTAGTCTCCGGCTCGTACGAATATAACCAAGTTTCGTCTCCCGTTACGATGTTAGATACGGACTCTGCATATCGTCGGTCGAATATTTTGAGCATTTCCTTACACCATTTGATACGAGCCTATTTTTGAGATTCGGTCAAATTATGCGGAATCCATCAGGAGCAGATCTTTTTTGCAGCTAAATGTTCATGAAAAACAGAATGTACTGCAGTCTCCGATATGCCTAAGGATGCCTCTATCTCACGATAAGTCACATGCCGATCCTCTACAATCATGTTGCGCACAGCATCGATGTTTTTTGGAACAACAACCGACTTTGGTTGACCTTCACGAAATTCATCGCTGATGGAAGCCCGACCATTCTGCAAACCAATTGTAAACAGTCTTTTTTGATGGTGATTCATTGCCAAAACTTGAACGAAGCGATTCGAGGCAATGTTGTTGATCCAACGAAAATCTTCACGTGAAATTTCCATTTGTTCACAAAACTGTTTTTTTCAACGCTCACTCTAAACAAACTACTCCAATTTCTGAACTGCCACTATTTTAACAATAGTAAATGTCAAATTTTACAACGATGGTAATGTCACATCTCCGCCATCTAGTGGTCGTTTGTAAAAACTTAAAAGGCGGCTCTCGTAGAACAGACTCAAGAATATCCTGACAGACTTTCGTGCGTATGTACGTGTTATGTATCTTGAACTCACTTTTTTTCTGATCTAAGAAAACAGTGAATTTTCTTTAATTTGTATTATTCTTCAAAGATCAGAAAAAAGATACCTACTACTAACTCATTTACGGCTCAGGAGGTTTATTTTATTTGCTTGTGAATTACTAAATGACAAGCTGTGTTGTTTAATTGCTTTAAATAAATTATTTTTTGCTTGAAGGACTTGTGATTTTTTTTTAATACTTACAATTGGTTTCACTTCGATAACTCACTCAAGAATACATACTTATTATATTCAGCGATAAATTTATTTCAATTCAATTTAAAATAATAATTCCTAAAAAATCCCCTATAATCAAAACATATCTAACATAAAATTTACAAATACCCAGGGCCGGCGCTAGCCCAACCACGAGAGCTTCCATGACATAGCCTATCCACTCAAAAGAAAACATCTCCGACTCTAAATTTTGTTTAATATCCAAAAATGTATTAATATATACAGGGTTCCATCCATTACAATTAGGTGGCTCCCTACTTGGGGTTCATCCGGAGATCACACAATATTACCATCATATTCTTACAATAAAACGTATTGACTAATCCAAGGATATAGATTGTAAGAATTGTTTTCAAATTATTTTTCTAGATTCCGCTAAATACGCATTTACTACAGTATTTTTTACATGTTGGAAGGAATATTGAACAAGCACCTTTTTTTCTATAATATAATTTTGCCAAACATATACTTACCAGTCACATAATGCAGCAGCATCGCACAAATAGGATATATCGCTGGACTGTAAACAATATCAGGACAGGCATAACCCAGCACGCTTACGACCCGATCCGCGCACGCGCGCCCCGCCCTCGTCAAATGGTAGGCGTGGCATCTCGACGGTTCGACGAATGGCGGCAGGCCAACCGGACGATCGGGCAATTCCGCCGAGCCGAACACCTGCACCACCATGTCCCAGTAGAAGCCGTCCCCTGAAACTCCGCCCGCTTTTGCGTGTTGTGTGCATAAAATGGACCATAATTCTCTGAAAAAAAAAAGATAAACTTTTGGTGAACTCTCAATCGACATCATACTGGAAGTTATATTATAAATTGGTAAAATCGATGACGCATAAAATAAAAAAAAAAATATAGGAATAATTGTTGGAAAACCCTATTTATTTAAACGGGATACTTACTTTCTTATTGGGTGGCTTGCGGGCCAAGCATTAGTTCTTAATAGTTGTTTCGCTTCATGCGTTTTTCCAGCTTGCAAGAGCGCTTTAACGTCCGCCGCGCTTTTCAGTGGGCGTGCCGTGGGACTGGGCGGCACGCAAACCACGCCCGAGGCATCGACTAAGGATGTGTAGGGCGTGGCTCCTCCGTCGCCATTCGGGGAACAGGGAGCGGCAGGTCCGGCCGCTCCGTCGGCGATCAGCATTTTGGACGCGGCGGGCGCAAGCGCCGTCGACGACGATTGGCCTATGTTAGATCTTGGAACATAATGAGATCACCTGAAAGTAAAAAAAAAGGTTACAAGGGGCTTCTTCACTAAAATCTGTTTAAATACTTTTGAATAAAACTAGAGAAAATAAAATTTTTCTATATTTTTAGACATTCTCAATGCAATCATGTCAGTTTAGGCAAAAATAAGAATGAATATTTTGCAAGCTTCGCGTGTTCTCTTCCGTTTTTTTTTTGTGTAATTATAGGATTCCTTTGAAATAAAAATAACTTTCTGATACTCACATGACTGTTATCTTCTGTTTTGAGAAATTTTTTATATTTTGTTGTATTTCTTGTTCAAATTAACTTTAAACAATGCACATGAAATGGTAATTTTTTGCCATCCATTGCTTTTAGATTTGATCATAAAAATTCTTTATATTTAGTGTTCCCTACGGAACACTTATAAGATTACCTCGGTGACTGTCCGTCCATCTGTCTATCTGTCTGTCACACCCGATTTTCTCCGAAACTATTTGGCATAGAAAGTTGAAATTTGGCCCAAATATAGGAATTGGTGGCCCCATCAAAGCCGTGTAGTTTTGAAAGTTAAATTTGGAGGGTGAAATGGAAAGGGAAAAAAAAAGAATTATCAGGTCATCGAGTGGGTTGTCAAATGAAAGCTTTTAAAAAGACCATATATATGATGTAATACCTGCGCACACTTTTCTTGTGTCCGACTTGCACTTGGCCGGTTTTTTTTATTATATATCCTTGTTTTATTTTTAAAAACATAATGAAAACCCTAGATCTTATAATGGGAGCAAAACATCTTAAAACTGGAGCACAATTAAGAAGAAAAAGGCACTACTCAAATTCATAAAGATCCATAAGGTAACTTTATATAGACTAACATTGGCCTGATGATATTAATGACTTCAATGGGATTGGCTGGAGTGGAAGTGGTGGGGATTGGCTAAGATAGTATTATGACTTCTAATAATAATTAAATACTAATCGAATTATATTAAGTAACGAAAATTATATGACAAATACTGATAAGAATGTTTTCATAAATCATAGGTAATTCAGATATTTATGACAGTTAATGTTCCACTGAAATCATTTAAAATTACTAATCATTTCTGGAATCATTTGGTCGATTATGATAGATCGTAATAGATTTATTGCATTTCTAAAACCGAGGGTGGAGCAAGAAATAATTCTAATAATATTGAATGCTAAAATATAGAAATGACGAATTATTTATGCAATAGCAACGTTGTGCGTTTAAAAAGAAAGTGAACTTTCGAAAATAGAAGAAAATGGCAACGCTTTCGTTGTCGAAAGTTACAACCTACATTAGTAAGGTGTTTCACCATATTTGTTCTATTAAATGCCTAGTTATAGTGGTAAGAGTGACAGTGTGTTTTAACGAATGGTCGGAAAAATTTTTCGAACAAACACTTTTGATTTGAAAAATAAAAAAGTGCTTGAGAGCTCGAATTCATTATTGAGATTGATTGATGGGGATTCAAAAATCCAAAAATGTACACAACATTTTTACTGCTCATAAGCCATTAAACTTCTTTGAAATGATCGTTGATGATGGAACGTTGTTTTTTTGAACATTGTGAGACAATTTTTGAGCCAAATTAAACTTGGTGTGACTCTGAGCAAAAACAAACTTCGTGTGTCACCTTATATCGCATCCTGTACATTCTCTTCTTTCCATGACTTCGTTCACCAATTAAAGGAAAGCGACACGACACGAATGCGAAATAGTATCGGCTCGGGCCGATAGGTGGCGGTAGATACAACCTTAACAACGCCGCGTAACAAGTTTCGACCTGCTAGTTCGTTCTCTGCGGTTCTTGCAATAGATACGAAAAATGAGTCCCGCGTGTGTGTGAAATATTGTTTTAAACTCGGGAAAAGTGCTAATGAAATGAAATGATTCGAAAAGGGTTAAGAGACGAAACCCTGAGCCCTAGGTCAATTTTCGAGTGGCCCTACCGATTTAAGACTGGCTGAACTTCAAGGGAAGATAACGAGCGTCCCGGAAGACCTTCGACTGCAACCACGCCTGAAATCATCCTTAAAGTGCAACAAATAATTCGTTGAGACCATTGTCGGACAATTCTGAACATCTGACGAACTTTCCATTGGTTAGAAAGCGGCCAAAGCCTTGAAACGAGAACAGTTTCCTCCTGCATCACAACAATGCATCGGCTCACATTCGTTTTGTACGCAACGGTTTTTGCCTAAGAATTCCATGACTGTCATCCCCCACCCTCCTCATTAGCCTGATTTGGCAGAGCAGGCAGGTTTCCGCACAGGGTATGGAATAAACGTCCATCTGCTTACAGTTAAAGTCCTCATCGAAAAATGTATAGAATATAATAAGACTCTAATGCTCATATTCGTGGACTTCGAAAAGGCTTTTGATTCTGTAAACCAGCAGACTCTTGGAAGCACTTATTAAATCTCGTATTGATCATCGATACTCCAGTGTAATTAAATATAGTTATGAAAATGCTATTGCTAATGTCAAAACACAAATAACCAATCCACCAGCAAATTTCAAATCGAAAGAGAAGTGCGCCAGGGTGATACGCTCTCTCCCAAGCTTTTCGTAACACTTCTAGAAAGTATGGGGAAAAATAGGGCTTAACGTTGACAGTGAAAAGTTAAATCACCTTTATTTTGCCGACGACACTGTCTTAATAATAGACAATATGCAAGAAGCACAAACTGTGCTGCCCATGCTTCAAGACGCTTCCGGAAGAGTTGGTTTATGACAAATCTTGTATTAAACGACACTATAAAACTAAATAACGTGCAAGTACACCGATATACTCGTAAATACCTAGGACATGAAGTCAGCATAGGACGAGACAACCCAACTCATGAAAGTTAGCGGTGAATAGGACTCTCCTGGACGGCATATGGCAAACTGAGCTATATATTTAAATTTAATCTTCCGATGTGATTAAAAAGATAAGTTTTTGACAGATGCGTACTACCCCTTCTTACATACGGAGTCGATACTCTCACATTGACGGAGAAAAATATCAAAAAAAATGTGTCATGCAAAGAAAAATGGAGAGGTCAATGTTAGGCGTTACTCTTAGTCACATTATCAGGAAAACAACGGGGGTACAAGACGCAGTCAAATTCATTCTACATCTGAAACGGAACTGGGCTGGGCATGTTGCTAGGTTTAAGGATGAACGAAGGGCAAAGAGAATTATATAGTGGCGACGAAGATCCGAAGCCTATCGAAGTAGAGGTAGACCACCAAGTCGGTGAACTGATTAACTGAAGAGAGTGTCTGGAAATTGGGAACAAGAGGTCTTTGTTAAATTGAACGACTTCCTGCTGTATGTGAATATTTGCATGGGTAGCCAATGTTCGAACGTTGAAAGTGAATGTAGAAATAAACGTATTGTTATCTGCAAAGCTGTAGGTTGGATTCTTGGTCCTTTCCACCAGATTGTTAATGTAACTGAGAAAGAGAGTAGGAGATAATTATAATAATAATACACAGGGACACACACACACCTCTCGAGTTATCCCGGGCAGACCACTTAGCAGATACACACAGTAACACCCAATTACAACAGGAAAAGATGAAAACGTGGTCAGAGAAAACACTCCACGGAAAACACAGATACCACATAGAACAAGACCACGTAAATAAAAAACAATCATACACCTGGTTACAGGATGGGCAGCTCTTCCCTGAAACAGAAGGCTTCTTACATGCCATCCAGGATAAAGTCCAGAAACTACCAAAAGCATATCATCAAAACCCAACTATTACAGAAGACAGATGCAGGAAATGCCACCAGCAGAAAGAAACGATAGAACACATAACAAGCGGATGTAAAATATTAGCCGGAACGGAATACACAACATACAAACTCATAGAAAACACAGATCCCTACTACAAATACACACCAACATCCATACTTGAAAATAAATATTACAAGCTCTACTGGGACATCAGTATCCATACGGATAAAACAGTCTCCGCCAAAAGACCCGATATTACTTTTCAGTGCAAAAAAGGAAAAGTTACCTATCTAATTGACATAGCTGTCCCCAACGACACAAACATCCGAACGAAATACACAGAAAAAATTTCCAAATACACAAACCTTGCAACGGAAATAAAAAGGCTATGGAAACAAGAAAAAGTCATCATTGTCCCCCTCATTATATCAGCCACAGGCCTTACACCAATCACACCACACTTACAATTAGGACTCAACACAAACATACACAGAAACATTCAGAAGTCAGTGATTTTGAAAACATGTAACATTGTCAGGTCATTCCTTAATACATAATGGTAATAGCGTTTGTGCTGACTTGGCTTTGGCCCGTTAGCCAAACATGGAACTACATTGACCAAATGTGAAAAAGAAGAACTTTTTTGTAATAATAATAAACGTTTTTATTTTATACTCGGCGAAATGCAGCAATACTTTTAACCGAGTTCCCAAAAAATACACAATAGAAATAAAAAAAAATAAAATAAAAATACAAACTCAAATTCGACATAAGAAGTCACCATTAGTACTTAAACTCTACTTACTCTAAACTAAAAAAGGAACAGATTGTAATTCTACATGAATTGATATTGATACCCATATACCAACCATGATCCCCACTTTATCCTATAAAAGAGACATAAAAATAACAGTCAATAAGTCTGAAATAAAATCTCCTTTAGCTGCCTTCTGAAAGACAGTTCAGATAGAGCAAGCAAACCTTCAGGAATTTCGTTCAGAAGTTTAGCAGATGTATAGCCGAAAGACTGTTTAAACACACTTGTAGATCATATCGAGTCTTGAGCACACCGGCGTTGAGAAGGTGTCAGAAAGGTGTGAGGAAGACTCGTAAAAAACGCTCTCTGAAGAAATACGGGAGTCGTAAACAAAACTTTTTAGATATACCATAAGAGCGTAGCTTAGCCAACAATGCAACGTACCACACATGGTTGAATGCCTTGGATAAATCAAGTGCAACCGTTCGAGATTCTCCAAAGTATTCAATTGCGTTGTTCCAAACATGTGTTGCATAAGTTAGAAGACCTGTTGATCTTGATAATAGCTAATAACATTCCATCCTTGACGATATTTTAAAGATGCTGATTATAGCCTTATCCATAACTTCCCATATTATTGAAAGCTGTGCGATTGGTCGGTAGTTGTTTGGCAAGGTCTCCTTGCCTTTTTTGGTTGAACAAGGGGGTTGAAAAGTCTACAAAAACTCGTATTAGTTCTCTCGCGCATTTTTTGAGTATTATAGTAGGTATTCCGTCAGCACCAGAAGCCTTTTTGGTGTCTAGCTTCATTAAAATACCTTTTATGATACGAAGACATTATTGGGCATCCTTGACTGCACTATGGGAATAGTTGGTAGTGGGGTTCCTTGGAAGTTAAAAGCTAAAAAGTGTATCGCTGGTCTCGCTGCAGGCAGTGACAGCATCGACCTTCCAAAAAACGTCCGATCAGTGGAGAAAATGGTAGAACTAGGGCATTCTGCGGTAGGAGGGTTACTTTAAAGGTGACGAGAGTCCCGAAGAGTAAAAGTCACACGTTCAGATTTTATGGCGTTAGGTCGGGAAATTTTGGGTGGCGACAAATAACACGTAGGCTAAAAAGTTTTTAGTCTGACACATAGATGTCGCCCTTTTCAAAAAATCCATATGATTTTTAGGAAGTACCAACCTTTAAACGATACATGTCAAAATTTCATGATATTTTGACGATTAGTTCACAAGTTACAGTGGTTTTAGTGACGTTACTTTTGTTATTTTCAAAACAATGGAAAAAATCGAATTTCGTTTGTTGATTAAACACTGTTTTGTAATGGGAAAAAATACAGTTCAAGTAAAGCAATGGCTTGATAAGTGTTACAGGGACTCTGCCCCTGGAAAATCACTCATCATTTACTGGTATGCTGAATTTAAACGCGGTCGTATAGATACAATTGATGCTGAACGCTCCGGGCGCCCAAATGAGGGCGTTACACCCAAAAACATCAAAAAAATCCACAAAATTGTTTTGGATGACCGTAAAGTGAAACTGTGTGCGATAGCTGACACCCTAAAGATATCAAAAGAACGTGTTGGCCATATTTTGCATGAACATTTGGGCATGAGAGAGCTCTGTTCGAAATGGGTACACAGTGGACCAAAAATAACGACGTGTTGATGATTCTGAGCACAAAGTACAATAAAAAGGATTTTTTTTCATATGATATGTGACAACGGATGAAACATGGATCCACTACTACACACTGGAATCAAATCGGCAGTTAGCTGAGTGAACAGCAGCTGGCGAAAGCTGGCCGAAGCGACAAAAGACACACCAGTCGGCTGGGAAGGTTTTGGTCTCTGTATTTTGGGATGCGCATGGAATAATTACCATCGACTATGCTGAGAAGGGAAAACCATCAATAGCGAATGTTATATAAAGTTATTGGTGCATTTGAAGGCAAAAATTGCAAAAATAGGGCCCGAAATAAACAAGAAAAAAGTGCTTTTTCATCAAGACAATGCACCGTGTTACAAGTCAATGGTTACGATGGCAAAATTGCATGAATTGAAGTTCGAATTGCTTCCTCATCTACCGTATTCTCCGGATTTGGCCCCAAGCGACTATTATCTATTCGCAGACCTCAAAAAAATGCAAAAGAATTTATCGCCGAAACTGAGGTCTATTTTAAAGGCAGAGAAATCCTTCTACAAGAAAAGTATAGAAATGTTTGACTGATTGTATCGCTCTTGAAGGAGGCTATGTTGAGGAATAAAGTCGAATTTTGCAAAAAAAAAAAATGTTTTTTAAGTACCTAGACCAAAAATTTTTCAGCCTACGTGTTATAATAGATATCCTGCCACACAAACCTTTACAATCCATTCTGAACCGATTCAAGAAACGACGCACGTGACATATAAGTTGGAGACTAAATAGGTGAAGAGTACTCCAAAATAGGTCTCACAAGCGACTGATACAGTACTTTTTGAGTATGAGAAAAATTTCTACCCACTCTGCAAAGAAAACCCAACACTTTTAGTGATTTATTAATAACTAGCAGTGCCTGCGGCTCCGCTCGCGTGGACTTGATTCACTACTGTCGTCACTGCTTATTCCTTATGTTACCTAACGTTATAAAATATCTGCCATTATTTCCCCTTATCTCCCATTATTTCTCCTAATCTCCCATTATCTCTACATAATTTTCATTATCTAGGCTTATCTCTGCTCATCTCCCATTATTTCTCCTTATCTCCCATTATCTAAGCTTATCTCGACTTATCTCGCAATATTTCTCCTTATCTCCCATTATTTCTCCTTATCTCCCATTATTTATACTTATCTCTCATTATCTCACCTTATCTCCCATTATCTAGGATTATATCGAATTATATAGAATATATGTATGTATAAATTTATAAAAACACGTAAATCGGATAAGTGATAAGCGCACTAACGGACAGACAGACAGACAGAGAGACGTTGCATTTTATATATATTATATTCTTTGCAGCATGATAGTCTTCCATATTTAATGGTTTAGGCAGTGTATTGCAAGAGAACGCGTTAACGGTAACCTTTTTTCCGACTTGATTCACCATCATCGTCACTGCTTATTCTTTATGTTACCTAACGCAATAAAATATATCTTATAACCTGGTCAGAGAACATATGTATGTTTTAAAAAAAAAGCACGTAACGCAGTAACGGACAGACAGACAGACAGAGAAAGAACGTTGCATTTTATATATATTATAGATAGATAACCTGGCCAGAGAACATATGTAAGTTTTAAAAAAAAGCACGTAAATCGGATAAGTGGTTCTTCGGTGATAAGTGCACTAACGGATAGACAGACAGACAGACAGAGAGACGTTGCATTATAGATATGTTATAGATATTCTTTGCTACAACATATTGTTCCATATTTAATGGTTTAGAATGTTTAAAAAAAAAGTACGTAAATCGGATAAGCGCACTAACGGACAGATAGACAGACAGACAGACAGAAAGACATTGCATTTTATATATATTATAGATATAGATTATTATTATTACATAACCTGGCCAAAGAATATATATATGAATTTAAAAAAAGACACGTAAATCGGATAAGTGGTTCTCGCGTGATAAACGCACTAATGGACAGACAGACAGACAGAGAGACATAGCATTTTATATATATTATAGATTATAGATATTCTCTACTACATAATATTGTTCTATATTTAATGGTTTAGGCTGTGTATTGCAAGAGAACGCGCTAGCGACAAACTTTTTTTTTTCCGACTTCATTCACTATTATCGTCACTGCTCATTCCTTAAGCTACTATCATAATAAAATATAGCCTATAACCTGGCCAGAGAACCTATGTATGTTTTAAAAAAAAAGTACGTAAATAGGATAAGTGGTTCTCCAGTGATAACCGCACTTAGGGACAGACAGACAGACAGAGATACGTTGCATTTTATATATATTATAGATGTAATAAAATATATATCTATAATCTGGTCAGAGAAGATATATATGTATTTAAAAAATCACGTAAATCAGATAAGTGGTTCTCGAGGGATAAGCGCACTGACGGACAGACAGACAGAGAGACGTTGCATTTTATATATATTATAGATATAGATTATTATTATTTTTAAATAACCTGGCCAAAGAATATATGTATGAAATTAAAAAAAGACATAAATCGGATAAGGGGTTCTCGCGTGATACACGCACTAATGGACAGACAGACAGACAAAGAGACATTGCATTTTTTTTATATATATTATAGATTATAGATATTCTCTGCTACATAATATTGTTCTATATTTAATGGTTTAGGCTGTGTATTGCAAGGAAACGCCTTAGCGGCAAACTTTTTTCCGACTTGATTCACTATTATCGTCACTGCTCATTCCTTATGCTACCTATCGTAATAAAATATAGCCTATAACCTGGCCAGAGAATATATGTATGTTTTAAAAAAAAAGTACGTAAATCGGATAAGTGGTTCTCCAGTGATAAGCGCACTAACGGACAGACAGACAGACAGAGAGACGTTGCATTTTATATATATTATAGATGTGATCGGAACGAAAATGAAAGTCCAGTTTGAGGTCCAGTATTATACCCAAACCATTGACTTTATTTATCGAAGTAAATATTTGGTTATTTAAATAATACGAATAATTTAGTTTCTTATCTCTCCTATAAAAGACATTACCGGATATTAAGATGAAAGGAATTAATTTTACACCACTTTGCGAAATTGTCCAGTTCTGACATCTATTCGCAGGACTCAAAAAAATCTTCGCGGGAAAGAGACTTGGCTTCGACGAAGAAGTTATCGCCGAAACTGTGGCCTATTTTGAAGGCAATGACAAATTCTTCTACAAGAAAGGTATAGAAATGTTAGAAAAGCGTTGGACTGATTGTATCGCTCTTGAAGGAGACTACATAACATATGTTGATGAATAAAGTCGAATTTTGCAAAAAAAAATGTGTTTAAGTACCTAGACCAAAAACTTTTCAACTTACGTGTTAAATGAAAATAAATAAATAAATTACAGCAATACATTTTCGCTTGATTGTATGCAATTAGGAATATCCGCTTTTTTTCAAATCCAGTTATGTAACTGACATCGATAAGCGTGATATCGAGAGCTCAATGATCTATGGTACCTGACGATTTCTCTTGATTGATAGCCCTCATAATTTATGTTCATGACATAACGTTCCATAATTTATACTGACTTGACGTTAGGGAATTGGATTAATTTATACTAGGTATTTTTGTTGTCCTATTTTATTAGTCGAATTTTTTGTTCATTATAAAACAATTAAAATGTGAATGATTGGTTTCGTAATTTGAAAATTTTTTTATAGACTTAATTATTAGACATCAGCGATTTTCGAGCAATGCTAGAGCATCTACTGTCGAATTTATTTTATTTGTAGGAATAAAGTTCTTATTTATGATGCCTCAGCATTTAATTTGTTTTTGTTTTCAAGTGACTTAGAACTTCATAAAATTGGTTAGCTCAATTAATTTCCAATCAGAATGTTTTAGAATTTTTCAAAAATTGTCTTTTTTGACTGATTCCTACATAAATATTCTATAGTGTATGTATTTGGAGTTGGCAGCAGAATTCTCTCATTGTAGATGTAAATACATGTTGGGGTGCGCCCAAAAAAAAAGAGATTTCTTATGCATTTTACTTGATTTTGCTACTTGTTTTGAATTATTTTTAAGGGTTCACCCTATTTTAATATGATTTTAACGGTGCTTATAAAACATGGCATTTACCCGAAAATAACTTGTATAATCCATATTGGCACTTACTATCTAGTAATATACCATAAATACAGCCGCCACTTAGTTTAAGCTTTATAATTATTGTTATTTCGTGTGCGTCATGGAAAATATTTGCGAGTGAAGTGTATCTCAACAGGTTACCCCGTGCAAAAGTAGAAAACACTTATCTACTGATGCCAAGGAAATTGTAAAGAATATTTATTCAACCCTAATGGAACGTGGTAATGTTAGTAAGCAAGCAGCGCTAGAAGAAAAAGCCACATTAACGAACAATCCAACATCAACGGTATGGAAAATTGTGAACAACCCTATTCTAGTGAGGAAGAAAAGAAGTGATGCTGGCATTTTCTCAAGGATAGATGGAAGTGATCAAGATATATACGGCCTAAAATTTACAAGATATACGAGGCACAAAGTGTGCCTACATTGGATGATTTAATGAAAAGGTTTGAAAGAGATGAAACCGTGATTAAATGTAGTAGGACAACATTATGGAAGTGTATTCAACACATGGGTTTCAAATTTAAAAAACTTAATAAAAGACAAGTTTTAATGGAGTCCAAGAGAATTCAGGAATGGCGACGGGAATATTTAGAAAAAATAAGGTTTTACAGAGACGAGCATGGTTCGACACATACGATACTCCGGAAAGGGGTTGGGTTACCTCCAAATAGTGTAATTGTGATGGACCACGCAAGCTATCATAGCAGGCAGTTAATCAAAGCTCTCTGCTCAAACGATATAAAAGCAACAATTCAAAACTACAGGTACGATAATGACATTTACTTCCACGAAGATTATACCAAACAGCAATTGATAGAAGTTTTGAAGAGTTTAAACATAAAAAACCGGTCAAGTGCAAGTTAAACTTGCACAATTAGTGTTCCGTACGTTGATTGTTTTTAAAATAAAAATTTTTGTTAGGGTGGTATAAAGTGATCAGTGAATTCACAAAAACACACCCCAAATGAGTTTTCAACAAAGTTTGTTTCCAATCTTTACCGAAAACTGATGACCAAAAGCAAAATTTCAAGGTCACCAACCTTGAAATTTTGCTTTTTTTTATATACCAAATAAATTATTAAAGGTAATGCACTCGTGATAATTTTCGTTCAATCTATACCCCGTGGAGAATATTCCAGAATGTTTTCAAAATTTTTTGATCAGTACTTTTCGAGATAAGGTACGGGACAGCGATTTTTTAAAAGTAATACGAAGAGAAGTGTGCGCAAGTATTACATTATATATATATTTTTTACTCGTGTTTTTAGAAGCTTTTATTTGACACCACACTCGATGACCTAGTAAAATAAATTTTTTTTCACTTCCGATTTCATCCCTCAAAACGAACCCCTTAAGTCAAAATTTATGTTACGGTGGTATAAAATGATCAGTGACTTCACAAAACACACCCCAAATGAGTTTTCAACAAAGTTTGTTTCCAATCTTTACTGAAATCTGATGACCTTGAAATTTTTGTTTTTTTTATATACCATATAAATTATTAAAGGTAATGCACTCGTGATAATTTTCGTTCAATCTACACCCCGTGGAGAATATTCCAGAATTTTTTTCGAAATTTTTTGATAAGTACTTTTCGAGATAAGGCCCGGGACAGCGATTTTTCGCGAATTTTTAAAAATAAAACAAAGAAAAGTGCACGCAACTATAATATTATATATATTTTTTACTCGTGTTTTCACAAGCTTTTATTTGACACCACACTCGATGACCTAGTAAAAATTTTTTTTTTCACTTCCGACTTCACCCCCCAAAACTAACCCCTTAAGTCAAAATTTAATTCTCAAAACTACATGGCTCTGATAAGGCCATCAATTCCTATATTATTACCAAATTTCACCTTTCTATGTCAAATAGTTTCGGAGAAAATCGGGTGTGACAGACGGACAGACAGACGGACACACACCGAAGTGATCTTATAAGTGTTCCGTACGGAACACTAAAAAGGAGTATGTCTGTGACAATTATGCAAAGGACATAGGGCATACAGTTTTAAGGATTCCACCATACCATTGTATATTTAATCCTATAGAGCATATTTGGCATCAATTGAAATCTGCCATTCGTCGTAATCATATTTGCCCCACTGTTAATTCCAGTGTACTGAAACTTATGGAAACCGAGGTTTTTAATGTACCTCTACAGAGTTGGGCGAACTCTGTCATACATGTTTAAAAATTCATATATCCATATTGCAAATAATATAGAAAAACTAATAATTAGATAATGATAGCGATAGTGATATTATTTTAAGTGAATAATGTAATTAATTTTAATAAGTAATAATTTGTATTTGTAATAAAAATAATTGGTAATAAGATGATTTGTAATAAACATAGTATAAACATTGTTTAATGTCTTTCCAAAAAACCAAAATAATTAAATTCTAAGCAAAGTACGGACCTGTTCAATCATATTTGAAATTTACAGCTTGCACTAATAGGAATCAGTTAGTCACTTCACTATAAGTATGGACGGACTTTATATACATACAACATATAACAAATGTAGTGCAAGGTAACAATAGAGAGATTTTGCAACGCTGATTTTGGTAGGCCACTGTCGTTATCTTTATTTGAAGAATGCCCCCACTGTCTGGAGCTTACACAGAAGAAAAGCGAAGAAATTAAATCTAAGGATTCAGCTGTTATCGTTATTTGAAGCATGCGCCCACGATTTGGAGCATGCGCAGTATTAAAAAAACAAAATAAGAAAAATCTTTATTAAAGATAACGATTTCCCTTGTTTAGGAACTTATAAGAGAGGTTATTTGAAGTTCGTTATTCTTATCGCTATTATGATAGGGTCTGTTTTTTTTTCCTAGTTAGGTATACAAACGACTAAGAAAATACAGTAAAACTGAAATGATAATCTTTTATTGTAAACAACACTGACAATAGTTAATTAGTGCTCAGATTATGTTGGGATTTTGCAATCTTTGGCACAATGGCATTACAGTGTGTGTGTAGTGCTAATTTCGAATAAAATTTTATTTATCGCACATCCGTATTACCTTATATTGAAGAAATTGATAGAAACCTGCTAGAGACAACTTTAATTTAGAAACTTGCGTTGACCCATCAAATACTAATAACCAGTGTCCTTAACCATGAAATGAATAAAAAAATCTCGGTAAGTTTATAGAAGATGAATATTAACTTAACCTTAAAATTCCTTCTCGTTAATACTGCGCATCCTTGAGATAGCGATAAGGAGAAAGGCATTTGAAAAATAAGAGTAGAGAGCCACTGGGAAGTCGAGTCAGAGAGTCGGTTCAATTTCGCGAGGCCTGCCGGAAACCCTCTCATAAGGCAGTCATTAACAATTTGATTCATGGTCTGTCGAGCTTCACCGCAGCTTGTGTACGCCAGTATCTTTCATCTATGCATCATACTATTACTTCTGCCGTGTCTGGTTCGGAATCTATTCAGTTGGCACCAGATTTTACGTGAGAGCTCAAAAACTAGCTAGAGGGATTTGGTTTGAGGAAGTGACAATTTGGACTGGAGGTCTTGATCGAGCCAAATCTTGATTTTAGTTGCGTGCGGCGGAGGTTTTTTATGTCCAGTTGGATTGAAAGAATTAGATCGTTTCTTGTAGCTTTTTTCCATTCGCGTGTAGCTGCAACCAATCTTCTGATATCAGTGCGAGTAGCCAGATTGTTGGTATCGATTTGACAGTACCCGTTATAATTCTCACTGTCTCGTTTAGCTGGACATGTATTTTGTGAGAACGGGAACTTCAGTACCAAGCTGGGGCACAGAGAGTCAGAAGAACAAAGTGTATTTGGGCTTGCTTACCATGTCGTTCCAGTAATCTTGTGCCTAATGTTGTCCGTTTAGTTAATAATTACAATATATTCTTTGTAATTGTAACTTTTTTTTTCTCTTATATGTATTTAGTCTTCTTGGTGTTAGTTTTTTTGTTTTATGTGTTATTGTACTACACAGTCTGTCAAGTAAGAACGTGTTCGCGATAATTCATTTTTGGCAGATGCGATTTAACAAAAAATCGGCAGAAGAAACCCTTGTCTACGACGCAATTTAGTAAAGAATCAGTCGATTCCGAACTTTCGTCGAAATCACGTAGAATCCAAAATGAGTCACTTGTTTGCACATCAGTTCGAGGCAGTCTTTCTTTGTTCCCATCCAAAGGGTTCTAAAATGACACATTCTAAGGCCGCTAAATATATTAAAAAGTCGATGTCGTTTGTAAAGAAGTGGGTAAATGATTTTAACGAGACGAAAAATGTCGACGACGTGGCTCGGTAGGCAAAGTCACTCCGAAGTCGAAAAACCGAATCGTGTTTTTGCGGGATTCTAAATTGACGCTGCGTCAAAGAGCGGCAAAATTAAGAAACTCGGGATTGAATGTATCCCATGAGACCATTCGACAACATCTTCGTGCTCATGATGTCAAATTCCGAAGCACGTTGAAGAAACCTTTGCTGGACGAAAATCACGTCGCAAAGCGACTCGCTTGGGCCACGATAAGATAATGAAGTGGCCTTCACAATCGCCGGATGCCAACCCTATTGAAAACCCTTGTAAAGAGAAAGTTAAGAGGAAAGACTCTGGGTACTTTGACTCAGTTGTCTCGCGAAATTCGAAAAATTTGGAGATCATTGCCGCACGAGTATGCAGAAAATCTCTTCAACAGCATGCCTCGAAGATGCCAGGCGATTTTTGATGCAGGAGGTGATTGGACAACTTACTAAGGTAATTGTGCCGTTGTTAGCACTCCAAAGAATACACTGAAGGTAAAAAATTTTTTTCGAAACACATTTTTTCAAGAACATGAGCGGTCATGTTCTTACTTGACACATTGTACAAAAGCCTTTATGTTAAGTAATATTTACATCTTAGAGAATAATGTAAACTTCCATACGTTACAAAGCTTATACCAGGTGTACAAGTATGAAATGCGGATTTTTTTTCTAAAAAAAACATGTTAAATTTGGAAGAATTATAAAAAGTGCTTTATTCAAAGTATGCTCCATGGCTTGTTATACATTTTTCCCATCTTTCGGGCAATTTGTGAATACCACGCCAGTAAAAATCTTCCCCTTTTGCTGCGAACCATTCATCGAGCCATTTTTTCACATCTTCGTAAGAACCGAAGCGCTGCTCAGCAAGTGCATGACCCATCTATGCAAACAAGTGGTAATCGGAAAGAGCCAAGTCTGGTGAGTAAACCGCATGGGGCAGAACTTCCCTGCTGAGTGCTTCCAACGTGTCGCGAACTGGTTTTGCCGTATGTGATGGAGCATTGTCATGAAGAAAAATGACTTTGTGTTGCGTCCTTCGTGTGTTCTGGCCTTTTTTTTCAAGCAGCGAACGGTTCAAATCGGTCAATTGTTGTTGGTAACGTTTAGTATTAACCGTTTCCCCAGATTTTAACAGCTCATAATAGACCACGCCCCTCCGGTCCCACCAAACACAGAGCATCGTCTTTCTGCCAAAGCGATTCGGTCTTGCGGTCGATGTGGATGGTGCGCCTGGGTCTACCCATGATTTTTTGCCCTTGGGATTCTCAAAATAAATCCACTTTTCATCCCCTGTAACTATACTATGCAAAAACGACTTCTTTTTGTACAGAGCGAGCAAAATGTCACAAGTGTTTTTGCGCTTTTCCATTTGCCTGTCGTTCAACTTATGTGGTACCCATCTACCGGTCTTCTGAATCTTTCCCATCTCTCGTAGCCGATTGGAAACAGCTTGTTGAATAACGCCCAATTGCTCGGCGAGTTGTTTTTGTGTTTGCGAATCATCTTCGTCCAACAATGCTTTCAATTCCACACCTTCGTATTTTTTTGGGCGGTTTTCCACGTTCCTTGTCTGCAACATCGAAGTCACCACTTTTGAAACGCCGAAACCATCGTTCACACGTATCTTGCGATGGAGCATGTTCACCATAAGCTTCTCGAAGTAATCGGTATGATTCAACAGCAGTTTTTCTTCAAATGAAAACAAAAAATTAATGCTGTCCGCGAATGCTCTGTGTTCGGTATAAATTTCGACATATTGAACACAACAACACAACACTATGCACACACTTTTCCAATTTATCACTCGTGCGCGTCTGACACTTGTTGATGACACAACAAAATGGCGCAGTATCAAATCTTTATAGCACAAACTGCACTGGTGCACCATCTGTTGTCTGAAATCCGCATTTCATATTTGTACACCTGGTAAGGTAGGACACTGTATGTGAGTGTAAAATGTAGATCCGAAGAATCTGCATCGACAGCGAAACGCGTCATCACAATCTAAATAAACCAGTGGAAATTGACTAAAAACAGTCTTTTATTATATAATGAAAAGGAAAGTAACAATTGATAATAAAACGGAGTTTATTCCTACAGGGTCGTGCTTATACAGATTTGAGGGAAAAATAGTACCGAACTCAATAAAACTTTTCGGTCTAGAAATGAGAACAGAACCGTATGTACTTAGGGTGATTCAATGTTATAATTGTTTATTATATGGCCACATAAAAAACCAGTGCAGAAGTAAAACTAAATGCCAATCCTGCACGAAAGTTCATGAAGGAAGATGTAGTTCGGACCCAATATGCTACCACTGTAAAAGATCATTCCATATCTCAACAAATAAAGAGAATTATCCCGAGTTTGAAAGAGAGAAACAAATTAAATTCTATATGTCGAGAAACGCGGTATCGTTCTATGAAGCCAATCAATTAGTGGTCCCAATAAGGAAAAATTGTGAAAATCAAGTTCAGGATGAGAGAGAATACCCAATCGGTATGATTCAACAGCAGTTTTCTTCAAATGAAAACAAAAAATTAATGCTGTCCGCGAATGCTCTTTGTTCGGTATAAATTTCGACATATTGAACACAACAACACAACACTATGCACACACTTTTTCAATTTATCACTCGTGCGCGTCTGACACTTGTTGATGACACAACAAAATGGCGCAGTATCAAATCTTTATAGCACAAACTGCATTGGTGCACCATCTGTTGTCTGAAATCCGCATTTTATACTTGGTAGACATATTTCTTCTGAATCTGTATTAAACGACCGGGGTGGGTGGGGCTTCATGACTGATCTGTTCTCAAACTGGTGAGAGGTAAAGACCAGTGTCATGATTAAGATTGTTGGGATGTTTAGATATTTCGATTGAGTCTCAAATTTTTCTAGAATAAAAAAAGGAATTGGTTGACAGGATCTTTGAATAATCAAGGAAAATCTGGTGTCCTGTTTCATGCTGGTATTCTACAAGTGGTGAAGTGAAAATGTTACGAAGACATAAGGCCCTATTATGTTCTTTAATCTTAGTACATATTTTTCTGCTCATTCCGCCGATACAGATTTTCCTACAGCTACATGGGATTCCGTCGACTCCTTGGTATTCGAGAGGAATCTTATCTCTAACAGTTAAAGATAAGGGCACATAGATCTCGCACGATTAAGATGAAAATGGTTTAAAGTACTAAAAAATGATAATGATTTAATATTTACAGTATTTAAGACAACTTATACGACATTAACTCCTTTAAATCAGCGTAAATTATATCAAATTAAAGTATAATAAATCATCATTAAATGTTCTAAAGTTTCATCAAATCAATAATCACTATAATTTTTTAATTTTCGTTTTTTAAACTCATTTAGATTGCGCTAAATGATCCTAAAGCGAACCTAAAGATAAACCTACTTTAATTATCTTTAAATCTATTAAAATCTTTTTAGATCACAATTAAGCTTCGGTGAAGCATTATTTAAGTCTACTTCTCCTCCATTGGTAATGTATATTTGTGTGATTTTAAAATATATGTGATATTGAACTATTAAATAATAATAGCCCAGTCGACCAGGTTAACAGGCTGCATTTTGGTACACAAGTAGTTTTTTAGACGTAAAATACGATAAAAAAAAGTTTGCTGCTCTGAAGTGTACGCTAAGCCTACAAAATCGAAAATAAAATTAAAAATTCGCAAATATTTCGAAAAATAAAAAAGGTAGTGAAATGAAAAACAGCACGTGAAAGTTCGGGAAATTTTACATAAAAAGTAGTACAGTAGAACCCCGATTAACCGAGTCGCGATTATCCGAGGTACGCGCGACTATGCTGCGAATTAACCGAGCTTCTAAAATATGTATGTACATATTTCCACTTAACATCGTCGGGGCCTTCGGGGAATCCCCGTGGCCCGTGTGAGGGGTTCCCCTATTTATGTTTTTGGACTCTTTCAGCATGTAAATTTGCGTGAATGCAGTGCGTTATGGCGTTTACTACGGAGAAGTACGAGTATACTCACATAATTTATTTGGTTGGAGTTCTGGTAGTTAAATGTAATTAATACGAACTGCTTTGTTTGAATTTTTGTTTGTCGTATTATAATGGAGCAAAACAAGCGTAAAAGAATCGTCGTTCCGATTGAAGAAAAATTAAAAGCCATCAAAAGAATTGAAGCAGGAGAGACAATCAAAGTTGTTGCACGAGATTATGGAGTAGGTGAGGTAACAGTTGGAGATTGGAAAAGAAACCGCACAAAAATAGAAGAGTGGTGTATAAATCAAGCCTCCTCGTCCTCAGGAAGAAAATCAATGAAAACCGGCGACTATGAAAAGGTTAACGAAGCTTTATTCATGTTGTGTAACCAACAGAGATCAAAAGGTGTGCCTCTGTCAGGTCCAATTTTACAACAGAAAGCAATAATGATTAGTAGGCAATCCCCAGAGATAGATCAGTTTACCGCCAGTTCTGGATGGCTTGACCGCTCGAAAAAACGGTACGGTGTACGACAACTGACTGTATGTGGTGAGAAACTTTCTGCTGATGTGTCATCAATTGAGAAGTTTAAGCAGAACTTTAAAAAGCAAATCGAAGATTGTGGATACACATGTGATCAAATTTACAACTGTGACGAAACTGGTCTGAATTATAAAATGCATCCGTCAAAAACATTGGCATCTCGACAGGAAAAAATCAGCTCCTGGGCACAAACGAAGTAAGGAAAGATTAACTATAATGGTATGTTCCAATGCATCTGGCAAGCACAAAATCCCACTGATGGTGATTGGCAAGTCTGCACGTCCAAGGGCTTTAAAAGACATCTCACCCCAAGCCCTACCAGTCTATTACAAAAGTCAGAAGAGCGCATGGATGGATGCGACCTTATTTACTAACTGGTTTGAAGAAGAGTTCGTGCCATCTGTGACTAAATTTTTGAACAGAAACCGTCTTCCTATTAAAGCAATTTTGTTATTGGATAATGCCCCCTCTCACCCTGGAGAAGGACTTCATGTGGGCGAAATTGTTGTAAAATTTTTTCCTCCAGATATAACCAGCATAATGCAACCAATGGATCAAGGCATCTTCGAAAACATTAAAAAAAATTATAGGCGTTTATATCTTGAACATCTGTTAGAATACACAGAAAAGGAGGATATTATCAATGGGATGAGAAAGGTTACACTGAAAAATGTAATTTACTGGGTAAGTCAAGCTTGGGATTCTGTGCGTACTATCACTATTCAAAAATCTTGGCCAAGTTATTGATTTTGAGGACTATAATGACAGTGAAGATGATACTCCATTAAATGAATTAGCTTTGAAATTGAGAAGCCATGGAGAAATATCCTGTTTAAATTTTGACAGCGAGATAGAAGAAAAGGAAAAAAGTTTATTTGAATTAATACAAAAATTAAAAGGTTGCGAAAATGTGTCAAGAGAAGATGTTATTGAATGGATTACAGCAGATGATTTAAAAGAAGAAATGAGTATTGAAGAAATAACGAATGCCTTTCAGGAAACCGAAAAATCAGATGACAATGACGATGACGAAGCGGCGGTGGATGAGCAGTCTCCCATTAAGATCTCTCATCAAGAAGGTTTTGCTTCTTTGGAAAAAGCTTTGAGGTATATCGAACAACAACCAGAGGCAACCCCAGCGGATTTGCTTCTTCTTAATAGATGGAGAAACACTGCAGCGAGAAAAAGAAGATGCAATATGAAACAGAAGCGCATAGTTACCTATTTCACTGTTTTATAATGTATATACCTATTTATATGTTAAAAACGTTAATACATCGGTTTAAAATATTGGTGTTTATTTTTTGAATGAATAAAAAACAAATCCGGATTATCCGAGTTTTCAGTTATCCGAGAAGGGTGCCCCCCACGTTACCTCGGATAACCGGGGGTTCTACTGTATATAGATTTGTTTTAGTTTTATCGTAATTTAAAAGAATTATTTAAAATATGGCTGGTTTAACCCCTTTAGTTGTAAAGGGAATTATGCTTTCAACCTTATTTATAATTAAATTAATATTTCTGTATACCGCTAAATATTTTGAAACTGGCTATTAAGGGGGTTTTCGGAGTGATGATTAAGAGTCCGATGACAGATTTTGAAAAATTCAAAATGGCGGATCCAATATGACGGCCAGATAGTACGTAATTTATTTAATTTCTTCGAGTAATTTAGAATTTTTGTGTTTTCAATAGCCGTTTTCTTTGCACCTGGATGTTTAAATGAAATATAAATACTTCATACTCAAAGATTAAGGCCGCTATACACGCTCCGGTATACCTGCACAGGAAACCTGTGCAGGTATACCTCAAAAGGTTTACCTGCACAGGTTAGGACCCACACATGGTGAAACTGTGCAGTTCTCGTTTCAAATTATGCCGGAGATGTGGGAAAGTGTACTACTAGTCTTTATAGCTCTTCATATAATAAATAAAATGAAGTTAGTGAAAAAAGGGTCAGACGTGGCGCAAACACTGGCTGTTGAAGAGGCATAGCTTTAATCACATAAACTTATTAAATGAATTAAGATTTGAACCAAAAGATTATTGCAATTATTTGCGAATGGATGAACCGACCTACTTGAAACTTCTTTCACAACACTGATTGAAAGGCAGGATACCGTTATGAGGAGATCTATTTTGCCACACGAAAGACTGAGTGCAACATTAAGGTATCTCCTCAAGCTCTCGGCAAAATTATACCTGAAACCTGTGATGCTTTATACAAAGTTTTAGGAAAGGACGATTTAAAGGTAAGCATTTATAAATAAAAATAACTTTTTCAAGGCAATTTATTCGTGTAATTTTTCACATTTGCAACAATACTATAAATGTAAAAAAAAGGATTTAATGATCAAATAGAAGAGTTAGTAAAGTATGTTGCAGCTGATTCATCTTCAATGTAAGTACGATCATTTTCTGACGTTACTTCATGAGTAGTTTCTGGTGGTATTAGGACATGAATAGAAGGAATATGCGATCGTGAATATGAAGCGGGCGAACATTGGGTAGTTTGGGGTGACATAACGTGATGATTACCGGGACTAAGCGAAGGTAAATATGAAACGGGTGAATATGAACTGTGGCTTGAATGTAGTGAAAAAACCGTTTAATAAATTCTTCCATTACTTGTTTTGAAGCCCGCTTAGACATTTCTCTAAACTAGCACACACAAACCACAGAACTGAATAAAAAAAAAGGACAAATACCATTGCGCATCCTTCTGCGCAACTCTGGCACAGGTAAAAATATGTTTTTCCATATTTACTCCGGTCCCCTGTACAGTTCAAGAAACCTGTACAGGTTTTACAATACACTCTCCGGTTTACCTGCGCAAGTCTACCTGTGCAGGCAAACCTGTCAGGCAAACCGGAGCGTGTATAGCGGCCTTTAGACGTTTATCTTTCGTTTCTCACCTTTAAATATTTTTTTTAATTTTAAGTTTAAGTTGTATGATTCATAATAAGCAAAAATTACGTTTATTATGTACTCTTTTTTAAGAGCAAAATTACAAAACAAGAGAAAGTTTTTTAAAGTTTTTATTGCTACTGCTGCTGATTTGATTAATGGGCTGCAATTCTCTGCATTAACACAACTACTAATTTTATTCATCTTAAATTGGATCGCCCAATAAAGGGATCTGACCACTGTCATAATCCCATTCCCTCAATTTATTCTTTCTTATTTGGTTGTTCCCTTCATTTCTCTCTTTTGACTCCTAATCTAGATCCGTCTCGTGCTTAGACAGAGCACCGGCAACCCTCAGTTATGCCTTACACAAACTAGAATTTGGATCTAATTCACTATTTTAGTCACAGATTAAACTTTGGTATCTACATATATGGACCTCCTTTGAACTACTTATGCTGGCTTTACTATTTATTAGGACATGTTATTATACACTTACAACATAAGATTAAATTCATCTCGCTCCCGAACAGCAGAGGAGCATTCACACCCCACTAAGTTGCCTCGGACTGAAAAAGGAAGGATAGTCAGGGAACTACATAAAATTCATGAATATGTTATAATTTCATAATGGCTGCAATGATTTTATCATTGAGATTATGGCTGCAATGATTTTATCATTGAGATTTGATACCATAGACTGAACTGATATTGAGTTTGCAATACCCATTTCCGACATTTCTTTGTATAAATCGTTATCTATTAAGGGGCGACTGAATAGCAGATGTTCCAGAATACCTATCTCTGTGTTACATAGGCACCCCCGTCTATTCTTAACTCGTATCTTGAATAGATGATCCTGTGTCAAGCAATAATCTGTTCTCATCCTTATGACCGTCGTTATGTGTATTCTGTCTTTAAATTCAATGTTTTTAAACCAAGGTTGCTTCGGGAACTCAGACTGGATTTTTTTGATACATAGACTGAACTGATATTGGTTTTGCAATACCCATTTCAGACGTTTCTTTATATAAATCGTTATCCATTAATGCCATCTAAATAACAGATTTCTTAATGAATTCTTGAAGATTTTGCCTGTTTGCGAGCAAGCTTCTTATGTTCCACTGCAGAATACTAATACATTGAATCTTTACCTCTTCTTCTATTTCCATGAACTTTGAATTTGAAGTGGTCTTTTTCAGTCCATCTGTATATTTTCTATCTAGGGCCAGATGTTCCTGGAACAAACAATGGCGTATTTTTTGGCCTATCCATGTACTTCATTACCAGACTCAGTTGAGGCTGACTCAAGCTCTTGCCTTTCTCTAACTATTCAGCTTCACTTCGTGAAATCTGACTACCTCCATATTTGACTTTATTTCTTAAATCAACCTGCTTCTCCAACTGGAAACTTAATATTATACTTGAAACTAAAGGGGTAGTTTTCGTTCTCGCTTCTCTCTCTCTTCAGAGATCAAATAAGCAGTCTCTTATTTGACCTCTGCTAAAATCTGGTTGAGGTGATTGAGAACTTGTTTTCTGCCTTTTAACTGACGTAATCTTACTATATATAGGCATTTGACTTTTTCTATCGCATAGGAGAGAAACGATTTCCCTCCTCCTGCTGACTGATTTCTATTTTCCTCTACCCTTTCATCTAGCCTTGGGTATTCTCTCTCATCCTAAAATTGATTTTCACAATTTTTCCTTATTGGGACCACTAATTGATTGGCTTCATAGAACGATACCGCGTTTCTCGACATATAGAATTTAATTTATTTCTCTCTTTCAAACTCGGGATAATTCTCTCTATTTGTTGAGATATGGAGTAAGCTTTTACAGTGATAGCATATTGGGTCCGAACTACATCTTCCTTCATGAACTTTCGTGCACGATTGGCATTTAGTTTTACTTCTGCACTGGTTTTTTTTTATGTGGCCATTTAATAAACAATTATAACATTGAATCACCCTAAGTACATACGGTTCTGTTCTCATTTCTAGACCGAAAAGTTTTATTGAGTTCGGTACTATTTTTCCCTCAAATCTGTATAAGCACGACCCTGTAGGAATAAACACCGTTTTATTATCAATTGTTACTTTCCTTTTCAGTATATAATAAAAGACTGTTTTTAGTCAATTTTCACTGGTTTATTTAAATTGTGATGACGCGTTTCGCTGTCGATGCAGATTCTTCGGATCTACATTTTACATTCACACACAGTGTCCTACCTTACCAGGTGTACAAGTATGAAATGCGGATTTCAGACAACAGATGGTGCACCAATGCAGTTTGTGCTATAAAGATTTAACACTGCGCCATTTTGTTGTGTCATTAACAAGTGTTAGACGCGCACGAGTGATAAATTGGAAAAGTATGTGCATAGTGTTGTGTTGTTGTGTTCAATATGTCGAAATTTATACCGAACAAAGAGCATTCGCGGACAGCATTAATTTTTTGTTTTCATTCGAAGAAAACTGTTGTTGCATCATACCGATTACTTCGAGAAGCTTATGGTAAACATGCTCCATCGCGAGATACGTGTGAACGATGGTTTCGGAGTTTCAAAAGTGGTGACTTCGATGTTGCAGACAGGGAACGTGGAAAACCGCCAAAAAAATACGAAGATGTGGAATTGCAAGCATTGTTGGACGAAGATGATTCGCAAACACAAAAACAACTCGCCGAGCAATTGGGCGTTAGTCAACAAGCTGTTTCCAATCGGCTACGAGAGATGGGAAAGATTCTGAAGACCGGTAGCAAAAACACGTGTGACATTTTGCTCGCTCGGTACAAAAAGAAGTCGTTTTTGTATCGTATAGTTACAGGGGATGAAAAGTGGATTTATTTTGAGAATCCCAAGGGCAAAAAATCATGGGTAGACCCAGGCGCACCATCCACATCGACCACAAGACCGAATCGCTTTGGCAGAAAGACGATGCTCTGTGTTTGGTGGGACCAGAGGGGCGTGGTCTATTATGAGCTGTTAAAACCTGGGGAAAACGGTTAATACTAAACGTTACCAACAACAATTGACCGATTTGAACCGTTTGCTGCTTGAAAAAAAGCCAGAATACCGAAAGAGGCAACACAAAGTCATTTTTCTTCATGACAATGCTCCATCACATATGGCAAAACCAGTTCGCGACACGTTGGAAGCACTCAGCTGGGAAGTTCTAACCCATGCGGCTTACTCACCAGACTTGGTTCCTTCCGATTACCACTTGTTTGCATCGATGTGTCACGCACTTGCTGAGCAGCGCTTTGGTTCGTACGAAGATGTGAAAAAATTGCTCGATGAATTGTTCGCAGAAAAGGGGAAGATTTTTACTGGCGTGGTATTCACAAATTGCCCGAAAGATGGGAAAAATGTATAACAAGCGATGGAGCATACTTTGATTAAAGCACTTTTTATCATTCTTCCGAATTTAACATGTTTTTTTTTTAGAAAAAAAAATCCGCATTTCATACTTGTACACCTGATAATATGAAAAAATGATGTATGGGCTATATTAGTGACTGGAGACCAGGTTAGTTCAGGTTAGTTCGGGTTAACAAAAATGGCCTCCCCTCAATTTTTTCTCGTAAGTCTTTCAAAATTAGGCCATTTTGGCCTATTCCAAAAGAGAAACTTCTTTCAGTTCAGTATCTATCCGGGCCGTAGTCCATTTTTCAAAACAAAAATCACTGCACGATACTCGGCTTTATACATCTCTACGAAACGTGTAACACCGATCATTTACGATAGCTGTTTGAAACTTTGAACACAATCGTTACAAGAATCGCGTTTACCAGCAGTTATGCCGCCTAACAAAATTTCCCGCCACTCCGTAGAAATTTACGACACTTATCAACCCACCCTCGTATCACTGCAATTATCATCGATACTAATTTCGAGGTGGTCACTCTTTCGGCAGTTATTAAGTACTATTTTATTGTTACCAGGTAACCAAAAAAGTACGTGCAGTTTTCGACTTTCAGAAACAAGAACGCAGTAAATTGTAACAACAAATTTTCTTCATTAGAATATTCGCGACTGACTAAAATTACTTTTTCCCAATGGCATACAAGTTATTAAATTCCCATTTTATAAAATTCCCTTGCCTAATCGACTTGGTAGCTTCCTACCTATTTCAATTCTGCTGAGTTCGCAGGTAGTTGTCCATACAAGCAATGTCGCGGAAGTAAGTACAGTTGATGAGGCAAAACTTTCCAATGAAGTGTTTTGATCTCCCGCTTGGTCGTTTATAGTATATCATTTGAAAGAGAAAGTGAACTTCCTTTCTATGTACTCGTACTTACTAAACTAAAATTTACTAAGTCGCTTTTCCTTTCTTAATGCTAACCATTTTCAAGCGCCTTATACACCTTTGTCACTCAATTTGAACACATCAAGGAAATGAATCCATATAATTTGAGCAGCCATATTTACTAAAAAAAACTTGCTTGAATCTAACTTGAACACACCAGGCATCTAAACCTATTCACATCAGGATTGGATTTTTTTTTCGATATATCGATAGTTATCGATATATTTTTTTCTGAGTCTAGCAAAAGTGCTGCAGTGAAATCCCTAAAGCGCTACAGGAGCGACACGTGTGCGGAAAAAGCGATTCACGTTGGTCTTGAATCGCTGTAAATTGTACTCGGTGGGAAACACAGTCCTGGGCAAATTATTCTAAAGGGATGAGGTTCTCCATATAAAAGACTGCTTGAAAAGGGTTGTACAAGGAGTAACAAGCTGAACCACACACGGATGTGAAGTATTAGCGCGACGTGTATTTCTAGCATGCAGCGCTCTGGGAGGAATTAAGCGAACAGCTCTCTGCTGAATAGAATCCAACAAATACAGTGTATGTTTGGGAGCAGAATTCCGTCGTTGGTTAAATTTGAATTTTGTACAGAATTAACATTGTGAAGTGTAAAGCTTTCTAGTTCGAAATAATATTCCCCGCTTTTGAAAAGCTCTCTTTGCTATGCTTGCAACATGTTCATGCCAAGACAAATCTGCTTCCAAATTTCCGCTCAGCAAATTAAGTGACGATGCTAGAGGAATGGAGTGCCATGACATAACCATGTCGGGTTTAGCAACGTTAACTTTTTTAGAAAAAACTGTCGCCAGAGTTTTTGTAGGGTTAAATTCTACTTGGTTACTGTCACCTCAAGACAAGAAGAAGAGTTTCTTCCAGGTCTTTGTTAAGTTAGACGACCTCCTGCTGTCTGTGGATATTTGCATGAGCCGATATTCGAGCGTTCAAAGTGAACGATGAGATAAGCGTACCGTCATCTGCAAAGCTACAGACTGGATTCATGGTCTTTTCCAGCAGATCGTTAATATAAATGAGAAAGATAGTAGGAGGCAGCCCTGAGTCACACCGGCGTTGATAGTGAAAGTGTTAGAAAGAAACTCATCGATTGCCACTCATAAAGAAAGCTCTTTGAGGAAACTTGAGAGCCATAAACAGAACTTTTCAGACATACAAGAAAAGCGTAACTTAACCAACAATCCATCGTGCCAAACACGGTCGAATGCCTTGGATATATCAAAAGCAACCGCCGTTTGAGATTCTCCACAGTGTTCAATTGCGTTGTTCCAAACATGTGTTACATAAGTTAGAAGATCTATGGTTACGAAAGCCATATTGGTGATCGCTAATAATGTTGAATCCTTCAAGATATTTTAGAAGATGCTGATTGATACCCTTTTCCATGACTTTCGATATTATTGAAAGCAGTGCGACTGGTCGGTGGTTGTTTGGCAACGTCGTCTTGCCTTTCTTGGGTATCGGGTGAATTGTGGCGCATTTCCACTTTCTGTAGGCTAGGTTGATAAATCCATAGAAAACTGGTGTTAGTTCTTTCGAGCAGTTTTGAGTACTACGGCATGTATTTCGTCAGCGCCACAAACTTTTTTGATGCCTAGCTTCATTAAAATACATTTTATGATACGCTCGCTGTTTGAAGACAATATTGGGCATCCTTGACTGCATTATGGGAATGGTAGGTGATATTTTTCATTGGAAATAAACAGTAGAATGTGAAGGAAAGAGTTCAGCCAACAAGTTCGCTTTATCAACTGGTGTTATTGCAATAGAATTATCTGGCCGTATGAGCGGTGGTATAGTAGATTTAGTGAAATTTTGACTAACTGCATTAGCGACTGACCAAAAGGACCTGGAATTATTGGGGCAAGCAAGAAGTTTGTTTCTAATTCGTTGATTGTGTGCCTCTTTGGTCTCGTCGATAATTTCTATGCATCTGTTCCGGGGATGAACAAAAATGTTACGATTACGAAATTCCTAACGTCAATTTTACGCCACTGTCGGTAGGCAAGATGTTTAGAAGCAACAGTTTCTTTACAAACAAGGCTTGCCATTAGAAGGGATGTAAGTGTCCATACCAGCCAAAATAACATCGGAAACCTCCTTAGCGCAGTCAGATGGGTCGTCGGATCGAAAATAAACGTCTAACCAAGGGAAAGTTCGAAAATATTCCATGAGTTCTTCCTATTTAGCAGATTTGTAGTTACAAATTTTGCGCGGTTTGGGCGCCTTTCTGTCACTGATTGGTAGGATACTCAATGTCAAAAGCAGTTTATGGTCGGAAGAACCTAACGGCGGATTTACAGTGACAGTGTAAATCTCTGGATTGGTGGTTAAAAACAGATCAAGAAGACTGGCGAAATCTCCATCTCGGTCAGGGATTCGTGTTGTAGCTCGTCAATAAGCTGAGTTAAGCCATATCCAATAACAAAAGGTGAATCCCAAAATTATCGATATATTGACAATTATAGATATGTCGATAGTTTAAAAATATCAATAGGTGGGTTACCATAGACTATCAATAGGTAAAATGCATTATAGCTTATCCCTGGTTTACATTCGAAAACCATAAGACTTTTTATTTAACTGGTAGATTGTGTATGTGAAAATAAAATAAGATTTTTGGTAGAAATGTGTGTTTCGAAGATATTTTTGATGACAGTTTTGCTAAAAAATTCCTTAAATGTTTTTAAATTTAAGTCTCTCTGTACCACTCTGGTCAAAGTAAATCTAGACGAACCCAAAATAATTGTTAGGCTTCTATGCTGAACTGCTTGAATTCTCAGAAGTTCAGCTTTACTTAAGGTCACTCCCAAAGTCAAAACAAATCTTATTTTGTATATTAATAGGTATCAAAAGCTTAGGAGATAATTTGAGAGGAGGGTGTTGACTTAAATTTTGAACTTCGTGGCTATCCCACGATTTTTAAAAGTACCCAAAACAATTTGAAAATCTTATCAAGATGTCTTAAATATATTTCACAATGGCATTATTTTTGGGTTTGGTCAGCCCTTATTCGATATAACCAAGGGTGTGTCTAATTATCATAAACACACATACACTGTGCTAGAATTATGTGGAATTTCTATAAAAAAAACTTGAAACTACTTCGTAAAGTAATATCCATTAAAAAGATAGTACGTACCAAAGAGGCCATTACCAGAAATACCTAAAATTATTGGGAAGTAAGTAGCTTTCCAACAATTTTAACATAGACTTACTCGCATATCTGACAATAAATGTATGAGAAAAAAAGATGAAAGGCACTTCTTTCACAACCTTTAAATGAAATCAGTTCTGATGTCATTCAAATGTGCCTATAGGTACAATATATCTGGGCAAGGTCTCTCTATAATTGTGCAATTTGCTCTCAAAATATTAATGGTCTGGCAAAATTGTAGGATTTTTATTGGAGAAAGCTATTGCCGAACATATGCAGTACTACCCTTTTATCCAATCAGGCTTTAGGAACTTGAAAATTAGTATTACTCTTAAGGAGACTGTATATTGCTTAGGGGTGGATATATGAAACCCCAGCCACCTTACCTGAGTTGTCAAAATGATTTCAAATTTTGAATTTATAGACCAGAGGTCATAACAAGCTACAAGAGATAGTATCATACAGGAGGGGCACTTTTTCTCTTTAGTTTGTCATGGCCCAGAAACTACAAATGTAAGGTTTGAAATGTTTTTGATAATTCAGTTGCTATAGTCAAGAATCGAAAACCCAACGGAGTGTTACTGAGGTGTGAAGCTATACAATCGAGAAGTTTAAAAAAAAGTAGTTGAGTCATCTTCATTTAGGACTAGATATTCTGAGATAGTAGGCATTACAAGAACATAAAACAATATCTATCAATAGATAGGCTTTTGCTACAAGTTATAATGATAACCTACATTGATCTAAAGAAAAAGTGTTTATACAAATGACAATTAGAGCATTGGCTGAAGTATTTCTACACTGATACTTCGTGTCATGCACTATGACTAAGACTGCAATAACTATAAAATGTTGTGTCATGTAACTGTAGATGACTATTAGAAAAAAATGTAAACATTGTTGAAATTCATGGCTTCTGGATGAATTCTACTTATTCCGTATTTATTATGTTTGATTTTATATATGCTCATTCAAAAGGAAAAAAGAATAAAAGGATACATTTATCAATTTTAAAAAATTAATATTGCACAATATTAACAGAAATACATCAAGCTGTGGGTTTGGATGTGGAGGTCAGCTATCATCATACTCATTTTTTTATAAACATTAGGTT
This sequence comes from Pachyrhynchus sulphureomaculatus, assembly GCA_019049505.1. Taxonomy (NCBI): domain Eukaryota; kingdom Metazoa; phylum Arthropoda; class Insecta; order Coleoptera; family Curculionidae; genus Pachyrhynchus; species Pachyrhynchus sulphureomaculatus. The sequence goes on along the minus strand of CM032447.1, from coordinate 228,674,213 downwards.
CTCAGACCCTTTAAAAAAATTCTCTACACGCCTTTAGCATAAATTTGCTCTACATTATTAGTCTGCCAAATAAGACCCTAGATATCAATAATTAAGGTGTGGAATTTAAATTAAACAGATAACTTTCGAGAACTTACACTTCTTCAACAATTCAATTGTGGTTAGAATTGTCGCAAAGCTTTTTTAAAGTTATTAGATCAGACACTATCGAATCAATACGATTGGTGAACGTCTTCTTAGAACTTTTTCACTGATCACTGTCCGGATAACAATTTTTCACCAGATTTTTCTTACTAGGTCCTGAAGGTAAACAAGACGATATTTGACTGTTTTCACACCTCAGTGTTCGGCTACAAATACGAAACTTGACACTTCCGAAGGATTGCTGCCTCTTAAAAAAAGTCCCGAGGCTCCACAGGCGCTCTACACGGTGTACTAAGAGAAGAAAAAGTCAGGACTCGCACTCACGTATCCATGGATCCAAATTGTCAATGCGCGACTAAAGCCACTCCCATTTCGCTCCTTTACCTCACGCAAACTGCGGTTTGTCCTGTTTTTTACCTGCCGAGACTCGGAAGACAATGTGTATTCAAGAAATATGGGTGGCAATCTAACTAAAGAGTAACTATACATACATGCACGTGATGATGAAAATTTAGTCAGCGAATTACGTATCGAGCATTGTTTTATTTGGGGACGGAAGATTCGTAAATAAAAGATTTCAAATAAACAGCTGTTATCACATAGATAACCCAAAATACATCTCTTATTTACTGAACGGGTTAGCAGAGGCGTAGCCACAGTTATTTTCCAAAATATTTTCAAGTAAATTTCTGAAAAAAATAGAAATATTTTTAATAGCGTCTTCGTCAAAAGTGGACTCTAAATAACCTTTAGCTAGTGTTAACGCTGCATTAACGAGCTACTGCTAACCAACATCCAGAATTACGTCAGAAGTTTTCAATTGTTTCAATTTTAATCATGCCGGAAATTAAGTGCCCTTATACATAGGTCGCTCTATTGCGTCACTAAGTGGCATCGTGCAGCCCCATTTAAAATCATTCCTTCTAAGTGATCGCTTTTAGACTGGCCAGCCAGACTTTTCGATCGAACAATGATTTTAAATTGGATGACGCCGACGGCTCCCAACGACGGTACATCACTACATAGTGGCGCCACTAACTGGCAGTAATCCTCTAATTTAGAGACATTTATTCCAAATCCGACGACTAATAGAGATGGCTCTTCACAACTCGGTGGCGTGACAAAGTGGCCTGTGTTAGACGATACGTCATTGGATACACATGACCCAGGAGTAAATAAAATTAATAATGTACCGCCACTGGATTGAATACAGAGGAAAGGCGGAATTGTTAAACGAGCATTTTTGTTAGATTATCAGCAATACCTATATCGTGTGGGGCCACCTATGTAAAAAAGGTAATACTTTCTCCGTAGAATTCTATATTTCATAAACCACAAAAAATTTCTAATACGTAAAGTATACAATTAATATCATAAAATGAGTGTTAATAATATGGTTTTTGCATAGTTAGGTTAATTTTACTTAAAAAAATAGCATTACCACAATCAATACCTAACAGTAAATTATTGATGTAGAGGGGATAGGGAAAGACGACAAATCAATTTCCCCATTGGTGGCGCCACCTGTGCCATTCTCTGTTCAACAACTTGGCCAGTTCGTCGTTCCTCCATAATTATCAAAATTACGAAATATCGGACCCCCGGATCATAAAAAATTAAACCGTACGTTCAAATTTATAGTGTGTGTGACCTAATATCAGTGAAAATTTTGGGAAAACTCCGTTTTCAAGTCTGCAAAATTGACAATGTTTCAGCCATGTTTACCGTATTGAAAGTGGGCTGCAGGTTGTGTTTATTTAAACTTTTTGAGTGAAAAACTTTAGCATTTCTCTAAGAAGAGGTTTAGATCAGCATAAAGGAGGCTATGGATAATTCTGACAGGGGTAAGTAAGTAAATATAAGAAATATTTCGATTTAAATAGCCCGCTTGAGTGTTGAAAGGGCAATGGCAAAGTCAGGGTCGGCCTAATTAGTTCACTGACCGCATTTCTATGCTAGTTCTATAGTTCTTTACGTTATTTTTTATAGTACCATTGCTTTTGAGCCATAAAATATAGTGATTTATTATTTGGCATGCATATTTTCCTTGAAAAATGTGTGGAAAACGTTCAGAAAATGAAGTTTATGTGGGGGAGGGGTTACACTTTTTAGGCTTGTTTTAGGTCAAGTTTTCCTTGAAATGATTGAAAAAAAAATCAAATACCTTGAGCAAAAACAATAAGCCAAATTATTAAACATTGTAAATAATTTATGGGAATTTGAATTTTAAAGTTGTGCTATTAATAGTTTATATGATTAATTGATTTTTTTACAACCTATTCCGTTTTTACGTTTTCATTCAAAAATTATTATGGTCTACTATTGGTCAAATTGCAGGCTGCTGAAGTATCGGCATTACCTGCTTAAGCAATATTATCACAGGTGGCGCACTGCAAGCTATATTTTAAATTATATAGCAGGGCTTTGGGGAAAGGTTTTAGTTCACAACAGATTATGTTTTTATTTGGCTCTGCTTTAACTGCCCTGCTACAGCCAAAATATTTTCTACTGTATTATATTGGGAATGTGGAATCTTTGGCACAATGACACTACTCAGTCTATACTACACAATCATCGCTACTGATGAAGCTACCATGGTTAACGAAACGCGCGTCAAATGCAAAAATAAAATGTTTGGGGTTAGTGGTGATATATACTGAGTAGTACCTTAGTTATTAAAAAAGTGCTTTTTAGGAAAAATAGTGAAACTTGTGGCTTACAGCCTGAACTAACCTGAGGATAATAAATAATTTTACAGATGTTGTATTTTTTATATTCGCTAAGTTTCAGTGGCAGAAATGAAATAACACATGGGCTGAAAAGTCCCGGGCCTAACACATAGATGGCGCTAGTTTTATTGCAGTCACCTTTTTTTTTCAGTTAATACTAACCTTCAAAAGACAGCTGTTAAAATTTCATGATATTCTATTCATTAGTTTGTGAGTTATTGTGCTAAGAGTGACGCTACTTTTGTTATTTTCAAAACAATGGATCAAAAACAATTTCGTGTTTTAATTTTACACTGCTTCTTGATGGGAAAAAATACCGTTCAAGCGAAGCAATGGCTTGAAAAGTGTTATGGGGACTCCGCTCCATCAGAAACAACAATAAAACGTTGGTTTGCTGACTTCAAACGTGGTCGTAGAGACACCGATGATGCAGAACGCAGTGGACGTCCAAATGAGGCGGTAACACCAGAAAACATCAAAAAAATCCATAAAATCGTTTTGAATGATCGAAAAGTGAAGTTGCGTGAGTTAGCTGACATCGTAAAGATATCAAAAGAACGTGTTGGCTTTATATTGCATGAGCATTTGACTATGAGAAAGCTCTGTTCAAAGTGGGTGCCGCGTTTGCTCACTGTTGATCAAAAACAAGAACGTGTTGATGATTCTGAGCAGTGTTTGGCCATGTTTAAACGTAACAAACCGGAATTTTTGCGTCGATATGTGACAATGGATGAAACATGGATCCATCACTTCACTCCGGAATCAAAACGATCGTCATCTGAGTGGACAGCAACTGGTGAACCTCGTCCAAAGCGCCCGAAAGCACAACAATCGGCTGGAAAGGTTATGGCCTCGGTATTTTGGGATGTGCGTGGTGTAATATTCATCGACTATCTTGAGAAAGGAAATACCATCAACAGTGAATATTATATAGCGTTATTGGAGCGTTTGAAGGCCGAAATTGCAAAGAAACGACCGCATATGGCAAAGAAAAAAATTTTGTTTCATCAAGACAACGCACCGTGTCACAAGTCAATCAAAACAATGGCAAAACTACATGAATTGAACTTCGAATTGCCCCCACATCCACCGTATTCGCCAGATTTGGCTCCCAGCGACTACTGGCTGTTCGCAGACCTGAAAAAAATGCTCGCCGGTAAGAAATTTCGCACGAATGAAGAGGTTATCGCTGAAACTGCGGCCTATTTTGAGGCAAAAGATAAATCGTTCTACAAAAGTGGTATTGAAATGTTAGAGCGGCGCTGGAATGATTGCGTTGCTCTTGATGGAGATTACGTTGATGAATAAAGCTAATTTTGAACCAAAAAAACCGTGTTTTCTTTGTTAGGCCCGGGACTTTTCAGCCCATGTGTTACTTGCAAAATCATTAAATTACTTGTACTAAAATAGTGAGAGTGGTAATAGTAGATTGTGTAACTATAAACCTGTTCTTTGCAAAAGGTTACCTGACTCTAATTCCATGCAGTACCATAAAGAAAACTGAATAATCACGTGCTCTATAGATGTAGAAAATACGCCTCTTAGAACTTTTTAGTGTTCCATACTGAACACTTATGGGATTACTTCGATGTCTGTCCATCTGTCACACTCACACTCGATTTTCTCCGAAACTATTTGCCATAGAAAGTTGAAAGGTGGCACAAATATAGCAATTGATGGCCGGATCAGAGCCGTGTACTTTTGAAAGTTACATTTTGACTTAAGGGGGGGCTGAAATCAGAAGTGGAAAAAAAATTTTATTAGGTCATCGAGTGAGGTGTCAACTGAAAACTTGTGAAAACATGAGTTCAAAAATATATTATGAAGTAATACTTGCGCAGCCTTTGGCTAGTATTATTTTTAAAAGATTGCCAAAAATCGATGTCCCCCTCTCTTATCTCGAAAAATACTGACCAAAAAATTTTGAAAAACTTTTGGAATACTCTCCATTAAGTGGGCGAAAATTATCAGGAGGGCATTACCTTTGACTATTTATACGGTATAAAAAAAAACTATGAAAACTATGTTTTTTGACGTATGGTGGAGGTTTTTATAATATACTTTTAAGTACATTACTGTAACCGAGTGGCGAGTCGCTCTTGTACCGAGATATAATTTTATTTTATTTGTTTATAATTAAACAAATATTTAGGTAGCAAATGTTTGATTTACACGTTTATTACTAGATTGTAGATTAGGTTAGATTGATCTGTTGGCTATTAGGTAGCTAAGATGCTATACCTGTTATACATTATTGACTAAAAAAAAAAACGTGAACATGCATATTGGATCTTAAAATATCAGGGACCTAATTAACTTAGCCTAGGTAAGGATTTTATTTTATTTTAAAAGCAATCACGGTACAAAACACTAATTGCGCTAGTCCAACTTACACTTGACCGGTTTTTTATTTATTTTGTGACAAATGTTTACCCCGGTCGTTGATTTTGAAATTGAGCGTCAGGTTTAAAGGTTCCATCGTAGGCCAGGATTCTTTATTCTGAAAAATGAAATTCGCCAGTTTTTCCCAACACGCAAAAATCGGTTAGTAACTGCGCTGCAACGAAATTAGAATAAATTAGGAATTGAGGCCTTTTATTGTTTCGTCAAATGAATTGGGGAGTGTATTACCGTGTATTAAATTTTGAAAAAATTATTTCATATATAATACCGGGTGTACAAGTATGAAATACGGATTTTTTTTCTAAAAAAACATGTTAAATTCGGAAGAATGATAAAAAGTGCTTTATTCAAAGTATGCTCCATCGCTTGTTATACATTTTTCCCATCTTTCGGGCAATTTGTAAATACCACGCCAGTAAAAATCTTCCCCTTTTGCTGCGAACCATTCATCGAGCCATTTTTTCACATCTTCGTACGCACTTGCTGAGCAGCGCAAAGCGCTGCTCAGCAAGTGCGGAACCCATCGATGCAAACATGTGGTAATCGGAAGGAGCCAAGTCTGGTGAGTAAGCCGCATGGGGTAGAACTTCCCAGCTGAGTGCTTCCAACGTGTCGCGAACTGGTTTTGCCGTATGTGATGAAGCAATGTCATGAAGAAAAATGACTTTGTATTGCCTCTTTCGGTATTCTGGTCTTTTTTCAAGCAGCGAATGGTTCAAATCGGTCAATTGTTGTTGGTAACGTTTAGTATTAACCGTTTCCCCAGCTTTTAACATCTCATAATAGACCACGCCCCTCTGGTCCCACTAAACACAGAGCATCGTCTTTCTGCCGAAGCGATTCGGTCTTGCGGTCGATGTGGATGGTGCGCCTGGGTCTACCCATGATTTTTTGCGTTTGGAATTCTCAAAATAATTCCACTTTTCATCCTCTGTAACTATACGATGCAAAACCGACTTCCTTTTGTACCGAGCGAGCAAAATGTCACACGTGTTTTTGCGGTTTTCCATTTGCCTGTCGTTCAAGTCATGTGGTACCCATCTACCGGCTTCTGAATCTTTCCCATCTCTCGTAGCCGATTGGAAACAGCTTGTTGACTAACGCCCAATTGCTCCGCGAGTTGTTTTTGTGTTTGCGAATCATCTTCGTCCAACCAATTAATGCTGTCCGCGAATGCTCTTTTTTCGGTATAAATTTCAAAATATTGAACACAACAACACTATGCACACACTTTTCCAATTTATCACTCGTGCGCGTCTGACACTTGTTGATGACACAACAAAATGGCGCAGTATCAAATATTTATAGCACAAACTGCATTGGTGCACCATCTGTTGTCTGAAATCCGCATTTCATACTTGTACACCTGGTAATCTCATCTAAATGTGAACCGTACCGATTCCCGGCACTTTACTAAGCGTGTTGGGAAATTACTGCTCCGCATGTCGCTTCCTTTGATTGATTGATGTACGAGGTTTACTTAAAGCCAAACTTGTTCTTTTAAGTTCCTTCAGCACCATGACCGGAGAATTCTTGATCTTGTAAAACTCTTGCATACAAAAGACCCATGAACCAGACAAAATTACACTACTTACTGGTTACTGTATCTCTAAAAAAAACTATACCAGTAAAGCATACTTATTTATTTTTGAAATTTGTAAATAACTAGGTCATTTCTTTCTCTTTTTAATCTATATTTTCCAGCATCCAGGCCATATTAATTGATCCCTAGGGACGCCCTTGGCACGCGCTCCAGCGTTCTCGCCTGACATAGCTACAACATGCTATAATTTCACATTAAAATGATTTTTACTCTCGTAATTGAGCGAGTCATTGCAAAACACACTAAGGCAACGTTTTGGTATTAAAGCTGTTTTTGTAGTTTTTTTTATGGATATAACACACGTGCTGCAGAGAAATCCCTGAAGCGTTACAGGAGCAACGCGTGTAAGGAACGAATGAGTCGCTGTAAATTATACTCGGTGGGAAACATATCCCTGGGCAAATCATTCCAAAGGTATGAGATTCTCCATCTAAAAGACTGTTTAAAAAGGGTTGTACGAGGAGTGACGAGCTGAACTTCGTACAAATATGAAGTATTAGCGTGACGTGTATTCCTAGCATGCACAGCTTTGGGAGGAATTAAGCGAGCTACATCTTTTTTTTTTTTTTTTTTTTTTTTTATTGGTCTAGCACACGTGCTGCAGGGAAGTCTCTAAAGCGCTCCAGGAGCGGCACGAGTGCGGAAAAAAAGCGATTCACGCTGTTCTTGAGTCGCTGTAAATTGTACTCGGTGGGAAACACAGCGCTGGGCAAATTATTCCAAGGAGATGACGTTCTCCATATAAAAGATTGCTTGAAAAGCGTTGTACGCGGAGTAACAAGCTGAACCTCATACGGATGCGAAGTACCAGCGCGACGTGTATTTCTAACATGCACCGCTTTGGGAGGAATTAAGCGGGCTACATCCTTCGAACACTTTCCATGAAAATACTTGTAGAACAGACTCAAGTCGCCAACCGTTCTTCGATGTTCCAGCGAATCAAGGCCGCCGGTCAATTCCGGGTCCCCAATCAGACGGACAGCTCTTCTCTGAACAGAATCCAACAAATGCAGTGTATGTTTGGGAGCGGAGCCCCAAACGTGGGAGCAGTATTCCATAGTTGGTCGAATTTGGGCTTTGTAAAGAATTAACAGTTGTTGTGGGGTGTAAAGCTTTCTAGTTCTAAATAATATTCCCAACTTTTGAGAAGCTCTCCTTGCTATGCCTGCAACATGTTCATGCCAAGACATATTTGCTCCCAAACTAACGCCCAACAAATTGAGCGACGATGCTAGGGGAATGGAGTGCCCCGACATAACTATGTCGGGTTCAGCAACGTTAACTTTTTTAGGAAAAACTGCCGCTTGGGTTTTTGTAGCGTTAAATTCCACTTGGTTACTGTCACCCCAAGATAGAATTTCTTCCAGGTCTTTGTTAAGTTGAACGACCTCCTGCTGTCTGCGAATATTCGCCTGAGCAGCCGATGTCCGAGCGTTCAAGGTGAATGAAGAGACAAGCGTACTGTCATCTGCAAAGCTATAGATTGGATTCCCGGTCTTTTCCAGCAGATCGTTAATGTAAATGAGAAAGAGAGTAGGAGACAGTATGGAGCCCTGGGGCACACCGGCGTTGATAGTGAGGGTGTTAGAAAGAAATCCGTCGACCGCCACTCGTAAAGAACGCTCTCTGAGGAAACATGAGAGCCACAAACAGAACCTTTCAGACATACCATAAGAGCGCAACTTAGCCAACAGTCCATCGTGCCAAACACGGTCGAATGCCTTGGATATGTCAAGAGCAACCGCTCGAGATTCTCCAAAGTGTTCAATTGTGTTGTTCCAAACATGTGTTACATAAGTCAGAAGATCTCCTGTTGATCTATGTTTACGAAAACCATATTGGTGATCGCTAATAATATTGAATCGTTCAAGATATTTTAGAAGATGCTCATTGATAACCTTTTCCATGACTTTCGATATTATTGAAAGCAGTGCAACTGGTCGGTAGTTATTTGGCAAGGTCTTCTTACCTTTTTTAGGTATCGGCTGAACCGTGGCACATTTCCAGCAGGACGGAAATATTCCCTTTCTGTAGGATAGGTTAAAAAGTCTACAGAAAACTGGTGTTAGTTCCCTTGCACAGTTTTTGAGAACTATGGCAGGTATTCCGTCAGCGCCAGAAGCCTTCTTGGTGTCTAGCTTCATTAAAATACGCTTTATGTTGCGCTGTCTGAAGACAACATCGGGCATCCTTGACTGCAATATGGGAATAGTAGGTGGTGTTTTTCCTTGGAAATCGACAGTAGAATGTGAAGCAAAGAGTTCAGCCAACAAGTTCGCTCTCTCAACAGGTGTGGTTGCAATGGAATTATCTGGCCGTGTGAGTGGTGGTATGGTGGATTTGGTAAAATTTTGACTAACTGCCTTAGCGACTGCCCAAAAGGACCTGGAATTGTTGGGACAAGCGAGAAGTTTGTTTCTAATTCGTTGATTGTGTGCCTCCTTGGTTTCGTCGATAATTCCCTTGCATCTGTTCCGGGCATGAACAAAGATGTTTCGATTTACGGTGTTAGGATTATCGATCTATCGATCTATCGAACACTTTCCATAATCGACTACCGTTTTTCGATGTTCCAAGAAATCAAGGTTGCTGGTCAGTTCTGGGTCTCCAATCAGGCGAACAGTGGTCTTTTGAATAGAATACAACGAATGTTCTGTATGTTTGGGATCAGCCCCAAACATGAGAGCTGTATTCCATCGTTGGTCAAATTTGAGCTTTGTACAGAATTAACAGTTGTTGTGGAGTGTAATGGTGTCTAGTAGCTTTTGAGAAGCTCTCTTTGCTATGCTTGCAACATGTCCATGCCAAGACATATTTTCTCCTAAATTAACAACCAGCAACTTGACTGGCAGTGCTAGAGAAATGCAGTGCCCCGACTTAACTATGTCGTTCTCGGCAATGTTAACTTTTTTAGAAAAAAAAAACTGCCGCTTGGATTTTTGTACCGTGAAGTTGTACAGGGTGAGTCGACGATAGAGTAAAGTTCATTATCTCATTTGTTTCGGGAATGACGAAAAAATGTTAAATACAATAGTTTTAGGGAATGTTAGGGTGCAGAGTTTAAAATTATTTTTGAGTATACAGGGTACTGTAAAAAAGTGTACCCCATATAACATAAGTTTTTTTTAAATAGAACATCCTATTTTCTAATTTATTTTTAAATTCTGCGTAAAATTTTATAACTTATTTATTAATAATGTTATATACCTAAACCTAGTTTTATTAATATTTCAATTTTAAAAAAAAAATACTCATAATTGGTATGAGCGTTCCATAGAGATGAAAAACAAGATATATGTAAAGAAATTTGAGTTAGATGCTACAGGGTGTTCAAAATAAATTTATACATTTCGACTATTTTAAATTGAAAAATCTCAAATTTTTTATATGACACACCCTGTATATTATTATTTTTTCTGATAGATTTTACAAAACCCTCCAACTTTTATTAAGTATGTCATATACCTATTTCTAATAGTTTTCGATTTATTTTGAATTTTTCAATTTTTATCATTACCTTACCCGTTTGGTATACTCAATGCTACCATTACTATCAAACCGTTCCATTAGGTACTGAAAAGAGTTTCTAGATGGTATACGTCTATTAGGGTACTTCGCTCCGTAAAGTCTTACTACCAAAAGACAATTTTTTCCCGCCTCGCCCAGTGTATAAACCATATCAATTAATTAATTTTTAGGAAAAATCTATAACTATTACCTTTATACGTCACTTACTACAACAAATTAAACTATTTTTTACTTGCTTAATAGACATGTCAAAATTTGACAATGCCTACATTTTTGTTTTGTCTTGGCAACTATGATGTTATAGTGTAAGTGTATTAAAAACAAGGGTAAAAATTGAAAAATTCGAAATAAATCGAACACTATTAGAAATAGGTATATGACATACTTAATAAAAGTGAGAGGATTTTGTAAAATCTATCAAAAAAATAATAATATACAGGGTGTGCCATTTAAAAAATTTGAGATTTTTAAGTTTAAAATAGTCGAAATGCATACATTTATTTTGAACACCCTGTAACATCTAACTCAAATGTCTTTACATATATGTTTTTTTACATCTCTATAGAACGCTCGTACCAATTATGAGTATTCCACCTTCAGAAACAATGGCACTACTGGCAATTTTTTACAAAACTGAGAACTAGTATTTTTTTTTTTAAAAATTGAAATATTAGAAAAACTACTAGGTTTAGGTATATAACGTTATTAATAAAAAAGTTACAAAATTTTACGCAGAATTTAAAAATAAATTAGAAAATAAGATGTTCCATTTAAAAAAACACGTTTAATCAGCCACACTTTTTTGAAACACCCTGTAAAACACCCTGTACACTCAAAAATAATTTTAAACTGTGCACCTTAACATTCCCTAAAACTATTGTATTTGACATTTTTTCGTCATTCCCTAAAGAAATTAGATAATGAACTTTATTCTATCCTTAACTCACCCTGTACTTGGTTACCGATTAAATTTGGATTCTTTACAGTTAGCCCAGTCGCCAGGGGTTTTGAGCTCTCATTAAATGTTAACAAGCTGCATTTTGACACACAGGTAGTTTTTTAGACGTAGAATACGATAAAAAAAATTTCTAAGCCCACAAAATTTAAAATAAAATCAAAAATTGGGTTTATCGGTAATATCTCCAAAAATAAAAAAGATATCGAAAAACTAATAACACCACGTGAAAGAGCGAGAAATTTTACAAAAAGTATGGTATATAGTTTTTTTCCAGTTTTTTTTATTAGCATGAGAATTTATTAAAAAATCAGATAGGTAATTCAAAAAGTGTAGCGCTTCAAAGAGGTTAATTTGACAGTCTACGCGCACCGCTCGAAGGTTAATCGATATTACTTGTTTACAAAGAGTAAAAAAAAATATATAAAAGATCAGCTTTCCGATGATACTAATAGTTTTTATTTTTGTTGCTTTATAATTCGTAAAACGAGATTTTTGTTTGCATGATTTTAACGGGCATACAGTAAATTACAATTATTTAATAAAATATATTAGTGAAAAAAAAATCCTTGTGCATTTATCTATATTATATATTAAGTTTCAATACAAGAATAATTAAAAATACCCATATTGACTGTGTTATTTAAAAATTGAGTTTTAAAATACGAAAATTTGCCTGCTATAGTGGGCCGCCGGCAATTTTACGTTCAAGGGAATACGAAATTGCCAAAAAAACCCGGACAATTTCTTTTTTAGTTACAGTTAAAAAAGTATACTTGATATTAGAAAATCATTAAAAACTTAAAAAGAACTTCCTCTTTTTTTGTAATTATGCTCTTAAAAAAGTGTGAGGAACGTATTTTTTGCTTATTATTAATCATACAACTTAAAATAAAAAAAAATAGTTAAAGGTGGGAAATTAAAGATAAAAGTCTAAGCTTTAAGGACAATGTATTTATATTTCATTTAAACATAAAAGTACAAAGAAAAGAGTTATTGAAAACACAACTTTAAATTACTCGAAAAAATTAAATGAATTACGTCCTCTCTGGCCGTCATATTGGATACACCTTTTTGAATTTTTCAAATCTGTCGTCGGATTCTTAATCAGCATTCCGAAAAACCCCTTAATAGCCAATTTCAGAATATTTAACGTTATTCAGAAACGTTAATTTAATCACAAATGAGATTGGAAGCGTGATTCCCACTATAGTTGAAGGTGTTAAACCACCAGCCATTTTATATTTTAAATATTTTTTTTAAATTGCGGTATAACTAAAAAAATCTATATACTATTTTTTTTGTAAAATTTCCCGTTGCCTGTTAACATTTGAAGAGGGCGTTTCGTCAAAATTTGCCTCTGGCGACTGGGCTAAGTCTATTTTTGATAGAATTAATTTAAATGGAAACAGACCTTAGAACCAAATTCTTCATTTTGTAAACTCTTATTTTCTAGCACCTAATAGTAAAACACCTAATATCCTCCGTTCAATCAGCATTGGAAGTTGCAGTATCGCCTTTTTTTCGGTATCCAAGTTTTACAAATACCCTAGTCCGGAATTTTCATTCTTTATTTCAAAATAAAAATCACATTTTAATCAGCAAATTTGCGTTTATTATACGAGGCTGGTTTGAAAAGTCCGTGCAAAGTCCGAGAGATGGCACCACCGGCGCGTATCGAGGTAATGTTTAGTTAGTAGCGTCTCTTGAATGAACGCACACCAAGTTTCAGCAATATTGGTCTATTTCTTTGTGTTTGGCATTCGTGTGAATCAAGGAATTCGAGTGATTTTCAAGAAATGGACGAAAAAGAATTTCGTGTGGTGATTAAACATTACTTTATGAAAGGCAAAACGCCTCAGGAGACTAAAGAGAAGCTTGATAAACATTATGGTGACTCTGCACCTTCGATTAGAACAGTTTATAAGTGGTTTCAAAATTTTCGGACTGGCCATATGGGCACAAGTGACGCTGAACGTTCTGGACGGCCTGTGGAGGTTACGACTCCAGAAATCATTGATCAAATCCATGATATGGTGATGGATGACAGAAGAGTTAAGGTGCGTGAGATTGCTAGTGCTGTGGGCATCTCGACTGAACGGGTACATAATATTTTGCATAAACATTTGGACATGAGAAAGCTATCCGCAAGATGGGTGCCGCGACTGCTCACGCTTGACCAAAAACGGAATCGTGTGAAGTGTTGCAAGGATGGTTTGCAGCTGTTCCAGAAGAATCTGGAGGACTTTAAGCGTCGTTTCGTCACTGTGGATGAAACATGGATACATTACTATACTCCTGAGACCAAACAACAATCTAAACAATGGGTTACCAAGGGGGAATCTGCACCAAAAAAGGCGAAGACCGTTCCTTCGGCCGGAAAGGTTATGGCGACTGTCTTTTGGGATTCGCAAGGGATAATCCTCATCGACTATCTGGAAAAGGGTAAAACTATTACAGGTGAACATTATTCATCGTTATTGGACCGTTTGAAAACCGAGCTGCAAGAAAAACGCCCGCGATTGGACCACAAGAAAGTCCTTTTCCATCACGACAACGCACCAGCACACACCTCAGCAGTTGTGGTCGCAAAATTAATGGAAATAGGATTCCAACTCGTTTCACATCCCCCCCCTATTCTCCAGACTTGGCTCCCTCGGACTACTATTTGTTCCCCAATTTGAAGAAATGGCTGGCGGGACAAAGATTTTATTTAAACGAGGAGGTGATTACAGACACTAATGGATATTTTGCAGACTTGGACAAATCCTATTATTCGGAAGGGATCAACAAACTAGAACATCGTTGGACGAAGTGTATAAGCCTAAAAGGAGACTATGTCGAAAAATAAAAAAGGTTTACCCCAAACACATAAGTAGTTTTTATTTTTGCACGGACTTTTCAAACCAGCCTCGTAGTAAACAAAGTAACTTTTTTATTATTATTATGGGTCTAGCACACATGCTACAGGGAAGTCCCTAAAGCGCTACAGGAGCGACACGTGTGCGGAGAAAGCGATTCACGTTGTTCTTGAATCGTTGTAAATTATACTCGGTGGGAAACACAGTCCTGGGCAAATCATTCCAAAGGGATGATGTTCTCCATATAAAAGACTGCTTGAAAAGCGTAGTACGAGGAGTAACAAGCTAAATCTCATACGGATGTGAAGTATCAGCGCGACGTGTACTTCTAATATGCACCGCTCTGGGAGGAATTAAGCGGGCCACATCCTTCGAACACTTTCCATGAAAATAATTGTAGAATGGGCTCAAGTCGCCAACCGTCCTTCGATGTTCTAGCGAATCAAGGCCGCCGGTCAGTTCCGGGTCTCCAGTCAGACGAACAGCTCTTTTCTGAATAGAATCCAACAAATGCAGTGTATGTTTGGGAGCAGAGCTCCAAATATGGGAGCAGAGCTCCAAATATGGCAGCAGTATTCCATAGTTGGTCGAATTTGAGCTTTGTAAAGAATTAACAGTTGTTGTGGAGTGTAAAGCTTTCTGGTTCGAAACAATATTCCCAACTTTTGAGAAACTCTCCTTGCTATGCCTGCAACATGTTCATGCCAGGACATATTCGCTCCCAAATTAACGCCCAACAAATTGAGTGACGCTGTTAGAGGAATGGAATGCCCCGACAACTATGTCGGGTTCAGCAACGTTAACTTTTTTAGAAAAAACTGCCATCTGGGTTTTTGTAGCGTTAAATTCCACTTGGTTACTGTCGCCCCAAGATAGAATCTTCCAGGTCTTTGTTAAGTTGAATGGCTTCCTGCTGTCTGCGGATATTCGTCTGAGTAGCCGATGTCCGAGCGTTCAGAGTAAATGAAGAGATAAGTGTACTGTCATCTGCAAAGCTGTAGATTCGATTCTAGGTCTTTCCCAGCAGATCGTTAATATAAATGAGAAAGAGAGTAGGAGACAGTATGGAGCCTTGGAGTACGCCGGCGTTGATAGTGAAGGTGTTAGAAAGAAATCCGTCGACTGCCACTCGTAAAGAACGCTCTCTGAGGAAACATGAGAGCCACAAACAGAACTTTTCAGACATACCATAAGAACGTAGCTTAGCCAACAGCCCACCGTGCCAAACGCGGTCAAATGCCTTGGATATCTCAAGAGCAACCGCTCGAGATTCTCCTGTTCAGTTGCGTTATTCCAAACATGTGTTAATAAGTCAGAAGATCTCCTGTTGATCTATTTTTACGAAAGCCATATTGGTGATCGCTAATAATGTTGAGTCCTTCAAGATATGTTAGAAGATGTTGATTGATAGCCTTTTCCATGACTTTCAATATTATTGAAAGTAACAAATTTTAAGAGAAAAATCAAGATATTAAGGGGTAAGGCAACTTTAGGTGCCAGAAAAAAGGCTAATTTCGTGCTCCATGAAACAAATATTTAAGTGTACAAAAATATTTTTTTTATCTTTTTAATTCAAAATGGCCGCTTCAGAGTCCAAGAAGAAAAGGCCCTTTTATGGGAGGCCTGAAACCGGCGAAACGATTGAAATTTCAACCTAGAACAAAAACCAAAAATTTTTTATTAATATATGGCAAAAATTACTGGATAACATACGGAAATTAAAAAATATCGAAAACTGAATATTCGAAAAATACTGCACATTAAAAAAAAAAAAAATTTCACTGAACAATTGTTTATAAAAAAGTTCGTGCCCAGAACAGATGCAAAGAAATTATCGACGAAAGAGGCACACAATCGGCGAATTAAAAACAAACTTCTCGCTTGTCCCAACAATTCCAGGTCCTTTTGGTCAGTCGCTAAGGCAGTTTAGCCAAAATTTCACCAAATCTACCATACCACCACTCACACGGCCCGATAATTATATTCCAACGACACCCATTGAAAAAAGCGAACTTGTTGGCTGAACTCTTTGCTTCACATTCTACTGTCGATTTCCAGGGAAAAACACCACCTACTATTCCCATAGTGCAGTCAAGGAGGCCCGATGTTGTCTTCATACAGCGTACCTTAAAACGTATTTTAATGAAGCTAGACACTAAAAAATCTTCTGGCGCTGACGGAATACCTGCCATAGTTCTCAAAAACTGTGCGAGGGAACTGACACCAGTTTTCTGTAGACTTTTCAACCTATCCTACAGAAAGGGAATATTTCCTTCCTGCTGGAAGTGTGCCACAGTTCAGCCGATATCTAAAAAAGGCAAGAAGACCTTGCCAAATAATTACCGACCAGTCGCACTGCTTTCAATAAAGTTATAGAAAAGGCTATCAATCAACATCTTCTAAAATATCTTGACGAATTCGACATTATTAGCGATCACCAATATGGCTTTCGTAAACATAGATCAACAGGAGATCTTCTGACTTATGTAACACAGGTTTGGAACAACGCAATTGAACACTTTAGAGAATCTCGAGCGGTTGCTCTTGACATATCCAAGGCATTCGATCGTGTTTGGCACGATGGACTGTTGGCTAAGCTACGCTCTTATGGTATGTCCGAAAAGTTCTGTTTGTGGCTCTCATGTTTCCTCAGTGAGCGTTCTTTACGAGTGGCAGTCGACGGATTTCTTTCTAACACCTTTACTATCAACGCCGGTGTATCCCAAGGCTCCATACTATCTCCTACTCTCTTTTCTATTTACATTAACGATCTGCTGGAAAAGATCTGAAATCCAATCTACAGATTTGCAGATAACAGTACGCTTATCTCTTCATTCATTTTGAACGCTCGGACATCGGCTGCTCAGGCGAGTGTCCGCAGACAGCGGAAGTTGTTCAACTTAACAAAGACCTGGAAGAAATTCTATCTTTGGGTGACGATAACCAAGTGGAATTTAACGCTACAAAAACTCAGGCGGCAGTTTTTTCTAAAAAAGTTAACGTTGCTGAACCCGACATAGTTATGACGGGGCACTCCGTTCCCCTAACATCGTCACTCAATTTGTTGGGCGTTAATTTGGGAGCCAATATGTCCTGGCATGAGCATGTTGCAGGCATAGCAAGGAGAGCTTCTCAAAAGTTGGGATTATTATTTCGAACCAGAAAGCTTTACACTCCACCACTGTTAATTCTTTACAAAGCTCAAATTCGACTAACTATGGAATACTGTTCCCGTGTTTGGGGCTCCGCTCCCAAACATACACTGCATTTGTTGGATTCTATTCAAAGAAGAGCTGTTCGTCTGATTGGAGACCCGGAACTGATCGGCGGCCTTGATTCGCTGGAAGGATGTGTCCCATTTGATTCCTCCCAGAGCGGTGCATGTTAGAAATACACGTCACGCTAATACTTCTCATCCGTATGAGGTTCAGCTTGTTACTCCTCATACAACGCTTTTCAAGCAGTCTTTTATATGGAGAACATCATCCCTTTGGAATAATTTGCCCAGGACTGTGTTTCCCACCGAGTACAATTTACAGCGATTCAAGAGCAACGTGAATCACTTTTTCCGCACACGTGCCGCTCCTGTAGCGCTTTAGGGACCTCCCTGCAGCACGTGTGCTAGACCTATAAAAAAAAAGTTTATTACTTATCGCAAAATCCGTATGTTATCCACTAGTTTTTGACATATATTAATGAAAATTTTTGTCATTAATCATTTTATACCTCCGTAACAAAAATTTTTATTTTAAAAGCTCCCAGCGTACAGAATACCAATTGCGTAAGTTCGACTTGCACTTCGTCGGCTTTTTGTTTTATTTTAATAATTAAGTCTATTGTGTTTTTATGCGAAATTTGAAAAGTTAACGTTGCGGAACCCGACGTAGTTATGTCGCGACACTCTATTCCTCTAGCATCATCATTCAATTTGCTGGGTGTTAATTTTGGAGCAAATATGTCCTAGCGTGAACATGTTGCATGCATAGCAAAGAGAACTTCTCAAAAGCTGGAAATTGATAATTTGTTAACCCTCGTACATCCCTTTTGTATTCTTTTAACTTCTATATTCCGGTATTATCCAAATTCAATTCCTAATCAATTCCGAGAAAGAGGACTAACGGCTGTATCAAACTCACTTCTACGCTATTTGTTCCGAGTTGGGAACCCAACTGTCGGTTATGCAAAACATAAACTTTAACAACTTCGTTGGGATTTTAAAGTTTTTGGCACGATTACATTACCCAATAGTTACCATCTCAAAAACTTTATTTATTTTTGCACTGGATGTAGGTTTTATTAACCATGTTGTAACATTCATTTTTTCCTAGATTTTAAGACCATGTAATGTTACTGATTTTTCACTTTAAATTGTACTTCTTTTCATTTTTGTATCGAGCAGTATGTTAATCAGAAATTGCTAGCCGCTCGGTATATTAGTGTGCTGTGCGGGTTTGCGACCGAATCTCTCGATACGCCGGGATTGGTCAAATATTTGTATCCGGTTTTTTGGTTCCGGCGTCGCGATATTACCGAGAGAGTGCCCACGGCTTATTTAAGGGTCCGGGGGACAGGAATCTAGGTTCATTTCCACCGAGCCGCCAAGTAGGCTTATTTCCACCGAGCCGCCAAGTAGGCTAATTTCCATCAAGCCGCAGCCAGGCTTACTTCGACCGAGCCGCAGTAGAGGCTCATAGCAACATTTATGAGAGCCAAGTAAAGCACGAGTTTTTTTTTTCTAACGTAAAGCCGTAGTGGGCTCTGAGTGTTTCCTACAAAGTGTGAAATCGGTTTTGTGTTCCATCGAAGGCCTAGAAGCCCAAATAAAAACCGTAAGTTACCAGAACATTCATCAATAGACCTATTCCCGAAATAAGTGTCTTAATAGCAATTTGAACTGACAAAAGGTGAAGTGAAAATCACGATTCTTCGCTTTCGGGGGTAGTCAGGTTTTAGAATTTAAATGTCTGATTTAGGGACTCTAATAATAATAACTACCTGTTAGGCTAGAATTTTTTTGTAATCCTTAAAAACGCAGAGGTTAGAACTTTTATTTTAAAATCATGAATAAATTTTCTTTTTGTTGATTAAAGCTAGTGTCTCACTGAATACCTATCTTACTTTTCAGGATAATGACGGCTGTACCAAACTGTTTTTTTTATTTAACAACTGTACACCCTTTCAGTATTTTTTCATTTTTTTAGCTGAAGTTAGATCCTTTCTATTTTAAAATGGATGGTGCCCAAAAGTCGTACAGCTGAGGCTTTTTAAAAATAAAAAAAAATAATTCCAAAAAGACGTACAAAAATTATCTCTTACCCATATCTCTCTACCAAGGAAAACTGAGCTAGTGTGTGTTTAATTTCTTTAGTTCTTTTAAAATCAGGATCCACTCAATTCATTATCAGAAATTAAAAAGAGGTTGCAAGAAAATTGCGCCCAAGCGTGGGAAAAACAACTTTTCACAGGGTACAAAAGTGCGGGCAAGTTAAAAGCTTACAATGTTAGCAGACGCAATGATTGCCAGTAAATCATCACTCCTAATGATGCTAACATGGTTAGCGAAATGCGCATCCAGTGCAGAAATAAAGTGGTAATAACAGTTGTGTAGTTTAACAACTTGTTTAATTAAAATCTAAATTATCAGTAAAGTAGATTAAATAATACTAGATTTAAACTTCCAAGCTTAGAGATACACTCGCATCCCCCTATTCCGCATCGCAGTGCATTTTCATCCTGCCTGCAAAGCCTTGACCTTGAACCGACCTGGATGCACGTGTCAAGGCCGAAACTCCCGTTCTGGATGAGTAAAAAAAGGACTGACCTATTTTATTGCGGGAGAACCATGAACAGCGTGAAAATCGCAATAAAAAGGAATTAGTGAGTTTTTGCAAACGAGTTCCGTTAATATGTAAAGATTAGGAAACAAGAAAATATCCACAGGTAGCCTTATAACATTAGGCTCCTGTAATTCTGGTACAACATAGCGATTATCATTTTTAATTGAGGGGGACAATCATTTTACAAGACAGTAAACAAAGCAGCGCAGATGTATTTTTAACAAGCGTATTTTATCTGGATGAACAATACAGAAAAGTAATTTCGCCTTTCTACATATAAATAAATATATATATATATATATATATATATATATATATATATATATATATATATATATATATATATATATATGTATATATATATATATATATATATATATATATATATATATATATATATATATATATATATATCTATATATCTATCCTATGAAAAAATTCTTTTTATTGAGCTTAAACAGGTCTAAACAGCGTCCAGAATCATCAACACGTTGTCGTTTTTGATCCACTGTGAGCAAACGCGGTACCCATTTCGAACAGAGCTTTCTGCTGCTCAATTGTTCATATAAAATATTACCAACACGTTATTCTGATATCTTTAGGGTGTCGGCCATCTCAGAGAATTTCACTTTACGGTCATCCAAAACAAATTTGTGGATTTTTGTGATGTTTTCCGGTGTAACCACCTCATTTGGGCGTCCAGAGCGTTCAGCATCATTTGTGTCTGTACAGCCGCGTGTAAATGCAGCATATCAGTAAATCATGAGTCCCTGTAACACTTATCAAGCCATTGCTTTGCTTGAACGGTATTTAATTAACACACGAAGTTCGATTTTTCCAAAACCACTATAACTTGTAAACTAATCATCGAAATGTCATGAAATTTTGACACGTACCGTATAAAGGTTGGTACTTCCTAAAAATCATATGGATTTTTTTGAAAAGGGCGACATCTATGTGTCAGACCAAAAACTTTTCAGCCTAAGTATATATATATATATATATATATATATATATATATATATGTATATATCAGTCTGTCAAGTAAGAACGTGACTGCTCGTATTCTGTGTGTTTTGAGAACATTTTTGGACATCAGTGTATTCTTTGGTGTGCTAACAAGGGCACAATTACCTTAGTAAGTTATCCAAGCGCCTCCTGCATCTTTGACGCATGCTGTCAGTGACATTTTCTGCATACTCTGCAAGTCCTCAGAGTCTTTTTTTTGAGCTTTTTCTTTACAAGGGACCAAACATTTTCAATAGAGTTGGCGTCCGACGATTGTGAGGGCCCTCAAAACTTTCTTCAACGTGCTTCGGAATTTGACATCATAAGCACGAAGATGTTGTCGAATGGTCTCGTCATATTCAAACCCGATTTTCTTAATTTTGGCGCTTCTTGATGCTGCGTCACTTTCGGGTCCCGTGAAAACAAAGACACGATTCGTTTTTCGACTTTCTACTCCGAACCACCAACCCACGTTTTGATAAGTCGTCGACATTTTTCATCTCGTTAAAATGAGTTAGCCACCTCTTCACAGACGACACTACCCACTTATTCGTCGATTCATCCTGAGACTCGTTTCGCCGTATCACAGCTTGACAGTCTGGGCGAGTCAATAAATAAAACATTCTCGTGTCGTTTGGAGATTTCTTACAATTCAGGCACTCATACTGGCCAAACTGTTGCTTATCACATCCTCTGTGATAGTCTGAGTCATAATCCATACGTTGCTAATAGTTTAAAGACAAAATCCTAGCTATCTCACTTAGGGACTGCAAACCAAACGATTGGATCAGGAAAAAAACAGGAATCCACGACAATTGAAAAGATATCTACCCTCAAGTGGAACTGGACTGGCAATGTGGCCAGAAATACTGATAAATGGAGCCGAAAAGTGACCAGATGGCGACCATGGGGGGAAGAAGAAGTACTGGCAGACCTCAACAACGTTGATATGACGATATTAAAAAATCAGCAGTGCTGAATTAATATCAAATTGTTCAAAACAGAGACATGGAAGCACATGAGAGAGGCGTATATCCAAAAGGTAGAGAATGGCTAGAGGAAGAAGAGATAAGTATGTCGACGGGAACAGTAATTAATATTGGACATAAGTTGTCGGCCCGATGGGTGCAGCGATTGCTCACCGTGGACAACAAGCGAGTACGGCTTTCAATTTCGAAGCTGTGTTTGGAGCAATTTAAGCGAAATCCTAAGGACTTTTTGCTCCGAGTTGTCACCGTTGATGACAGCTAGATTCATCATTATACATCCGAAACCAAGCAACAATCAAAACAATGGGTGGCTTTGGATGAATCTGCTCCAAAAGTTATGGCAACGATTTTTAGGATGCAAAGGACATCATACTCATTGACTTCTTAGAAAAAGGAAGAACGATAGCGTTTATATGGTATCATCATGTTTAGTTAATGGCTTCATCTAGTGCGCATTTTAGGACTTAAATATTTCTATATTTCGATTATATATATTATAGTCACATTGATCTTTTTTTATTGGAGAGAGCAAAAATTTCTATTTTGTTCCAAGTTTTTATTCTAACTGACCTTCTTAAATAGAAATACTTACCATACCTATAAGAAAACAATAATCTTATTTAATACAGCTTTGGTTATTTTTTACTTAAAAATTCCATCGTTTTAAGAAAGTGTTTTTTACCACATGTTACTTAAAGGTAATTTGGCAAAAATGTCAACAGGCGTCCATAAGATTCCAAAATTTTAAAAATGTTCTAACCGGGAAAAAAAAGTAATGAATGTTTCTTTATCTGATACAAAGAAACACTTATTTAAATATAATAAACGATTTTCATAACATCCTGTATATATGGAATGGACTAGTAAGTTAAGACTGTTACTAATTTATCTTCGTGATTTTCTATAACTATTTAGTTTAAGACTCCGTATGGATAGCAAACTAAACATCTATCAAACCTAATCTTTGTGTAGTCCTTCCGTCAGGATTTAAGGATCCGATAAAAATCGAAAAACCAAAATGCGTAGACTTGGATTCCAACCTTGAGAAAATCTCAAAAGAATAAGAAAATCTGTTATCGAAAGGGAAAGAATCGTGGAGCACTTAATTGTTAGACTGCTTGGTAAGAATATAAGGGAAGGACTTTTGAAAAAGCCACACTCTTATTTCTATGGTAACAACGCAGAAGCAGCTGACCTACTTTTCCTATATTAAATTATTTGAACTGAGAGGTTGTAAATGGCTTTTCCGTCCTTGACATTTCCAGAACAATTGGCAAATTTTATCTGGAGCATGTAGATATATAGGTAATAATAATAAATAAGTAATTTTATTTTATTTATTTTGTCGCCATTTCAGGTGCCTAGTTCTATATGAATGTTTATTTAAAAAGGAAAAAAAATTGCTAAAGTTATTTACACAGTATTTCTCATCCAAATACGAGTTGTAAAGTAAATATTTTTTCTTGATTTTACTCTATAATCGCATCTCTTTACATAGTATTTCTGATGACATTGGAAATAATGCAAAAAAAAAAACACATAATTTTCAGATTTCTCGGTTCAAAGAACTCTAAACGGGATGTATAACGCGATATATTCTAAGCATCCAGTCTAACCCCCTCCCTCATCTGTGAGATGACACCAAAAAAAAAATTGACACTGATTCATAGGTTAGTTTGCATTTGGCAGCCATTTCAGTAAGTAGTGTAACATATTTGTCGCTATGATGGAAAAAGTGCAGTATCGTTCAGCGATTCGCTTTTTGCTTTTGGATTGGAAAACGTGTGAGGATAAAAGCGAAATTGGATACTGTTTATATGGACTCTTCGCCATCAGTGACGACAGTCAGATATTGGTTCAACGAATTTAAACGTGCTCGAACATTCGTTTTTGATGAGGATCGCCCGGGACGCCCATCAGATGCGGTTACCGAAGAAATCATTGAAAAAGTCCACGACATGATTCTCGCTGATCATTGAACGAAAGTCCCCGAATTAGCAGAGGCCCTAAATGTGTAGTGAAACTTGGGTTCTGACACGGAAAGTTATTAGACAATTGCAAGTTCACCGGAGAGCAATTGAAAGGAAGATCCTAGATATATTACTTAAGGACTGCAAACCAAATGATTGAATCAGGAAAAAAAACAGGGGTCCACGACATAATTAAAAGGATAGCTTGCCTTAAATGGAACTGGGCCGACCATGTGGCCAGAAATACTGATAACTGGAGCGGAAAAGTGACCAAATGGCGACCATGGAGGGAAAAAGAAGTACTGGCAGACCTCAATAACGTGGATATGACGATATTAAAAAATCAGCGGGGCTCAATTGGTATCAAATTGCTCAAAACAGAGACATATAGAAGTACATTAGAGAGGCCTATATCCACAGGATACAGAATGGCTAGAGGAAGAAGGAAGAAGAGATAAGAGTGTCGACGGGAACGGAAATTAATATTGTACATGATAAGTTGTCGTGCTGATGGGTATCGCGATTGCTCACCATGTACAACAAGCGGGCGGCTTTAAATCTCGAAGCTGTGTTTGGAGCAATTTAAGCGAAATTCTAAAGACTTTTTGCGCCAAGTTGTCACCGTTGATGAGACCTGGATTCATCATTATACACCGGAAACCAAGCACAATCAAAACAATGGGTGGCTTTCGATGAATCTGCTCCAAAGAAAGCGAAGACGGTCTCATCGGCCGGAAAAGTTATGGCAACGATTTTTTGGGATGCAAAGGACTTCATACTCATTGACTTCTTAGCAAAAGGACGAACAATCACTGGATTATACTATAATGAGTTATTGAACTGTTTCGACAAGAAATTGAAAGAAACACGCCCCCTTTAGTGAAGAAGAAAGTGTTGTTTCACCACGTCTATGCTCCAGCACATTCATCCGGAGTTGTCGCCGCCAAACTGCGTGAATTGCGTTTTGGATTGCTGCCACACACCCCCCCGTATTTGCCCGACCCGGCTCCCTGCGATTTGTTCTTGTTCTCAAACATAAAGAAATGGCTCGCAGGAAAAAAATTCAGCTCATCGCCCGGACAGAAGCATATTTTGGGGAGTTGGACAATTCCTATTGTTTGGAGGGGTTAAAAAAATGGCAAGGACATTGGAAAAAGTGTATGTACCTAAAAGGAGACCATTTTGAAAAATAAAAAATTGGTTTTTGAAAAATGGCGTCTTCAATCTTAACACAGATTCTTATTGAACCACCTTCGTATTGCTTACAGGTTGTTAATTAGCTTAACCAATACCCAGGAAAAAATTTGACCAAACTATTTCAAATATATCGACTCCCTACGTGTTTGGCATTGTTTTATTCAAATTCTTATAAATACTGAAGAAATGCTAAGAATGAATGAAAAATGAGAAAATCTGAGAATTATTCTTTTATTTCAGTGTTAACCTGGGACATAGCTAAGAGGGTCTAGGGGGGGATTGGAGATCATAGGCCCATCCTTCCTCAACGGATATAAAAAATAGTGCCTCTTAGAAACAGGTCTTTTTTGTGTTTTTTTTTTATTGTGAATCAACTTTACATCGTTTTTTAAATGTTGTTTAAGTCTTAAAAGTTCTATTGGATGGAAGAGTTCCACCTCCCGGTCATTGATTATTGGATTACCGTGTTGGTAGGGTCGTAAGCTTTTAGAGTCCCAGTCCAAGGCGGTCCTTTTTCTCTTTATCAAGAAGTTTGACTACCGCCGTCGTCGTTTGATCCTCTTCCCGTGTATTGGCGGCCTTTTAAGCCAAGCTATGCCGGTGGTGGCAAAGTTACCCATTTTTTTAGGTTATTGCCTTAATATGCCGTTTTCAGAAAATCACATCAAACATAAGATACTTGTCTTAACTCCCAGCTGCAAACGTCAATAGTACCACCAGGGGGCGTGTTGGCTCACCGGGACACCGGGACTTTTCCCGGGACACCAAGCCTTAGGGGTGCCATTCTCAAACTTACAAAGGGGATGCAAAATTTATGTTCGCAAGAACCACGAAAATTGTTCATATGTCCACGTAGTATTAATGAATAAAATTCAAAGAAATTGTGAAAAATGGCTTACCGAAGCACACTCTCCACAAAAATTGTGAACTCACTGAAACCAACAAAGAAGAAATTTGTGACGAATTTTCGTCGCTTGCCTTATTTTTCCCGCAGCTTTCATTACATACGTTGGGAAATGTTTATGATGAAAAAAAACTTTTAGAACAAGATGATGATTCATCTTCCTGTGATGATGAATCATCTTTCGAAATGGAAAGAAAATATTAAAGTTCAGGCGTCGACAATGAGAAGTCAAAAAAATATATTCGTTGTCTCAGTTGTGTCTGTACCTTATTAGTTGAACACAAAATGTATGTTTTTGAATACAAAAACCTGCACATCGTTTATAAATTTTTGCTGCTGTTGCCTATGATGCAAGTGAGCTGCGAGAGAGCTTTTTAGTGTTCTGTACGGAACACTTATAAGATCACTTCGGTGTCTGTCTGTCCGTCCGTCCGTCCGTCTGTTCGTCCGTCCGTCTGTCTGTCACACCCGATTTTCTCCGAAACTATTTGACAAAAAAGTTGAAATTTGGTACTAATATAGTAATTGATGGCCTCATCAGAACCGTGTAATTTTGAACGTTAAATTTTGAATTAAGGGGTTAGTTTTGGGGGATGAAATCGGAAGTGAAAAAAAAAAATTTTTAGTAGGTCATCGAGTGGGGTGTTAAATGAAAGCTTGTAAAAGCACGAGTTCAAAAATATATAATGTAATACTTGCGCACACTTTTCTTTGTATTATTTTTAAAAAATCGCGAAAAATCGCTGTCCCCCCCTTATCTCGAAAAGTACTGATCAAACAACAAAAATTCTGGAATTTTCTTCACGGGGTGTAGATTGAACGAAAATTTTCACGAGTCCATTACCTTTAATCATTTATCTGGTATGTAAAAAAAAACAAAAATTTCAAGGTCATTAGTTTTCAGTAAAGTTCGGAAATAAATTTTGTTGAAAACTCATTTGGGGTGTGTTTTGTAAAGTCATTGATCATTTTATACCTACGTAGCAAAAAATTTTAATACAAAAGCAATCAATGTACCGAACACTAATTGCGCAAGTTCAACTTACAGTTGATCGGTTATTTCAAATTAAAAATTATCAAAAATAGATTAAGAGCAACCATGAACGACAAAAACCTAGAAGCATGCATGCTCATGGCGTGCGAAAGTGATGTTCTCGAAGCTATTGATGAAAATATTGTCATAATAGTTCCGTGTTTGCAGGATCTTTACTTCTGTGATTCACAGATTTCTCCGTGCAGGAGCCAACGTGAGCTTTGTACTTTTTTGTATTGCAAAATATACTGAATATTCTACATTAGTAAAGTATGAATTTTCTTTATTGGTTCAGTCAGATCCCCTGAAAGTTTATGTAAATAAAAGTATCTAATAAATATAAAATATAATATAATAAATATATAATAATAAAGAATATAATAATCATAAATATATAATAATAAGTATATATAATGTGTATCACAGACAAAAAAATTATGGAGGTAGGGGGCGACATTTAGGACCAATCCCGGTTACTTTTTTACCCCAGCACGCCCTTGAGCACCACAACAAAAATGGCTGATCGCTATCGTTATAGTAATTATCTTTGAGTTAGCTTTAACTTTACATTAATAAACTGGACCTTACAAATTGTAATTTAAATTTGAAATACCTCTCTATGTTGTTTTTGCTAAAACCGCGAGGCTATAACTTACATTTTGCATCGAAGATTATTCAAAGCAGGTGAATAAAAATTAGACCCATCTATTTTAAACTGCTGACGTGACCTTGGCTAACTTACTCCGCAGGATTGTTCAAAATTTAAATTAGTTTTGATTCCATACAGGATAAGTATAAGAAAATTAAGCGAAAGAATCTCAATACTGGTTGATCAATCATCCACGGGGTACTTTTTTTATGGGCATAGCACAGTTGCTGCAGGGATAATCCTAAAGCGCTACAAAAGGCGTCACGAAAAAGCGATTCACGTTGGTCTTGAATCGCTGTAAATTGTACTCGGTAGAAACTAAGTCCTGGGCGAATCGTTCCAAAGGGATGAGGTTTTCCATATAAAAGACTGCTTGAGAAGGATTGTACAGGGTGAGTCAACGATAGAGTAAAGTTCATTATCTCATTTGTTTCGGGGATGACGAAAAAATGTTAAATACAATAGTTTTAGGGAATGTTAAGGTGCACAGTTTAAAATTATTTTTGAGTATACAGGTTATTTCAGAAAAGTGTGGGCGATATAACATATGTTTCTTTGGAAAAGGCTATCAATCAGCATCTTCTAAAATATCTTGAAGGATTCAACATTATCAGTGATCACCAATATGGCTTTCGTAAAAATAGATCAACAGGAGATCTTCTGACTTATGTAACACATGTTTGGAACAACGCAATTGAACACTTTGGAGAATCTCGAGCGGTTGCTCTTGACATATCCAAGGCATTTGACCGTGTTTGGCACGATGGGCTGTTGGCTAAGCTACGTTCTTATGGTATGTCTGAAAAGTTCTGTTTGTGGCTCTCATGTTTCCTCAGAGAGCGTTCTTTACGAGTGGCAGTTGACGGATTTCTTTCTAACACCTTCACTATCAACGCCGGTGTGCCCCAAGGTTCCATACTGTCTCCTACTCTCTTCCTCATTTATATTAACGATCTGCTGGAAAAGACCGAGAATCCAATCTACAGCTTTGCAGATGACAGTACACTTATCTCTTCATTCACTTTGAACGCTCGGACATCGACTGCTCAGGCGAATATCCGCAGACAGCAGGAAGTCATTCAACTTAACAAAGACCTGGAAGAAATTCTATCTTGGGGTGACAGTAACCAAGTGGAATTTAACGCTACAAAAACCCAGGCAGCAGTTTTTTTTTTTCTAAAAAAGTTAACGTTGCAGAACCCGACATAGTTATGTCGGGGCACTCCATCCCTCTAACATCGTCACTCAATCTGTTAGGCGTTAATTTGGGAGCAAATATGTCCTGGCATGAACATGTTGCAGGCATAGCAAGAAGAGCTTCTCAAAAGTTGGGAATATTGTTTCGAACCAGAAAGCTTTACACTCCACAACAACTGTTAATTCTTTACAAAGCTCAAATTCGACCAACTATGGAATACTGTTCCCATGTTTGGAGCTCCGCTCCCAAACATACACTGCATTTGTTGGATTCTATCCAGAGAAGAGCTGTTCGTCTGATTGGACACCCGGAACTGACCGACGGCCTTGATTCGCTGGAACATCGAAGAACGGTTGGCGACTTGAGCCTATTCTACAAGTACTTTCATGGAAAATGTTCGAGAGATGTGGCCCGTTTAATTCCTCCCAGAGCGGTGCATATTAGAAGTACACGTCGCGCTAATGCTTCACATCCGTATGAGGTTCAGCTTGTTACTCCTCGTACAACGCTTTTCAAGCAGTCTTTTATATGGAGAACATCATACCTTTGGAATGGTTTACCCAGGACTGTGTTTCCCATCGAGTACAATCTACAGCGATTCAAGAACAACGTGAATCGCTTTCTCCGCACACGTGTCGCTCCTGTAGCGCTTTAGGGACTTCCCTGTAGCACGTGTGCTAGACCCATAAAAAAAAAAAAAAAATGGAACATCCTATTTTCTAATTTATTTTTAAATTCTGCGTAAAATTGTATAACTCTTTTTTATTAATAATGTTATATACCTAAACCTAATAGTTTTTCTAATATTTCAATTTTTTTTAAAAAATACTAGTTTTCAGTTTTGTTGCCATTGTTTCTGAAGGTGGAATACTTATAATTGGTACGAGCGGTCTATAGAGATGAAAAAAAAGATATATGTAAACAAATTTGAGTTAGATGCTACAGGGTGTTCAAAATAAATTTATGCATTTTTACTATTTTAAATTGAAAAATCTCAAATTTGTTAAATGGCACAGCCTGTATATTATTATCTTTTTCTGATAGATTTTACAAAACCCTCCAACTTTTATTAAATCTGTCATATACCTATTTCTAATAGTTTTCTATTTTGAATTTTTCAATTTTTACCCTAAGCAAAGCCTTTGACTGTGTTAACCACGGAATCTTAATGCAAAAGCTCAATAGATACAATTTTTCTTACGAGAGCATGGCGCTTATTGAACCCTACTTCCGAGACAGAACCCAAATTGTGAGAGTCTCTGGGGTGTCGTCGACAGAGAGTGTGATCAATATCGGAGTTTCTCAACGATTCCCCCCCTTTCCAGATATTGAGATAGCCGAAATTTGAGCTCGATTAAACGACGTTAACCCGTGCCGCTCGTCGCTCAAAGTTTGAAAAAATCCAAATTTTTGGCCAAAAAGCTGACATATGGAGCCATAACTCCAGAACGGTAAATAATAGAAACACGCTTAATATCTCAAAAGATAGCTAATGTTGTTCTTCAAAATTTATATTCTATACATAATTGTTGTTATTTTAAGTCAAACTGAGTTACAACAGCCTTTAGCCCCAAAAACGTGACCTGGTACCAGTAGGAGCCAGTTTGGGAGTATTCTAAGAATTTTACGGGTTTTTACATAATGTGTCTCGGAATTAACATTTTTTTGTTAAAAAGTATTTCGGAACTCAATTTTCAAACATAAAGAGCCTTTTGTTCAAATTTAATCTTTTATTATATGGGGATTACCTAACTAGTTTACCAAAGAAAGACCCGTTTGACAGGTAAAAAGGAGGGTGAATCTAATTTCTATTTTAGGGATGGTGATTTTACTTCAGCGTACAACCGACCTTTTATTTATTCAGTTTAGTTTCTAAAGTGTCTTTGAGCTGGTTAGATCGAACAATTATCTAGTGAAGATATTTTAAGACGCTGAAGAGGACAGCATCTACCAGGAACTTGAGAGCTTGAAGGAAATAGACATCCCTGAAGAAGCTGCAGAAGATCCAGGACCATCTGAGAGCAAGAGGATGAAAGTTTCATTTGCAAGGGGCGTTAAAGAGATTTTAAACATGAAATTGTCCATTTTATTAGATCGATGTAAGGTATCCGACAGAAATGCCACTAGAATTTTAATAGCTACTCTAGAAGCACTAAACCTTGACCCTCTTGAGTACAAAGTCTCGAAAACTTTATTACATGATAGAAGGCAAATGTTCAGAGAACAATATAATAAAAAAAATTTTGATAAAGTAAACATTCCTGAAAAAGAACCCGTGGTTGTCCATTGGGACGGTAAACTTTTACCGGGTGTTTTAAAAAATGAACAATGTGAGCGAATAGCTATAGCTATTTCATATGGCGAAAAGGAACAGCTGCTGGGAGTTCCTGTAACAGCAAACAGCTCTGGAGAGGAGCAAGCCGTAGCCGTATATGAATGCCTACATGAATGGGGTCTTCTCAACACCGTCAAGGCGATGTGCTTCGACACTACAGCATCCAACACGGGAAGACTCAAAGGAGCATGCGTCATATTGGAGCAAATGTTACGAAGAGAATTGTTATACCTAGCTTGCCGTCATCATATCTTGGAAATTCTGTTAAGAGGCGTATTCGACACAAAAATGGGATCAACCACTGGACCTTATCCAGACATTTTTAAGAGATTCCTCACTGCGTGGCCCAAGATAGACAAAGGAAAATACGACAGAGGTATCAGTGACAATCTAATACAAAAGCAGCTAACTCCAGAAGTAATTGCAAATGTTACTGCTGAATTCGAAACCAAATTAACTGAGAGCCACCCCAGAGATGACTACAAGGAGCTATTGCAGTTGGTTCTCGTATTTGTTGGATCACTAGACGGCAATGTTGTGGGTTTTAGAACTCCAGGAGCCATTCATCACGCTAGGTGGATGGCAAAGGCTATTTACTGCTTAAAAATGTTCATTTTTCGTCGTCAATTTAAGATGTTTAAAGAAGAAGAAAGTTCTGTGCGTGCCATTTCTGTTTTCCTAGTTAAAATTTATTGTAAAGCTTGGTTCAATGCTCCAAAAGCTCATCTTGCACCAAAGCAAGATTTAGGTATTTTGCATAGTCTGTTAGACTATAAAGAATGTGACAACGACATTGCAGAAATAGCCCTGACCAAATTTTCGAACCATTTGTGGTATTTGAATGCAAAGTTGGTGGGATTATCGTTTTTTGATCCCACCATTTCAGACGATGAAAAGTTGTTAATGGCTAATAAATGGCTCAGTAGCACAGATGAACCATCACAGCACGCTAGGGTTGTAAATCCAAAAGTTAGGAAAGAAAACTTAAAAGAGGTAGTTGATGGAGGATTGGTAAATTTACTTACCAAAGAAACGTTTACATTCTTTGACCAATTTAATATAAAAACAGATTTCCTAAGACAACATCCAAACACCTGGCCTCAAAATAATGACTTCCAAGAAGGATTGAAAATTGTCAAAACATTAAAAGTAGTTAATGATATGGCTGAGCGTGGTGTTAAATTAATAACCGACTTTAATGACCTTCTGACAAAAGATGAAGACCAAAAGCAATATGTCTTGCAAGTTGTAAGTAAATGCCGAGCATTATATCCTGACGTTTCAAAAACTACTTTAACAAAAGCTCTAGAATAGATTAGATAACTATGTAAAATTATCAACTCATGTAGGTACTACGTCTGTATCTTTTCTGTGTCTGTTTTGTATGTATTATATACCTAATTTTTATATTTTAAAATAAAAAATGTCATTCGACTTATCAGTATTACCTGTTTTTTTATTATATTTCTACTTTAATCTCAAAAATATACCAAAAAAAGCAAAATTTATCACTTAATAACAAAATATACGAAGTATGCTCCTAGTGGTACCAGGTCACGTTTTTGGGGCTAAAGGCTGTTGTAACTCGGTTTGACTTAAAATAACAACAATTATGTATAGAATATAAATTTTGAAGAACAACATTAGCTTTCTTTTGAGATATTAAGCGTGTTTCTATTATTTACCGTTCTGGAGTTATGGCTCCATATGTCAGCTTTTTGGCCAAAAATTTGGATTTTTTTTCAAACTTTGAGCGACGAGCGGCATGGGTTAACGTCGTTTAATCGAGCTCAAATTTCGGCTATCTCAATATCTGAAAAGGGTAATCATTTTGTGTGGTCCAGACGAAATGTATATATATATATATATATATATATATATATATATATATATATATATATATATATATATATATATATATGGTAGGATAGGATATGTTCTCTTATTTGTCGATCCTAGCCCGATTGATGAACCGTGATACAGCGAAACACGTCTCGAGATGGATTCGACAAATAAGAGAACAGTGGGTAGACTCCTGAGATATGGACTTTCGTCCGTTTTCAGTTGTTCTTACTTTAAACCACCAGTGTAATTTACTCCGATGAACCTTGATTTTGGGGTTATGTAATCACCCCACGCACCGTGAAACATCCTGTGAAAATCCATGTTTGGGGATGACTTTCGAAAAAAGGTTTTGTGTGAGTCATCTTTACCTACAATTTGAACGCTGAAAAAATACTCCGGATTTACAAGAGGGCATTAGTACCGACTTTCAAACGGTGGTTTGTCGTAGTAAAAAGATGGACACAGTGAAGCAGCTGTCACGGCAAATTCAGGCATTTTGGAAATCTTCGCCCAAAAATCTCGTCGAAAGTATGCCTCACAGATGCCAGGCGACCATCGACACTGATGGAGAATGGACGAACTATTGAATCATTAGCACTTTAATGGAAATCCAATAATGTAAAAAACTTTTAAATAAATACATTTTTTAGCGAACAACGCGGGAGCTTACTTAACTTACTGTATATATCATTCAGTTAAAATCTTTATTCCAGTTATATTAATTGAAATATATAAAATTAATTATATTTTTTTATGATTAGAACACAACAGTGAACCCAACATTTATTTTTATATTTCTAAGAATGAAACGAAAATATGTATCTCGAAAAATAATTAAATATCGCCATTACAAATAATAATGGTGCTGGTACATATTTTTGCGCAGTTTCTATTGAGGCCCCGTGCAGGGAACCATTATGAGGTATTGATGGAATCAAAATTATTTATTTATTTGTTTATTTTAAATTCGATGTGTGTTGAACTGGATATTACTTATTAAAATTGGCAGTTTTATATGCAGTAACAAAACTATTTTTTGAGGGGCTCTTTATAGGGAATTTCAACGATGGATAATACGTCGCATGTTTATCGAAAAACAAAGGCCAATTGTCAAAATAATATACCAAACGATAAGTCACGATGAATGAAGCGATTACTGGAATTATAAATTCTAGTGGAAATCGTCACTCGAGAACGCTATTCTGTACTCATCCACTTGACACTGTTTTGTAACGATCGACGAAAGCTCTGCCTTTCCCAAGAACACTCGCATGTTACAGTGGATTGTAATTGATGCTGATAGATATCCGTTCAACTTTGTGTTACTTAATAAAAAAATAGGTACGCATATACATATATTAACCTACTAGCGGCAACGACTTTCTGCGCCTCTTCCACGTCATTATAGACGGAAATTAACGAGGGAAACGTATTTGTAAGCGATGCAGACTTCATTACTGCAGCTGTAGGAGGACCTCGGTTCTTCTTCGAACTAATATGTCGTTGATCTCTTTTTCGTTTGAGATAAATGGAACGACCTTTCAACATTTTCAAAATTCGAGAGAAAATACACAGTACACTTCGAAAGACGACAGTCAACTAATGTTGGCAGTGGTCTCGAACGTCAAAATGCGAAATAGGGAGAGATGTCCACTAATATCGGTATATTTGTACCCAACATTGGTATACGAAAAAAAAAATAGTATTCAATCAAATTTGCTTATTTTAAACACTTTATCTTTGTAAAATAATATGAACTTACAGAATATACTAAGTATATAATTAAAACAAGAACAACCAATGGGAAAAGACATGCTCAAGACTCAACACTTACATAGGAGGAAGAAAAAGCACAGAAAGCTGGAGACTTCTTAAAAATATGAGAACAGAACGGAAAAGAGAAATGTTCTCACCAATAACACCAGAAAAATGGAACCAATATTTTACAAATATGCTAACAGAAGATAGACCAGAATTCAAAAGTACCCAACATGGAAACCCAAATATAATTATACGAGGATCCCCAATAAGGATAACAACATCAGAAGTTAAAGAAGTATGTAAAACGCTAAAAAATGGTAGAGCTCCAGGACTAGGAAACATCCTAGGAGAGATAGTAAAATACGGAACTGAAAAGCTATTTAGCGCTTTGAGGAACTTATTCCAAAGATGCATTAACACATCAGAAGTACCTGAGGAATGGAAAATATCATACATATCAACAATTCATAAGAAAGGAGACAAAAAATAATTGCGATAACTATAGGGGAATAACGGTTACAGGATCTATTAGCAGAATATACGGAAAAATACTTAAAAATAGAATAGAAACGGAATACGCGGACGTAGAAGCTGAAGAATAGGCAGGCTTTAGAGCAGGAAGATCCACAATAGACCATCTCTTCTCACTGACACAAATCCTAGAAAAGAAAACCGCATTTGATCAGGAAGTCCATGTCTTGTTGGTTGATTTAAAAAAGGCCTACGACAGCGTGCCCCTAATGAGATTGAGGGAAACACTACAACAGAGTAATGTAAGCCCCGAAATAATTAAAGCCGTAAAATCCTTATACCAAGACGCAAGAAGTAGTGTGAAAACTAAGTATGGTATAACAACAGGGTTCCAGGTCACAAAGGGTCTCAAACAGAGCTGCTGTATATCCCCAACGCTATTTAAAATCTATTGGGAGAGTGCACTGAAGAACTGGAAAAGGAAATGCAACAGTATGGGATTACCACTGGATGACGATACTACATTGTACACGCTATCACTTGCAGACGACCAGGGAGTAGTCGCTCAGGACATCGATGATATGGAATACATGACACGAAAACTTATGGAGGAATATGAAAAATGGGGCCTAAAAGTCAATATTAAAAAGACTGAGTACATGTGCGTCGGAGGACAACAGCAGGACTTGAAACTGGCCACAAGACACACCATCAAACACTGTGCCAGTTATAAGTATTTGGGAACGAGAATATCTAGGGACGGAACACTGGAAGGAGCAATATTCGAGAGGAACATCCAAGGAAGAAAAGCGATTGCAATGCTTAATAGTATACTATGGAACAAAAACATAACCATTGAAAATAAGAAGAGAATTTACAACTCAATAGTGAAAAGTATAATAACTTACAGCTCCCAGGTGTGGCCATTGAAGCAAAGAACAGAAAAAATACTAAAGGCTACAGAAATGGATTTCTGGAGACGAGCAGCCAGAAAATCCAGAAAAGGCCGCATACCAAATGACACGATAAGACGAGCTTTAGAAATAAAGCACGATATAGTGGACGAAATCAGAACCCAACAGTTGGTATGGTACGGACATGTACAGAGAATGTCACAAGACCGACTACCTAAAAAGATTTTAAATTGGAACCCTCATGGAAAAAGAAAGCGAGGAAGACCACGCCAAAGCTGGAGAGCAGGAATCAACAAGGAAGTACTAGAGAGAGATCTACAGGAGGAGGGATGGAGAAACCGGGAGGAGTGGAAATTAGGCGACGGAAGACGTTATAAAACCGATTGATATATATGTATATATATAATTAAAACTAGTAAGAGTAATTATTTTTTTACAGTATTTTATACATGAGTGAATAAACACTAGTGAATACTAGTAAAACATAATGAAATTGAAATAACAAAAACATAACAGACTAAGTAATTTGTAATTCGTTTATTACTAAAGATATCTAACATCAAATAGGTACACAAACTTAAATCTAATTAATTTTTACGATTTTTAAGATCATACCAATATTCTTTGGCCATAGCCGCAATCATCTTTGAACTAATTTCGAAGTCATAACAATTAGCGTCATTAAATAGTCGTTTTGTATGTAATAGACCAGTGATTGACTCAGTAGATAGCTTATTTCGCTTTTTTGTTTTCTTAAGATTAATTTGCGAGAATATGCGTTCAACATTTGCGGATGAGTGGGGCAGTGATAAAATAGTAAAGATGAAAGTAGACAACAAAGGAAACATTTGAGTGTCATCGCCATACTTTAGTAAACTGATATTATCCCAAAATAGTTCTGTGTCATCAGAAAATGTTTTAATTTGTTCACAATTTCTTAAAATACGCCACTCTGTATCAATTTGTTTTAAATCATTGTTCTGAACAATATTGGGAAAGAGTCTTCTAACAGGAATTATCGAAGCAGTTTTGCCACTTTTAACATTCGTTGGTTCAATTATGTCTAAACCTTTTATCGGATTATTTTTCAATGGAAACCGCGCAATTAAATTTGGTAGATACTACTAGTAGACGCTATTAGTAACTCGGAAAAAGTTTCTCTTCTAAATAATGAAAATTAATGAAACAATAAAATCCAAATTCTTTATATAGACAAGGGAATTAGCTCGGGATCCTCTAAAAACGTCGAGTTACGAGTTGTAGAACACAAAGGTATTCCCCAAAAGATATCAGGAACATTCTGCTATAACTACTTATCAGACAATCGAGAGATTCCCCGTAAAAACATAAATGAAAATTGCCAACTTGGAAATGTAAAATTGGTAAAAAAATCGGGAGGATTTTCTTTTATTTTCAGAAATCATTAAATTTGGGTATTTCGGTAGGACAGACACCATATCGGTAGAAATACCGAAAAATCGGTAGGTTCGAGACCACTGAATGTTAATCATGAACTCCACTAATGGATGCAAAATCTAATGACCTTATTTTCAAAAGAAACCGGTTGACTAAAGAAATCCGAAACGCAGCTGCCGAGAGGCGCGGCATTGAGACAGGTAGGGGTCTCAATTCAACGCCAGGTCACATTCAGTGCTATAACGGAATGGAATTTTTTTAAAATTTGTTTTTGTATAATGCTCAGAGAATAAAAATTCATAAAATAATTCGAGGTGTATGTAACCCCTTAAAGTTCCATCGCATAGAAGAGTTTCTTTTTGTAAAAAATTTCCACCCTCCGATCATTGATTATTGGATTACCGTGTTGATAAAGTTGTAAGCTTTTAGAGTTCCAGTCCAAGAATGTTCTTTTTCTCTTCATCAAGAAGCAGCCCGCCTTTAGTGTTCTCTTTTTCCTGGGTATTATTTATTAATAACCGGTCAAGTGCAAGTTGAACTTGCACAATTAGTGTTCCGTACGTTGATTGTTTTTAAAATAAAAAATGTTGTTACGGTGGTATAAAATGATCAGTGACTTCACAAAACACACCCCAAATGAATTTTCAACAAGTTTGTTTCCAATTTTTACTGAAAATTGATGACCTTGAAATTTTTTTTTTTTTTTCTATATACCAGATAAATTATTAAAGGTAATGCACTCGCGATAATTTTCGTTCAATCTACACCCCCTGGAGAATATTCCAGAATTTTTCAAAATTTTTTGATCAGTACTTTTCGAGTTAAGGTGGGGGGGACAGCGATTTTTCGCGATTTTCTAAAAATAATACAAAGAAAAGTGTGCGCAAGTATTACATTA
Source organism: Pachyrhynchus sulphureomaculatus (assembly GCA_019049505.1). Classification (NCBI taxonomy): domain Eukaryota; kingdom Metazoa; phylum Arthropoda; class Insecta; order Coleoptera; family Curculionidae; genus Pachyrhynchus; species Pachyrhynchus sulphureomaculatus. The sequence continues at coordinate 228,635,565 of CM032447.1, read as the reverse complement.
TATATATATATTTTTACTTGTGTTTTCACAAGCTTTCATTTGACACCACACCACACCTACTAAAAAATTTTTTTTTTCACTTCCGATTCCAAAACTAACCCCTTAAGTCAAAATTTGACTTTCAAAACTACATGGCTTTGATGAGGTCATCAACTCCTATATTATTACCAAATTTCAACTTTCTATGACAAATAGTTTCGGAGAAAATCGGGTGTGACAGACGGACAGACAGAGAGACACCGAAGTGATCTTATAAGTGTTCCGTACGGAACACTAAAAATGGCAATTTTATATGCAGTAACAAAACTGTTTTTTGAGGGGCTCTTTATAGGGAATTTTAACGACGGATAATACGGGATATCTCATGTTTAGCCACAATGGCCAATTGTAAAAATAATATACTAAACGATAAGTAACGATGAATGAAGCGATTATTAGAATTACAAATTGTAGTGAAAATCGTCACTCGATAACACTATTCTGTACTCATCCACTTGACACTGTTTTGTAACGACCGACGAAAGCCGCCAAGGACACTTGTTTGTTACGAGGGATCGTAATTGATGCTGATAGGTATCCGTTCATCTTTGTATTCCTTGATAAAAACCTGTTGTCTTTATTGGATTTAAAAGTAAGGCTACGCCTCTTACTTATATTAATGAATGTAGAAAGGAACTTAATATGAATGTTTGCTTATACTACCTTAACCTAAGCTCTTATACTAGTGGTCCTATACTAACTTAACCTAGGAGATGTATTTGTTGATACATGATTTTCTTAATTCTAAGACTTAGCCTAAGACTTACACTAATTTAATTTAGGACTTAGTGTCAACTTAAACTAGGACTTATTATAACTTAATCTAGATTAACAATCTTCTGTCACGGCGGGCGAGGGGGGTCATCGTCTTCATCCGAGAGAGGGTCAGACGGTCTAGGGCGGCGGGCATGTGGCGGGAGTCGGAAGGCGTCCCTGTGTGCCTTTAAGGTATGCACACCGAGATCTCTGTGTATTTGCCGGTTCCTCATGAACCATGAGGCTCCCGTGATCATCCTCAGGGCCTTGTTCTGCACTGCCTGTGTGTCTTGGAGAGCTGGCACCATGTGGGGCAGGCGTAAGTGAGGCCTGCCTTTATGATGGTGTTGTAGATTAGTAACTTCGTTCTTGGTAGTAACTTACTGGAGCGATTTATAATGGGCTATAATTTGCCCAGCAGTTGCTTCGCTTTCCTGGTGGCAGTGCAGCCCTGGTCCTTCCAGACGAGTTGTTTGTCATACTGGACGCCCAGGTACTTGATGGAGTTGGCCCATTGGATGAGGGAGCCTTGAAGCTCGAGATGTCCATGAGGAGTGTCCCTGCCCTTGGAGAAGACGATGGCTTGCGTTTTTAGGGGGTTGAGTTTGATCCTCTACCGGTCAAACCAGGAGTCCAGGATGTCGAGATTACTTGGTAAATAAAAAGGTACGCATATATATTAAGGGGTAATGTCACTCTAGAAATTTGAAAAAAACAACATTTTTTTGACTTAAATGATGCTTTAAGGACTTAGAAATAAGGTACAAAGGATTTTATGAGGGTAAGAAGGTTCTAAGTGTGTATTTTATCAAGTGCGCGTAATTATCTAGCCGCGCTCTCCAAACTCTCCGAGAGCCTTTACGCTTCACGCTGCTTAAATGACTATACCTTTCTGAATATTGAAGAAATTGATTTATCTACAGAATTTAAGACCATCTAGAATCTATCAAGACAACATCATAACTTTAAAACACGTTTTTCTCGAAACTACATTTTTCAAACTGGCCGGAAACATAACTTCTTCCAATTATCACCGATTTATTTGAAATTTTAACTTACCCTCAAAATTACTTTATCTAGCGACGTACGTACGGATTTTACAATTTGTTTTGAACTTTTTTTTTTTATAAACGATTGTTTACGTGATGTTTTACCGAAAAATGAAACACTTTCTTCAAACATGTACCGTTCATAAAAAAAATCAATATTTTTTAAGTTTCCTATGTACTACCCGAGAAAATCTTATGTAAAACTCAACAAACTTTGCACTTTGTTCCAGATGAAAAATTGGAGGAGAAATCTGTCCGGCCGCAAATTACTATTTATAGGATGCATCTTCCTTTACTGAGTACTGGTGCCACCATTTTGTAAAAAACAAAAAATGTTTAAAAATTTGTAAATGTTCTTTAAAGTATGTATAACAAAAGCATTTTAGTAAATTTTGGAGCGCGTTCACTATATTTCAAAAAAAATGTCAAAATCGGGCTTTTTTCTTAGATTTAGAGTGGTATTACTCCTTAACCTACTTGCGGCAACGACTTTTTTTGCGCTTCTTCCACGTCGTTATAGCCGAAAATTAAAGGTGGAAACGAATTTGCAAGCGATGCAAGCAAGATTAATTGAATACTTTTTTTAATTTAAAACTCTAGTATTCGAACAATCACACGATTATTAAAATAAAATCACGCACTTAACCTCGCCCTGCGATATCCTGTTGAGGTCATAAGTTTGCTCAGTAATTCGAAATTCTTCAGTTTTCTATTTTTGCCCTAAAGAGGTCTCTGCGAGTCAGGTGATCTTACAGATCGGACCTTTACATCCGACAATCTTTGCTGATTTATTCTTACTGTTTTAAAGATCAATTTATTACTGACTGGAGATGGAGGGAGAATGTTACATATACTATTTAGCATCATAGGAAATGTACGTTCTTTTTTTTAAAATTAATTAAGACCTATTTTGTTAGGTACAATTACGCTATCTTATTATATAACAGATAATGTCAGAATTTTCTTTTATACTGCATAGGGTGAAAAGTCCCGGGGCTTTCTGAGAGATGGCAGCACAAACAAAAAACCATATGATCTTCAGTTACTTTCAACTCTCGGAAGATTCGTGTAAAATTTTCATGACATTTGGTTTATTAGTTTGCGATTTACAGCTTTTTGAGTGACGTTACTTTTGAGTTTTGCAAAACGATTAAACAAAAGGAATATCATGGGTTGATTAAACATTGCTTTTTGATGGTACAAATACAGTCAGAACCCCAGAATCACTTGAGAAGTGTTATGTGGCACATCTGCTTCGTCGAAAGCAACTATATATCGATGGTGTGTTTAGTGAGCTTAAATGCGGTCGTACAAGCACCAATGATGCACCACGTTTCGGACATCCAAAAGTCTCTGCAAAAAACACAAAAAAAGTCCACCATATTATTCGAAATGACCGTGAAAGTGAGAGAGATAGTGAAGATAACGACAGAACGCGTGAGGCATACTTTGCATAAATATTTACATATAAAAAGCTACGTGCCCAATAAACGTCAAGCACTCTCACGATTGATCAAAAACAGCATCGCGACGAATATTCAAAACGCTGTTTGGCACGGTTTCGGCGTAATCCAAAGGAGTTTTTGTATCGATTCGTAACAATGGACGAAACATGGATCCACCACTACACGCCTGAGTCCGACAGTCAGTCCGCAGAGTGGAAAGAACCGCATGAAAGCCGACCGAAGCGTCCTAAAACAGAAACATCAGCTGGAAAGGTTTTGGCAAATATTTATTGGGATGCGCATTGAATAATGCTGATAGACTATCTTGACAAGAGGCGAACAATCACCAATTACCTTAGTTTATTGGACCTTTTGAATGGTGAAATAAAAAAAAAAGACCGCATTTAGCGACGAAAAAAATGTTGTTTCACCATATAATACACCAGCTCACAAGTCAGTAACATCGATAGTGAAATTGGACCAATTGAGCTATGAATTGCTCCTCATCCTCCGTATTCACCAGATTTGGACCTCAGCAATTATTACATCTTTCCCAATTTGCAAAGGTGGCTCCAGGAAAAGAGATTTGGCTCAAATTGAACCTAAGGCTTATTTTAGAGAGCTCGACAAATCGTACTATATAAAACGTATCCAAATGTTGGAAGATCACAGGAATAAGTCTATCGCTTTTAAAGGAAACTCTGTTGAAGTGCAAAATTGATTTTCGACAAAAACATTGTTTTTCCTTCAAAACTGTCGGGATTTTTCACCCCATTTAGTAATAAAATTTTCAAAATTGTGCGGTCACTGTTAGCTAGAAATTCACAGTTCATTTAGTCATATATTAGTAGTGGTGCCTTTTCTATCCTTGTAACAAAAATGACATATAGCTTACTACTTACTATTTGTCAATATCGGTTGGGACAACTAAATGATTCTTCTGTCTTTTAAAAGGGTTCTTGGGTTACTTTTTATTCTAACCGATTAATTCTTGTCGCATGCGATGAAACTAACTTGCTCGACATAAAGGAAATACGACGCCCGTGAAAATAACGCTAATCAAGTTTCCATATAATGTAGTTAGAATGTATAGTAAAAGAGTATCCGCAAAAATACATGTTTTTGTATTCTAATAACAGGTCATGTTAAATTTACTAGTACGAGGCCACACGCAAATGTTAGTTTTTCCGATAAATTGTTATTTTATCTATTTTTCATGATAGAACAATCGTGTTGTTAAACTTACAAAAACGACGTATTTGTTCAGGCATGAAAATCTATGAACGAAAAATAGATTGGAAAACTAATTTATTTTTGGGAATAATTAATTAGTTTATTGCCTGAAATGTAATAAAACCAATGTATTTTAAGTTTTACTACTTTTAGGGATGAATACATACAGTGGCGTGCAAAAGTTTCCGGCCAGTGACATTTCGTACTCTAATTTATTAAAAAAAAAGACTAATAATTTTTAATCATTATGAGAAGTGGGTATGAGATATAGGAAACAAAATAATATAGTAAGTATTATGTTTGTGAATATATTTATTATTATTATTCTTATATTTATATGTGCAAAAGTTTCCGGCCACTTTGTACTACTAGAAAAATTATTAGTCCATATGCTCTATAATAGACTTAAATTATATTTTTATGTTAATATTTTGTAGTCATGCCCTTTGCAGCGATAACAGTCCCCAAAACGATGTGGCATTGACCCAGTTAATCGATTAATACAAGCAGGTGAAATTTTATCCCATTCTTCCTTCAATGATTTGAATAACGCGGCTTTATTTGAATATGTATGCTATCGAACTTGACGAGCTAGCGTTTCCCATAAGTGTTCTATTAGGTTCAAGTCCGGTGATTAAGATGGCCAGCTTAAAACTCTCACATTTGAAGCAGAAAACCACTGTTTTAACAATTGGATGTATGTTTGGAGTCATTATCCTGCCGAAATATCCAATTCTGCGGCAATGTTTCTTCAGCATATGATAACAAATTGTTTTCTAAAATGTCCTTGTAAATATCAGCGTTCATATTTCCGTTGATCTCGATCAATGGACCGACTCCGTGTGCAGAGAAAATTCCCCAAACCATAACAGTTCCTCCACCGTGTTTTACAGTAGGAATTTGGTACCGAACATATTTTCTCATACCAATAGGACGTCGTACATGTTGTCTACCATCGCTTCCAAAAAGATTAAATTTAGATTCGTCTGAGAAAGCTACTCTTTTTTCAATCTTTGATTGTCCAATTTAGGTGATCTTTGGCAAATTGTAATCGGGCCTTCTTATTCTTTTTACTGATTAATGGTTTTTTAATACCTATACCGAAATTGCCATCCTGGGCGACTTTAATGTCCACAACATCAACTGGCTTAAATATTCAAATACTACCGATGAACAAGGTCGTGAAGCCGAATCATTTTCAATCAGTTGTGGCTTAACTCAGCTTATTGACGAACCAACACGGATCCCTGATCGAGACGGAGAGTTTGCCAGTCTTCTTGATCTCTCTTTAACCACCAATCCGGAGATTTACACAGTCAGCGTAAATTCGCCGTTAGGTTCTTCCGACCATAAACTACTTTCGACATCGAGTATTCTACCAATCAATGACAGAGAGGCGCCTAAACCGCGCAAGATTTGGCACTACAAGTCTGCTAAATGGGAAGATCTCATGGAATATTTTCGAACTTTCCCTTGGTTGGACGTTTGTTTTCGATCCGACGACCCATCTGACTGCGCCAGGGAGGTTTCCGATGTTATTTTGGCCGGTATGGAGGCTTACATCCCTTTTTCGAAGAAATGCCCTTCCAATGGCAAGCCTTGGTTTGATCGAAAATGCAAAGAAGCTGTTGCTTCTAAACATCTTGCATACCGGCAATGGCGCGAAAATCCTAACACCATAAATCGTAACACATTTGTTCGTGCCAGGAACAGATGCAAAGAAATTATCGACGAAACCAAGGAGGTACACAATCAACGGATTAGAAACAAACTTCTCGCCTGTCCCGGCAATTCAAGGTCCTTTTGGTCGGTCGCTAAGGCAGTTAGTCAAAATTTCACCAAATCCACCATATACCACCACTCACACGGCCAGATAATTCTATTGCAACACCTGTTGAGAAAGCGAACTTGTTGGCTGAACTCTTTGCTTCACATTCTACTGTCGATTTCCAAGGAAAAACACCACCCACTATTCCCATAGTGCAGTCAAGGATGCCCGATGTTGTCTTCAGACAGCGTATTCTGATGAAGCTAGACACCAAAAAGGCTTCTGGCGCTGACGGAATACCTGCCATAGTTCTTAAAATCTGTGCGAGGGAACTAACACCAGTTTTCTGTAAACTTTTCAACCTATCCTACAGAAAGGGAATATTTCCTTCCTGCTGGAAATGCGCTACAGTTCAGCCGATACCTAAAAAAGGCAAGAAGACCTTACCAAATAACCACCGACCAATCGCACTGCTTTCAATAATATCGAAAGTCATGGAAAAGGCTATCAATCAGCATCTTCTAAAATATCTTGAAGGATTCAACATTATTAGCGATCACCAATATGGCTTTCGTAAAAATAGATCAACAGGAGATCTTCTGACTTATGTAACACATGTTTGGAACAATGTAATTGAACACTTTGGAGAATCTCGAGCGGTTTGCTCTGGACATATCCAAAGCATTCGACCGTGTTTGGCACGATGGGCTGTTGGCTAAGCTACGTTCTTATGGTATGTCGGAAAAGTTCTGTTTGTGGCTCACATGTTTCCTCAGAGAGCGTTCTTTACGAGTGGCAGTCGACGGATTTCTTTCTAACTCCTTCACTATCAACCCCGGTGTACCTCAAGGCTCCATACTGTCTCCTACTCTTTTTCTCATTTACATTAACGATCTGCTGGATAAGACCGAGAATCCAATCTACAGCTTTGCAGATGACAGTACACTTATCTCTTCATTCACTTTGAACGCTCGGACATCGGCTACTCAGACGAATATCCGCAGACAGCAGGAGGTCGTTCAACTTAACAAAGACCTGGAAGAAATTCTATCTTGGGGTGACAGTAACCAAGTGGAATTTAACGCTACAAAAACCCAGGCGGCAGTTTTTTCTAAAAAAGTTAACGTTGCCGAACCCGACATAGTTATGTCGGGGCACTCCATTCCTCTAACATCGTCACTCAATTTGTTGGGCGTTAATTTGGGAGCAAATATGTCCTGGCATGAACATGTTGCAGGCGTAGCAAGGAGAGCTTCTCAAAAGTTGGGAATATTATTTCGAACCAGAAAGCTTTACACTCCACAACAACTGTTAACTCTTTACAAAGCTCAAATTCGACCAACTATGGAATACTGCTCCCATGTTGGGAGCTCTGCTCCCAAACATACACTGCATTTGTTGGATTCTATTCAGAGAAGAGCTGTTCGTCTGATTGGAGACCCGGAACTGACCGTCGGCCTTGATTCGCTGGAACATCGAAGAACGGTTGGCGACTTGAGCCTCTTCTACAAGTACTTTCATAGAAAGTGTTCGAAGGATGTGGCCCGCTTAATTCCCCCCAGAGCGGTGCATGTTAGAAGTACACGTCGCGCTAATTCTTCACATCCGTATGAGGTTCAGCTTGTTACTCCCCGTACAACACTTTTCAAGCAGTCTTTTATATGGAGAACATCATCCCTTTGGAATAATTTGCCCAGGACTGTGTTTCCCACCGAGTACAATCTACAGCGATTCAAGAACAACGTGAATCGCCTTCTCCGCACACGTGTCGCTCCTGTAGCGCTTTAGGGACTTCCCTGTAGCACGTATGCTAGACCCATAAAAAAAAAATATACGGCCAAAAAGTCCCACATCTTGTAGTCTTCGTGTCACAGTACTACGACTAACATTAGCTAGGTTTTCATCCTTTAGCTCGCGTACAATTTCGGCAGCAGTTTTCTTGACATCCGCAGTTGATTTGCGTTTAATGATACGATCTACTTTTTTAGACGTTTTTCTTGGTCTTCCACTACGCGGACGATCTTTTAAACCATATCCACAATGGTATAATATCGTTCACGGTTGATTTACCTATCGATAATAATGAAGCAATCTCACGAGAAGACTTTCCTTCTTTTGAAAATTTTATTACTCTCTCACGAATTTGGATTTGCATATGCCGAGCCATGTTTATGCTCCCACGACCTTTTATGAACTAAATGTGAACATTCAACGCGCTATTATTCGTAAATACGTCTTTGAACGTCCTACTGCGTTAATGTATGTTATCTGGCCGGAAACTTTTGCACATATAAATATAAGAATAATAAAAATAAATATATTCACAAACATAAATAATATTCTTTTACTATATTATTTTGTTTCCTATATTTCATACTCACATCTCATAATGATTAAAAATCATTAGTCTTTTTTTTAAATAAATTAGAGTACGAAATGTCACTGGCCGGAAACTTTTGCACGCCACTGTATATTGGGATTAATGGTTTATCAAAATAAATTACGCGAGAAACAATGTTCTTTATTTGGAAAGTTTCTTAAGGAGCCTGTAAATGAGCAACAAAAATGCTATGTTGCTGTTAAAAAGTAAAATCTATTTTTTGACGAAAACATTGTTTTCTCTTCAGAACTCTTGGGATTTTTCATTCCATCTATAATATATATAAAATGCAACGTCTCTGTGTCTGTCTGTCCGTTAGTGCGCTTATCACTGGAAACCACTCCGATTTACGTGCTTTTTTTTTTAAACATATATATGTTCTCCGGCCAGGTTATAGGATACATTTTATTACGTTAGGTAACCTAAGGAATAAGCAATGACGATAATAGTGAATAATAGTCGAAAAGAAGTTTGCCGCTAGTGCGTTCTCTTGCAATACACTGCCTAAACCATTAAATATGGAACAATATCATGTAGTAAAGAATATAATATATATAAAATGCAACATCTCTCTGTCTCTCTGTCTGTCCGTTAGTGCGCTTATTACTTAACCACTTATTCAATTTGCATGTTTTTTTTTAAATTCATACATTTGTTCTCGGGCCAGGTTATCTATAATCTTCTATAATATATATAAAATGCAACGTCTCTCTGTCTGTCTGTTTGTCCGTTAGTGCGCTTATCACTCGAGAACCACTTATCCGATTTACGTTTTTTTTTTAATTCATACATTTATTCTTTGGGCAGGTTATTTGTAATCTTCTATAATATGTATAAAATGCAACGTCTCTCTGTCTGTCTGTCTGTTCGTTAGTGCGTTTATCACTCGAAAACCACTTATCCGATTTACATGTTTTTTTTTTTAGATTTATATACTACTGTGATCAAAAAATAAAACGCAAACGAGTTATTTATTTTTCCAAATTTATTTCGTCCCCTTCAAAGTAATCCCCCTTGGATACAATGCATTTATGCCAACGTTTTTTCCAGTCTTCGAAACAGTTGTTGAATTCGATTTCTGGAATGGCCTTTAAAGCAGTAAAGGTCCTACCAACCTAACGAATAAAAATTAATCCGATTTGGAAATGCCCGGGCGATTTAAATTTAAAAGTCTTACTATTTTTTGATCACAGTAGTATATATGTTCTCTGGCCAGGTTATAGGATATATTTTATTACGTTAGGTAATATAAAAAATAGGCAGTGACGATAATAGTGAATTAAGTCGGAGAAAAGTTTGCCGCTAGCGCACTCTCTTGCAATACGCTCCCTAAACTGTTAAATATGAAACAATATCATGTGTCTCTCTGTCTGTCCGTCTGTACAGTCCCTGGCCAAATTATTAGACGCACTGCAAGATTTCATGTAAAATATTAATTACCGAGTGATATTATACCGTTTTATTATTTTAAATTGATTTGTTTTTTATTTTTATATTATCCAATCAATTACCTATTTATTTGACATAAATAAAACAGCGTTAATTTAGAAAAGCATAAGTTTATTAAGTTTAAAAGAAAAGTGAAATTAATGTTAGTAAAAGTCAATATTTAGTTGAGCCACCTTTAGCCGCTATCAAAGCTTTAATTCTGCGCGGCATGCTATCAATGCAAGATTGTACTGTCTCCTGCATTTGAGGATGATGATTCCACACATGAATAATCTTTTCTAGGAGCTGGGTTTTGTTGGTAATCACATCTTTAGCCACTTCTCTTTTCATCAGCTCCCACACATTTTCAATGGGGTTCATATCAGGGCCAATCCAACAGAGGGATATTTTTTTTCTGCCAAAAAAGCTTTAACAGACCGAGCAGTGTGGCAGGGAGCTCCATCTTGCATGAAAGTGAATGGTTCCCCATTTGGAAACCATTCTCTGAGCTGCGGAATCAACCGATTTTGTAATACTTCTTTGTACTGATCTTGCCTCATTATTCCTTTGACGACGTACAGACGTCCAGTGCCCTTGCCGCTGATGACTGACCAAATCATCACTTTGGTGGGATGTTTAACCGTCGGGACGACACAATCAGGATGAAACTTTTCTCCATGACGACGACGCACATACTGAGCTTTATTCTGCAAAATTTCGAATGTGCTTTCGTCACTGAAGCAGACCTGTCAAAAATAGGAAAAATATATAAACTTCCATGTTTATTTGCTTTATTTAACTGAAAATGATAATAATGTATCAATTATTGATTAAATTGCTGTATCTTACCGATCTCCAGAAGTCCACATCTTTGTCTTGCCATTGTTTGGCCCACTTCAGGCGCTTTGCTTTCATTGCAGCTGTTAACTTGGGCTTCCTGGCGGGGCGACAGGCCTTAAAATCTAATTCTTTCAATTTTCTTCGAACAGTGCGCTCAGAAGCATTTACGCTAGCATCCTGGAGTTGTGATTTTATTACTTTTGTGGTGGCAAATCTGTTTTCTACACAAATTTTTTCAAACATCTCTCTGACCGTGGAGTGAAAATTGGTTTTCTACCGCATCTTTTCTTTCTTTTCGGGCTTAATTCCTTCCCTGACTCAATTTTCTTTTTTATGCGTCGTACACTAGCTTCAGAAACCTCCAATCTTCGTGATATTTCTCGCTTTGTAAATGTTTTCGCAATCACAAAGGCCTTCACTTCAGCTTTTTTACGTGGTGAAAGATCGCCTTTTCTACCCATAATGAAAATAGTCCAATTACTTTTTTAAAACACTGCATACAAAATAAACTAATAACTGAGTAGTATAAAACTGTTAAACAAACAATCACAGTCCATAAAGCCACAGAAACACGTCCGTACCTGACTCGATTCCGATCGCGACTGATACAGGTTTGTAGTTGTTTACGTTCATGTATCACTTTGTCAACACAGTGTTGCCATATGTTAAAAATAAATACAAATATGTAGTCTACAACAATTCTTTTAAATAAAAATCAATAATATTGTAGTTTAAAAATATACCATTATTGCATAAAAACTCTTAAGAAACATAAAATTACTAAAAAAAATACAGTGCGTCTAATAATTTGGCCAGGGACTGTATGTCCGTTAGTGTGCTTATCACTCGAGAACCACTTATCCGATTTATGTTTTTGTTTTTAATTCTTAATTTAATATTTATCAAAATAAATCTATAAGATATATAAAACGCAACGTCTCTCTGTCTGTTCGTTAATAGGTTTAGCACTCAAGAACCACTTATCCGATTTACGTTTTTTTTTTATGAAATACGTATGTTCTCTGCCCAGGTTATAGGATATATTTTATTATGTTAGGTAACATAAGGAACAAGCAGTGACGATAATAGTGAATCAAGTTCACGCAAGCGGATCCGCGGGTACAGCTAATGTAGTAATAAAGTTTTCAAAACTGTGCCGTCACTGTTAGCTAAAATTCACAGTTCATTTAGTCATAAAGGGTGTCCCAAAATTCACGCAAGATTTGAATTTGGCGCCATTTGTATGGTAAAGTGTTGCCAACAAAACAAAAAACACAGCGTGACAGCTGACAGTTCAGGGTTATTAAAAATGGAGCGCTACACGAAAGAACAACGTGTTTTCATTATTGAGCAATATTTTTAAAAAAAATGTTTGGCAGCTACAGTTCGGAATTTTCGTACAGATATGGTCAAAATAATGATTTAACCTCATCAACTGTGAAGAGATTAATTGAAAATTCAGGAAGACTGGATCAATTAGTGATCTTAAACGCTCTGGCCGTCCTTCAACAATTCCTTTGACACAAAACATTGAAGCAGTTCGTTAAAGTCTTGCTGAGACTCCAGGAACATCAATTCGGCACCGTGGTCACGAATTGGACATTTCGAGAAGCTCTCTACAGCGTATTCTCACGAAAGATTTGCATCTTCATGCTTACAAAGTTCAATTGACTCAAGAACTGAAGTCTACTGACCACGCACAACGAAGAGAGTTCGTCGAATGGATTATGGAACAACAACAAGTGTATACTGATTTTTCGAAGAAAATCGTCTTCAGCGATGAGACTCATTTCCATATTGATGGATTTCCATATTGATGGCTTCGTTAATCGACAAAATTGTCACATTTGGGGTTCAGACAATCCACAGGTGACTGTTGCGAAACAAATGCATCCACAACGTGGCACTGTTGGTGCGAATTTTGGGCTGGAGGCATCGTCGGACCATTCTTCTTCGAAAATGTTGGCCAGGCAATAACAGTTAATGGTGATCGTTATGGCGATATTATAATCCAGTTTTTTGTGCCTAAATTGCAAGATATGGATGTGGACGACATGTGCTTTCAACAAGACACTGCCACATGCCATACAACCCGAGAAACAATTCAATTACTGCATGAGTCATTTTCTGGTCGTGTAAGATCCCGTTTTGGTGATCAAAATTGGCCGCCCAGATCATGCGATTTAACGCCGTTGGACTTTTTTCTTTGGGGTTTTTTAAAGTCTAAGGTTTATGCCAACAAGCCTACGACCACCCACGACTTGAAGGACGGAATTAAGCACTGTATCAACGAAATTCAGCTCCATTTATGCAAAACGGTTATGGAAAATTTCGTCAAAAGAGTGCGTATGTGTCAGCAAAGCCGTGGAGGCCATTTACCTGATATGTTATTCCATACATAACCCTATACTGTATACTTTATGAATCAATGAAAAAATTACCATTTTTATATAAAAACCTGTGTTTTCTATCAAAATGACTTCTTGCTTGAATTTTAGGACACCCTTTATAACAGTAGTGGAGTCTTTTCTATCCTTGTAATAAAAATGACAGCTTACTACTTGCGATTTTTCAATATCGGTTGAAGCCATATCCAAACAACTAAATGATTCTTCTGTCTTTTTAAAGGGTTCTTAGGTTACTTTTTATTCCAGCCAATTAATTCTTGTCGCATGCGATGAAACTAACTTGCTCGACACAAAGGAGATACGACGCCCGTCAAAATAACGCTAATCAGATTTCCATACAATGTAGTTAAGATGTATAGTAAAAGAGTATCCGCAAAAATACATGTTTTCCAATAACAGGTCGTGTTTTTGAATTGATGAGAACGAAGCCACTCGCAAAAGTTCTCCGATAAATTGATATTTTATCTGTCTTTCATGATAGAACAGTCGTGTTGTTAAATTTACTAAAACGACATATTTGTTGAAGCATGATAATATAACAATCTATGGACGAAAAAGATTAAAAAACTAATTTCTTTTTGGAAATAATTAATTAGTTTATTGCCTGAAATGTAATAAAGCCAGTGTGTTTTAAGTTTTACTACTTTTAGGGATGAATACATATATTGGGATTAATGGCTTAACAAAATAAATGATGCGAGAAACATTGTTCCATGTTCCTAAAGCTTCTTAGATTTATATCAAAAAATAGATATAGATAGATAGATAGATATTTAGGGTTTAGGGCGCGTCAACATCTTGGTTATTTAGCGCCCCGATGTGCTAATTAGCTGTGACTAATTTTGAAGTTATACTATAAGATTGACTTCTCTCAAAAATTTCCTGATGCTATCTTTGTTGTTCTCATAAGAGTTGATGACACTGACTAGATTGGAAGATATGTTGAGTGAGGTTCTCAAGTTTTGCAGTTGGGGCATGTTGGCTGATGTGCACCTTTTAACAAATAAGCGTAGGTGCCATAGGTATGTCCAATGGCTAATCTACATCTAGTAACGTTATCCCTTCTGTTCATGTTATAAGAGTGAAGGAGAGAGTAAACAATGGGTTTAATCGACCATAATTTATTGAGAGGGTCTTCGAGATCCCAATTCAATTGGAATGTATTATGCAAGATGGTTAGAAGATAATTTTTGAAATCACTTGGATGATTTTCTCCGATGTAGGGAGTACCTCTTGTAATTGCATTTTTTGCTAAAAGGTCAGCCCTGTCATTGCCGTGATTATTAATATGACTAGGTAGCCATAAAAAACAGAATGTCTTGTGTCTCAGAGCTGCTATGTGGAGCAAATCATATATTTGTCGTATGTAATTATAGTTCAGATTTTTTTGACTGACCTGATCGGAGCGCACTTTGAGAGTCTGAAACTATGAGGAATTTATGGGAGGTTGGTATAGACAGGGCAAAACGTATACTTTCCTTGATGGCCAGGAGTTCTGCTGTGAAGATGGACGAGTAGTGAGGTAATTTATACATCATGTTTGTATTTGACATGTGGAAGGCCGATCCCACACCAGCATGGGACTTGGAACCATCTGTGTATATGATGTCATATTGGGAGTAATTCCGTGATAATTTTTCCAAGAATGTTTTGTTGATGTAGGTGGTGGAGAATTCAAGTTTGTTGAATGACATCATTGAAAAATCTATGGGGGGACATGGGGTTAGCCACGGAGGAAAAGTAGAATGTAATGGATAGTTAAATTTGGGTGGTGAGATATTGTGTAGGGTGAGTAAGGAGTTAATCCTGTTTGGGATGGAGCGAGAGGGAGAAATGGGATTAGGTCGATGTATGTTGAAGACGTTAAGGTGATCTTTGGAATGGGGACGGAAGAGACAGGATGAGTAGTATTTTAGTAGAGAATAGTGTCTTCTTTGTTGAAGGGGAGGGAGAGAAGCCACACTTTGCTTGCTTGATATTGGAGAGGTGCGGAAAGCGCCTATTGCATATCGGAGAGATCGATTCTGAATTGTTTCTATAGATCTCTTAATGTACGGAGATGCGGCATCATAGATGAAGTCTCCATATGCCAACTTCGATAAGATTAGGGATTTGTATATCTTAAGCACGGTTGTGACAGACGGAATGAGAGACGGACGGACAAATACCGAAGTGATCTTATAAGCGTTACGTACGGAACACTAAAAAAAAGCGCGACAGAGGCATATGAAACTCTGTATCGTCTAGCGAGTGTGAAAAATAGTTCCGACAGTTTCGGTAGGGAAATTTCACCGTCTAGAGAAACTAGAAATGAGTTAAGTTTCGATGGTTACCTCATGAGCTCACTTCCGAAAAAAACATCTAAAACCGCAGCTGTCAAGCTTTCGTATTAGTAGTCGAAGGGAAAGCTATTATTATTAAATGCGAAAAATATTTATGAGATCTTTGCAGTTGAAAAGCTGGCGCTAATCACCTGCCTGTCCGACTCTTTATCCTGGATAGACTAGCGCTAACTAACCTAACCTATCTACCATAAGATGTAGAACTTCCTGGCCTATTAAACAAAAACATGTCGGTTACGTAATCATGACTCACGTATTAAATTATTAAGATATATTTTATGAATTTAATTAAATGCCATTGTTCAAAATGAACATATAAATAAATAAATTTTAAAAGATTTTGCAAAATTTAAATATTTTTTGTAGTTTACAATTTACTGATTTCTAACAAAATATGAGAATAAATTTAATACATATTTAACTTTAATCAATGTATTTATTTTTTCCCAATACCATTAGCTTTGGCAACTACACATTAAAACATATTCTAATAAATATAGGAAAATTTCCTAACCATTTAAAAAAATTCTCTGATGAAAGCTGCACACAAAAAGGGTAACCGTGATGCTGAAAAGAATTATAGACCAATTTCTCTTCTAATATCAGTAAAATTTTTGAAAGAATAATCTACAGTAGACTTATAAATTTTTTGGTGGGACGCTCGCTTATTGCTGAAAATCAAAATGACTTTAGGAGGGGTAAGTTCAGTTTTTGTGTGATTTTTTGAGTCTTAGCGGCATAGTTTTAAAACTAACAAAGGAAGTAGTAGAAGAGGATTTTATATTCGTACAAAAATCACAGTCTAACGATAAGATGAAACCTTAGTTTTTGAGCGATATCGCTTTAAGGGAAGGGACTAAAGGGGGTGAGTGTCGATCAGTTTTGTAAAGTTTTAATAATAATATGGTAATTTTGTCTTTTTCTTTGTCGAGTTAATAAACAAATTTTGTGCATAAATATTTGTGGTAAAACTTGTAAAGAGTTGAAGAGGTGAAGAATGAGATTTAAGGAGCTGTTTTGAGATATATAGTGTTATATATTCTTTTTTAGAGTTTCTGAAGTCAACGAATTCAAAAATTAGGTTATTTTTTAATTATTCTCAATTTTAATACGAAAAATATTTTAATACCCTAAGAGCAGTATATCAGGCTTTATTCAGTGTGTTTTATTCATTGAATAACAAAAGTTAACTATGGCTACGTGTATAGACTTGTCAAAGGCATTTGACAGTGTCAATAACAATGTTTTCCTTTTTAAGCTTGAAAACTATGGTATTAGGGCAAATGTCCTGGACTTAATAAAATTATACCAACTTAGCAAGTTGTGGAGAGTGACTCTTATGGTAGACTTATCACTTCTGATAGATTCAAAATTGGTGTGCCACAGGGATCCATTCTTGGACTCTTACTGAGCATAATGTACACAAATGAATTATGTAATGTTACATATAAATAACACTAAACTATATGTGGACGACACCACGTTGAGCTTTGAGGGTGGCTCGGAAGGGATGATGGAAAGTGTACCTGTGGCTTGTAATGCTCCTGATGTGTACTTTTCGGCCCATGACCTGCTGTTAAACGTGTCAAAAACTCACACACACACACATTTTACTGTGGAAACAATGAATTTAAAAATTCAGAAAATATGTCTTTTCTTGGCTTGACAATTGACGGACGGCTGGACTGGGAGGCGCGTATTGGGACTGTAGCAGTGAGCGTAACTAAATACTGCTATGCTTTAAAGGTGGTAGCACAATATCTTAGCATTGATGCAGCCATATCGACTTATCATGGTTTTGTTCAGTCTAGGCTGAGATACCAGGTGTACAAGTATGAAATGCGGATTTCAGACAACAGATGGTGCACCAGTGCAGTTTGTGCTATAAAAAATTTGACACTGCGCCATTTTGTTGTGTCATCAACAAGTGTCAGACGCGCACGAGTGATAAATTAGAAAAGTGTGTGCATAGTGTTATGTTGTTGTGTTCTATATATCGAAATTTATACCGAACAAAGAGCATTCGCGGACAGCATTAATTTTTTGTTTTCATTTGACGAAAATTGCTGTCGAATCATACCGATTACTTCGAGAAGCTTATGGTGAAACACGCTCCATCGCAAGATACGTGTGAACGATGGTTTCGGCGTTTCAAAAGTGGTGACTTCGATGTTGCAGACAAGGAACGTGGAAAACCGCCAAAAAAAATACGAAGATGTGGAATTGCAAGCATTGTTGGACGAAGATGATTCGCAAAACACAAAAACAACTCGCCGAGCAATTGGGCGTTAGTCAACAAGCTGTTTCCAATCGGCTACAAGAGATGGGAAAGATTCAGAAGACCGGTAGATGGGTACCACATGAGTTGAACGACAGGCAAATGGAAAAGCGCAAAAACACGTAGTTAAAGGGGATGAAAAGTGGATTTATTTTGAGAATCCCAAGCGCAAAAAATCATGGGTAGACCCAGGCGCAACATCCACATCGACCGCAAGACCGAATCGCTTTGGCAGAAAGACGATGCTCTGTGTTTGGTGGGACCGGAGGGACGTGGTCTATTATGAGCTGTTAAAACCTGGGGAAACTGTTAATACTAAACGTTACCAACAACAATTGACCGATTTGAACCGTTCGCTGCTTGAAAAAAGGCCAGAATGCCGAAAGAGGCAACACAAAGTTATTTTTCTTCATGTCAATGCTCCATCACATACGGTAAAACCAGTTCGCGACACGTTGGAAGCACTCAGCTGGGAAGTTCTACCCCATGCGGCTTTCTCACCAGACTTGGATCCTTCCGATTGCCACTTGTTTGCATCGATGGGTCACGCACTTGCTGAGCAGCGCTTTGGTTCGTACGAAGATGTAAAAAAAAGGCTCGATGAATGGTTCGTAGCAAAAGGGGAAGATTTTTACTGGCGTGGTATTCACAAATTGCCCGAAAGATGGGAAAAATGTATAACAAGCGATTGAATAAAGCACTCTTTATCATTCTTCCTAATTTAACATTCTAAAAAATCCGCATTTCATACTTGTACACCTGGTATCATATTTCAGATGAAGAGTATTAGATTTTGACACTTATCAGAATGTGTAATTTTTTACAAAAACAATATTTTCCTTTAGCAAAGAAAAATAAAAAAAGGGTAAATTTTATGGTGAAATCGAAAAAATTAGGTAAAAAGATATCAGTGTAAGTGGGAAAATTCAAAATAAGTAAGCGACAGGCCGACTTCAAGGAAGAAAGCAATTGTTTGGGAACATCTAGAAAAGCAAATATTTCCGCAAAATTTTGTATATATTCGTAATCTGTGCCCCACAATACGTCTATCCTGAAAAAAAATG
>CM032447.1:228556535-228611535 GCA_019049505.1 Pachyrhynchus sulphureomaculatus | reverse complement strand
TAAGTGGTTCTCCAGTGATAAGCACCCTAACGGACAGACCGACAGAGAGACGTTGCATTTTATATATATTATAGGTATTTTTTGCTCCATGATATTGTTCCATATTTAATGGTTTAGCATGTTTAAAAAAAAAGCACGTAAATCGGATAAGTGGTTCTCCAGTGATAAGCGCACAAACGGACAAACAGACAGAGAGACGTTGCATTTTATATATATTATAGATATCCTTTGCTACATGATATTGTTCCATATTTAGTGGTTTAGCCAATGTATTGCAAGAGAACGCGCTAGCGGCAAACTTTTTTTCCGATTTGATTCACTATTATCGTCACTGCTTATTCCTCATGTTACCTAACGTAATAAAATATAGTCTATAACCTGGCCAGAGATAATATGTATGTTTTAAAAAAAAGCACGTAAATCGGATAAGTGGTTCTCCAGTGATAAGCGCACTAACGGACGGACAGAGAGACGTTGCATTTCATATATATTATAGATATAGATTATTATTATTATATAACCTGGCCAAAGAATATATGTATGAATTTAAAAAAAGACACGTAACTCGGATAAGTGGTTCTCGCGTGATAATCGCACTAATGGACAGACAGAGAGACATTGCATTTTATATATATTATAGATTATAGATATTCTCTGCTACATAATATTGTTCCATTAAGGTTTAGACTGTGTATTGCAAGAGAACGCGCTAGCGGCAAACTTTTTTCTGACTTCTTTCACTATTATCGTCACTGCTCATTCCTTATGCTACCTATCATAATAAAATATAGCCTATAACCTGGCCGGAGAACATATGTAAGTTTTAAAAAAAAAAGTACGAAAATCGGATAAGTGGTTCTCCAGTGATAAACGCACTAACGGACAGACAGACAGAGACACGTTCCATTTTATATATATATTATAGATGTAATAAAATTTATATCTATAACCTGGTCAGAGAACATATGTATGAATTTAAAAAAAGACAGGTAAATCGGATAAGTGGTTCTCGCGTGATAAACGCACTAATGGACAGACAGACAGAGAGACATCGCATTTTATATATATTATAGATTATAGATTATAGATATTCTCTGCTACATAATATTGTTCCATATTTAATGGTTTAGGCTGTGTATTGCAAAGGAACGCGCTAGCGGCAAATTTTTTTTCGACTTCATTCACTATTTTACGCCACTGCTCATTCCTTATGCTACCTATCGTAATAAAATATAGCCTATAACCTGGCCAGAGAACATATGTATGTTTAAAAAAAAAAAAGTACGTAAATCGGATAAGTGGTTCTCCAGTGATAAGCGCACTAACGGACAGACAGACAGGCAGAGAGACGTTGCATTTTATATATATTATAGAAGCACAATTTTTGTTTTAACATATACAGGGCGTTTTATAATATCATCTTCTTGACACCTCGCTTTTCACGGTTCCATCTTGTGCGTAGGATTCTGGTCGCAATTTTGGTATAAAAGAAGAAGAAAAATTCCTCTTGAAATATATACTTAGAGCTTCTATTTAAACTACGGACAAAGCCGGAAGTCAAAAATTCAAGAAATGGCGCATTTCTAAGAAAATTGTAAAGAATTCACCAAAATTTTAACATCGAAAAAAATAGCTAGATCCGTCCAAATTTAACGCTCCTAGTTCAAATAGAAGATGAACTATTTATCTACAAAATGATTCCAACAGGATCTAATTTGGTTAAGTATAACTTCTTTTATTGTGCACATAAACTTGAAAAATGACAATTCGAGAAAATCGCGTTTCAAATTTTTGTAATGAAAAAACATTATTTATCCAAAACTTACGACATTTTTTGTTTAACCAGCTATTTCAGGTCCATAAAGTAACCCTTCAGCTTGTTCAAAAAGAATCATTTTGAGCAAGTATTGCCGATCTATGACCTTCCCGAGCTTCTTTTGTGCTGCTGAGATTTCGTCGACCCTGCCTTTTAATTTGCTTCTGATCAATAGAATCCACAAAAAAACGAGCTTCTTGACCAATTTATTTCTCCAGTATGTTCATTTTTAAAATTGAATAGACTAGCAGCAATTTCTACGACTTTTAAGCTAGAATTCAAATGCTTTGGAGTTAATCTCCATACAGTAGAATTAAAGCTCTCGTTGGAGTTCTGTGTGAATCCTCCTAAACACCTTATCAGAGGTTCGTCCTTTGACAAGTCATTGTGTATAGGACGAATGTATTTCTCAACATCTGGGTGTAGGGGAAGGGGATGATCGTAAGAAGTCGTATTTCCAGCTGCTTCAGCTTGGCGCCATTTTCACAAGCTACCTTTACCTGGAGGACAATTATCGTGGTTGGGATTTCATTAGTCGATGTCATGTGGTCCAATGTACCTTCTATTGCTTTTTAGTGTTACGGAACACTTATAAGATCACTTCGTGTCTGTCTGTCTGTCTGTCTGTCTGTCTGTCTGTCTGTCTGTCTGTCTGTCTGTCTGTCTGTCTGTCACACCCGATTTTCTCCGAAACTATTTGACATAGAAAGGTGAAATTTGGTAATAATATAGGAATTGATGGCCTCATCAGAGCCATGTAGTTTTGAGAATTAAATTTTGACTTAAGGGGTTAGTTTTGGGGGGTGAAGTCGGAAGCGAAAAAAAAATTTTTTTACTAGGTCATCGAGTGTGGTGTCAAATGAAAGCTTGTGAAAACACGAGTAAAAAATGTATATATAATATTATACTTGCGCGCACTTTTCTTTGCATTATTTTTAAAAATTCGCGAAAAATCGCTGTCCCCGGGCCTTATCTCGAAAAGTACTTATCAAAAAAAAATTTCGAAAAAATTCTGGAATATTCTCCACGGGGTGTAGATTGAACGAAAATTATCACGAGTGCATTACCTTTAATAATTTATATGGTATATAAAAAAAACAAAAATTTCAAGGTCATCAGATTTCAGTAAAGATTGGAAACAAACTTTGTTGAATACTCATTTGGGGTGTGTTTTGGGAAGTCACTGATCATTTTATACCACCCTAACAAAAAATTTTATTTTAAAAGCAATCAACGTACGGAACACTAATTGTGCAAGTTCAACTTGCACTTGACCGGTTTTTTCATCTCGTTCACTGACAAACTAATATTGAAATAAATAAACAAAAAACTAGTTATTTATTTCGTGAAATATACTTTAAACTTTATAACACTTGCACTGTACACTATATTCTGTACACTAAAATCAGTCACACATATAAAAATATACCAAAAATGAAATAATAAAATATATAATACCATGAAACACTTATTGGCTGCGAGAAGAGCGGTAAAAGAGAGCGCTTGATATCCACCATAAATGCTTTTGAAGCTTAAATCTCACACCGCGCCAAGAGTAACTTCTGCAAGCTATATATATGGAAATAAGTCAAATTTTTAAAAATTCTTTTAGGTGATCATTCTAGACATATATAAGAATCAAAAAATGCAAAATAGAAAATCGAAAATTTTCTAAACTAGATTCCCCCCTTAAAACTTCGGTTCTCTCTGTTTGGGAGACTCTTGTAATTACATTCCTGCTACTGTTTCAACATGATGTTCAAACTCCTTTAAAAAAAATCATAATAATAAATTGAACACAACTCAACACAATATTTTAAATAAAGCCCACTGTTTCAGAATGAAAAAAAAAACACTTCTCTCTCTCTTTTTTTGAGATGTCCTTCATTGTCCTAGTCGACACCTTTTAGAGGTCTTCAGTGTCCGCATAACGTGTTTGCTTTTATCGACACATTTTGGGAATATGTAGAAGACGCACGAGCCAAATAAGGCGAATACAGCGAATGGTGGATGGCACAAAGGCCGTTTTTGATGAAAAAATCGGTAATAACGATGAGATGGTGCATTATCATGTAACAGTCGCCAACTTCCACTCTCACGATATTGTGGCCGTACACGATGAATACGCGACAATACACGCTTCATAACACCTAGAGAATATACATCATGAACCGTTTGACCAACTAAAACAAATTTCTTGTCCACTATAGCCTCCGAATCGTAGAATTAAATCAACATTATTTTTACGTTTGACTTCTCCACCACGTTTCATCGCCAATTACCATGGAATACTTGAAATTCTTCTCCTTTTTTGACTCGTCAAGTCAAGTTGTGTAGTACAAACTTAATATTCGCTATTTGTTGGATTTTCATTTTTCGCCTCATAGCTAAAACACACCGTCACTTTATTCGCAATATCTCATCTTCTATTCATCCGATCGCACAGTGTGTCGACTAGTACAAGTTAGCTGGACAAAATTATTTTTTCATTTATTTCAATTGTTTATGTATATTCTAGGCATATTAAGTTATTTTAAGAAAAAATTCATCGCGTTGGTTTTTTTTTTATGGGCGTGGCTAATTTTTTCCCCTAAATTAGTCAGCTACGCAGACATTTAACGATAACTCGGGAACAACTTGTCAGATTTTTATAAATAAAACATTAAAAAATGCGTAACAAAATTTTATTAAAGTTGATTGAATATTATTTTATTCTATCTTTTATCGTTTTGGAGTTATTTAGAAATTAATGGAGAGAAAAAAATTTTTTTCGTGTAAAATTCATTATTTTTTTCGGTAAAAAAGCGCAATAACAAAAGAAAAACAAAATATTATACATTTTTCTGACAGCTGCGTATCTGGAAAATAAAATAAGGTATTAATCATGAAAATCGGTTAATAAATGTGGGTTTTATTCACAATTTACCGCAGGTACTCAATATCGATAAAATTTGTGTAATACAGCCACCCTTGCATATCGCGGTAGGATTGCATCAGCTTAACAGGTAGATAACGCAACTAAAGGGCAAGGGTATTTTGTATGGTTATTAGAATTAAAAATTATAATACAGTGTCTTTCATTTAGCTGCATTTCGCTTACCTGTATTTTTTGTCCAGCTGCACAAAACATTATATAACAAAAACAAAATATTCTGCGTATGTGCACGAATTTTTCTACAAACTTGAATGTGCAACTAAATGAAAGACACTGTATTATTATTTTTAATAATAACCAGATGAAAAATCATTTATTGCATTTGTCAATTAAAAATAAAACAATTAATCCATATTACTTAGTTTTATTGACACAAAAAAGGATAAACTCAAATAATACCTGCCGTTCAGGTAGGTAACTTGTGCATTATACATACATAAGTAGTTGGTATTTTAAAATGTTTTTAATTTTATTAAGGTACATATTTCTTGCTGTTCGGTTCAAAAAAAAATTGTTTTTGAAAATTCCAGTCAAAAATTGTTTTTGTTTAATTTTAAAATAAATGTTATAAATGCTCTGTAATAAATTTAGCATAATGACACTGACTGTAATTATATGTAAAATAAAAATACTCATTTATTGATAAAGAAAAATTTACAAGTCAAGGTTTACATGCTTAGTACAAGCACTACATAACTAAAAATAGTAGCTTAAACGACGATTCCTCGAAATCTTTGCGAGGTCTTCCTGCAGGAGTCACATTCTCACTTGATGTTGAAGGTTGTGGCGCAAAAGAACTCGCAGTAAACTGTATGTCTGCTTCATCCAACCAATTCTTATTTTTAATTAAAAAATGCTCCTTCGACTTTCCTGAAGCCAACCATTTGGCACCAAACTTATTAGACAAGTTGGATATCTTCAACTTTATTTCTTTTTGGCTGCTTTCAGTAATGTCACCAAAGTGAAATTTTGAAGAAAGAAAGTCATATACACGCGAGTTTTTTTCATTCTTCGTGTGTTTTTCAACCACTCCTCAAAAAAGGCTACCCTTGAAATAGAGTAAACGTGTTCTGGAAAAAAAGAAAAAAAAAAACATGTTGTACTGAAGTGTGCTAAACAATATGTGTATTTTTACGAAGAATAAAGTTATTTCTGTGTAATATCTAAAAACTAGCCCGGATAGAGGTGAATGTCTGTATATTCTGAACTTTTAAAGTTTTTTTTTTTTAAAAAAAACACGCTAAAATATATAGGCTATTTAAAAAAAATACTAAAAATTCAAATTAATAGATTCTGATTAAAAAAATACATTAAAAAAAATAGTACTTACCCTCAGTATTAATATTCATTACAAAAACTTTCACAATATTACAATATGTCACTATAAGATGTGCACGAAAGTGTCGCTAAATTGCAACTGATTGATTGAAAGAGCTGCATTAAACTCATTACCTGACGTCTGACGCTTATGACTCACCACTTGCAAATTTGATAAACAACCTTTTCTCGGAATTCGGGGTTTGGTGGTGTTGTTTACGTTTTGCAAATAAGATTTCCTGGAAATCATAACATGAATTTTGTCCACCTAGCATGTTCTACGCGACACACTGTGGATCGTCATAAAAATTAGATATAATGTCATTGAAAGATGTACCTTTCCAACGCATATTACATCCATTATATAGGTGGCGCCATTAATATAGCTATTTTGAAAAAGTCCTGTTCACTTTGAGACACATCGTGTATGATTAAAAATTTTAAAAATAGCTTTCTCCTTTCCCAAACACTAAGTTTCGAATAATCTTTAAAAAATATGGTTTTTAGATCCCTCGGTCCCGAAAACTTGAGAAGACATATTTATTCGAAACTACTCACCCCCCTACCCGCCTACCTTTATATGTTTAACTATAAATAATAAATAAAACTGAGTAGTATAAATAATTATATTTAAAACTTGTTCATTCTCTAAGTAATAAACCAGGAGAAGTTTCTACAATATTATTGAAACTATACAAAATTTATCGTTGCCCACCCTTTTCATCCCCTCTAAATGAGGGGATAATGTTAAAAAACTATCGGTTTCTTTCGTACTTCAACTACTATACTTGGCAACAAATAAACAGATAGACACACAGATTGACAGCTAGATTGAAGGAAATAAGAATGTTTCAAAATCTAGGGACCTTAAAGAACTCTGCACTAATCTTATGGAAATTGTATCCCTGTCAAATCGGTTGAAAATGTAGTATGTTATGTGTATGTCTCCATGGACATAAAGTAAAAAAATGGATAGATTAGGAATTACCGAGCCTGAAATTAGTAAAAAAACCGCCGAGAAAATGCTATTTTTTTTCGTTTTTTTAAGGACTTATTCGGACTAGAATATGATTTTACGAAAAATTCCAACGAAATTATATGTTTTTTTTGGGTTGCTAATTATGAATAAAATAATTATTTTGGCCCATATCGCCCTTACTTTCGAATATTGGCCATTTTGGCCATTTCTGGAGTCTTTTTTTTGATTTAATTGGTCCAGAACATATTTATGCGAAAAATTCTAATGGAATTTTATGTTTTTTGGGTTAACAATTACGAATATAATAATTCGAATAGTGTTTATTTTTGGCCATATAACTTTTACCATTCTTTCTTAGCAATTTCCATAGAGTTGTTGAAAATAAAGCATAACTTTTATGTTCTAGTATAATTAAATCTAGAAAAGGACCAAAACAAATAGAGGATTATTGGAAATTCTTACGGTCTCCCAACTTTCACCTCCGCACACCAATTATTGAATGATAAACTAGATATTTAGCTGATGCGCAATAATTATACTGCTGCATAAAACAAATAACTAAACGAAATTCGTGACTCCTGTCACTTTCAAAGTAGTCCCCTTGTTCCCAAATGTACCGGTCCCACCGTTCTTTCCACTGGTGGATAATTTTTCGGAAGATCCTTGCTGTCACTGCCTACGATTCGCGTTGTATCTGCTCTACCGTCTCGAAACGACGATCTATTAATTTTATTTTCATATATGGGAACAGTTCGAAGTCACAGTCACTAATTCTTTCGTTAAAATTCGTCCGAGATGTAATATCGATATTCGTTATAAATTACTGAACCGTGGTATTGTGAATAACGAAGGATGTCGGATTTTGTTATCCCAGTAATAAGCTAACGAAGTACCACTTGAACTGACACACTTATGATCCGGTACCCTCTTTCATCGTACTATTTTGATAACGTAACAACACTCACCCATTTAACATTAATTTCGAGGTACAGTCGGTTGAGTAAGAAGGTGTCGCCTATAACTTGTAGGCGGTAAAAGAAATTAATTTTTTTTTTTGAAGTGATTGGCACCCCTGCAAACAATGCTTTATGGAAAGAGATTCATTTCTAACCTTATGTGTTGTTAAATGGTACATTATCCAACAGGAGTGCTGCATATGACTGGTGCTTCGAGGCTGTGTTCCTATGTAAAATCATCCAAATGGTCCGAAAATGACGCCTATGGGCAAGTCGAGGGCATTCGTGGGCGAAACAATACTCTCAGTTAAAAAATGTTGTTGATCTACTAGGGCTGCCTTTTAAGTTTATACAAACGACCACTAGGTGGCGCTATTGAGATGTGACATTACCATTGTAAAATTTGACATGTGTCATTGTTAAACTAGTGACAGCTCAAAAATTGGCCGAATAGTTTGTTTACAGTGGGCGTAAAAAAAACAGTTTTGTGAACAAATGGAAATTTTACGTGAAGGTTTTCGTTGGATGATTTTTTACGATTTAAGTAAAGGCCTAACTCAACAACATCGCGTCGAATCGCTTCGTTAAACTTTTGATAATGAATCACCATCAGAAAAGGTTACAATTGGTTTGCAGACTTTCGTTATGGTCGTGCTTCCGTCAGCAATGAATCTCGTGAAGGTCGACCAAAATCGGTTATTCCAAAAAACATCGATGCTGAGGGCGACATGATTGAAGATGATCGGCATAGGACTTACCGTGCGATAGAGTCATCCTTAGGCATATCGAAGACTGCACTACATTTGGTTTTGTATAAACATTTAGGTGTGAAAAAGATTTGTTCCCGATGGAACCCGCATAATTTAACCGAAACTCAAAAACAGGCTCGTGTAAATTGGTGTAAGGAAATGCTCAAAAAATTCGACCAAGAACATGCAAAATCCGTATACAACATCGTAACAAGAGACGAAACTTGGATATATTCGTAAGAGCCGGAAACTAAGCAACAATCAACTGTTTGGGTGTCCCAAGATAAACCGAATCCAACAAAAGTGGTTTGTTCGCGAAGCACTTCCAAGAAAATGATAGCTTGTTTCTTTGGTTATACTGGACATGTTGCAACCATTGCTCTAGAGGATCGAAGAACAGTTAATGCTAAATGATATACAACAACTTGTTTGCCAGAAGTCATCGATGAACTCAGGAAAAACTACCGAAAACGTCGCATCATTCTTCATCTGCCAGCTCTCACACAGCACATCAAACTATTGATTATTTAACGGAGAAAAACATCAAATTAAAGCTCATAGCCCGTATTCATCTGATTGTTCTCGAATGTCAAAAAAAATGCGTGGACAGCGATTCTCATCAGCTCAAGAAGCTGTTGAATCCTTCCAAAACCATGTTTTTGAGGTACCAACTGCGTGAAAAACTTTTTGAAAATCCATGTTTGGGGATATCTTTCGGAAAAGGTTTTGGAAGATTCTTCACCTTTACTCACCATTCGAACGCTGAAAAAAGGCTCCAGATTTATCGGAAGGCATTAATACCGACTACCAAACGGTGATTTGTCGATAAAAATGAGGAGTGGATTCTTCAAGAGGATAACTAACCTCTAGCTAGTAGAAAGGGGAATCCGGTGTCATTACACTAGATTGGGCATCCCAGCCAATCGAGAACGTGTGGTCATACATCAAGCAAAGGCTTCGTAGTAAAAAGGTCTACGTCGTCGAGCAGTTGTCACTGTAAATTCAGGCAACTTAGAAATTCTTGCCTCAAGAATACGCCTAAAATCTCGTTAAAAGTATGCCCCGAAGAAGACAGGCGATCATGGATGCTAATAGGGACTGGGCGAACTACTGAATCATCAGCGTTTTAATGGCAACCCTTTACTGTTAAATGTTCTTACGTGACCGGCTATACATTCCTTCGTGAGACCATATCTTCATGTTATCGACTTGAATTGGAGGGCTTAATGGAAATACCAAGTGCAGTGAAGGGCAAATCCTAATCTGATTTTTTCGAGTTTTCTATCGTATATGAAGTAGACACCTGGGATTGTCTTTTTTGAGGATGTTAAGTTTGGACCTTTTTTTTTTTCGTTTGATAGAAATCTGTTCGCTCGGAGCTCCATGGTATAAAACCGTCCCACAGACACAAATATCTGTAAATGACAACAAGGACCGGATTTTTGATATGGGCAGCGCTACAACACTACGCTTAAGGGGGATTATGGTCTAGCGGGTTCAAAAAATCAATTTTTTTTGCATATTTTGCAACTATTTAGTATAGAGAATATTTCTGCAAAACAATTTCGCTCGATTCGCAATATTAATAAAGTTATAGCACTAAACCAGGTGTACAAGTATGAAATGCGGATTTCAGACAACAGATGGTGCACCAATGCAGTTTGTGCTATAAAGATTTGACACTGCGCCATTTTGTTGTGTCGCGCGCGGGTGATAAATTGGAAAAGCGTGCATAGTGTTGTGTTGTTGTGTTCAATATGTCGAAATGTATACCGAACAAAGAGCATTCGCGGACAGCATTAATTTTTTATTTTCATTTGAAGAAAACTGCTGTTGAATCATACCGATTACTTCGAGAAGCTTATGGTGGACATGCTCCATCGCAAGATACGTGTGAACGATGGTTTCGGCGTTTCAAAAGTGGTGACTTCGATGTCGCAGACAAGGAACGTGGAAAACCGCCAAAAAAATACGAAGATGTGGAATTGCAAGCATTGTTGGACGAAGATAATTCGCAAACACAAAAACAACTCGCCGAGCAATTGGGCGTGAGTCAACAAGCTGTTTCTAATCGACTACGAGAGATGGAAAAGATTCAGAAGACCGGTAGATGGGTTCCGAATTTAACATATTTTTTTAGAAAAAAATCCTCATTTCATACTTGTACACCTGGTGTACGAAGCGGCCTCCGGCGCGCTTAATGCTCGGGCCACGCGTATAACATACGTGCACTCGTCTAATTCGGTCGGAGCGGCGCTCTTCCGACTTCGCTCGAGAAGAAAGAGCACAACATGGGGAAGAATTCACAGTTCTGCATGATTTTTTGAGCAATAAGAAGGTTTGCTCTAGGGATCTGGAATAGATGATTGATCGTAAGTAAAAGTTTCTCTGTGTAATCAGTACACAAAACTTTAAACGCGTTTTTTTCTCGAAATCATTTTTTTTTTAATCAGCTACCATGATATCTTGAGCAATTGAGTCGTGCTTGTACACAAATCTTCAGCATATATGTGACTATAGCCCCTTTTATTTTATATTTTTTACAGCCCTTCAAAGGTGAAAAAAAATGGTCAAAAATCGATATTCAATTTTCTTCATGGCGCCATTTTTCACATTTTTCACGATTTTTTTTTTCATTCTGGTACCGGCCATAGTAACATTCCTACTAATTAAGAATCTCTTTGGTTTTTTTGTTTCAGATCAATAGAACTACTGAAATGATGGTCGCCATCGAGCACCGTTTTTTTCTTCGAGTTCTTTTCATATATTTTTAACATTGATTATATTATTTGTCATTGTTTAGTAGTATAGAAATTTACGAACCTATTTCAAACATATATAAACATTTCGTAAAAAACCATTTTGCAATAACCCTTATATTTTTCTGCGAAAAAAATCGCAAAAACAGTATAAAATCTCGTCCGGTAGACCAGAATAACCCCTTAAGACAATTGCGCAGTACAGTTGCCGATTTCCCAAAGAAGAGTTGGAAAAACCTAACCCTGATGACTTCTAACAAATTGACGAGGATTACTTGTCCTTTTTTCAAAGCTCACGGTCGTTTTTTTTCTGAAACTGCGATTATGACATGAAATTTTCTTATGAATAGCAAAATTTAATCACATATTACCATGTTTCTCAAGCCGTCACTCTCAAGTGTACTAGAAATGCACCTGCGAGTACAATTGAATCGGTGAGTTCGACAACCGTACATGTCCGAAAATGTCATTTTGAGAAATTTAAGAAAAACTGATAATCTTTTAAATTACTTATTTCTCAGGTTTGGCATACACAGAGAAGTTTTAGATCTGGTGATCTGAGATTTATATCTAGTAATAGTTTTTTCTATAAACGAAACGGTCTAATAGTTATAGCTAAAAGACGTTAGTGGACAAGTACGGTTTTCGAAATCAGTATCGTAAAAAAAAAATAAAACAGGTGAAAAATGATTACATTTTTAATAGTTCTAAAAGAATAACAAATAAATACTGATTTAAACATTTTAATCGTCATTTTCTGCCGTTGTCGTATTACAGGATGTTATATGGTAGAAAAATTCTAACATTTCACCAGTCATATATTGCATAACTTTTTTAATATCCTCGACTTTTTTCTCATTAATAGGTAGAGGATCTTTATAAGCGCCAGCAGTCGGTAGAGAAGGACTTTCCTTATGTTGCTTTAATAACTTAAATGTGTAGGAGAGAAAACCGTTTATGTAATTCCACGTTGTCACATAACCTGGAGTTGAACTATCATAAAGAAATTGCCTATAGTTTGACACAGCAAAATTTTCTTTTCTAGTATTATCACCACTGACTAAAATAGAACACGTTTTTTTATAATCAGTCGGCCACCACTTTTTAAAATCAATAATATCGTTATGTCGAATTAACTTTACAGTAAATGGCTGTTTTTTCCTTGAAGATAGTATTATTTCTTGATATTCTTCTGGAATATAAATTCGATCGTGTTTTTTAATCACCCTCTTGACACAACCAAAATCCCTGTCGCAGGGCAAAAATGAATGCCCTCTTATTGGAAAGTAATGGTATATTTTGTTAAATCTCTTGGTCGCCTGCAATGCTAGCAAAAAGCGAACCATGGTCTGGTTACGATTCTGTCCCGCACATCCATCAGAAAATAAGTGTAACTCAGTGATTTCAGATGGTATGTGGTTCAATATATAATCATAAAGAAATGTGCATACTTCATTAGATCCTTTTAGAGCTTCACCCTCGTGGTAGCTATAAAAATGACCAGTGTTGTCTTTAAGATTATGAATCTGAAATGCATATACCCAAAGTTGCCTCAGATAAAAAATTTCTTGAACCGGGATATGTGGGAGGGGCATATTCTGCATATAGTCAAAAGCTAGGCCCATTACTTCTGGTCGTTCCTTACACAGAGATTGCACTTCTTTTAGTTTCGTGTAAAACTTTTTTGCGTGCCTTTTATGAACTATGAGTTCCGCTGCAACCACTCTCTTTGCATTATCATTAAGATTAACATCTTTAAGTTTAGCTCCAAGGCTTTCACATACCGAGCAGACATCAACCTGTGGTCTTCCAAACCTGAGATTGTAGTTTTCATTATATTATTTTAGATAGAATTCGTATTTAACCAAATTTTCTAGCTGTGGATTTTTAGCTATAAACAGATTGTACATTTTCTTCACATTTAAAGATGCATCCAAATAATGAATGGTTTTTGAGGAGTAATGGGAAACTTTAACCGGGAATGACTCAATGTGTTCTTTTATTTTCACAATCCATTCTTCGCATATTGCACGAGGTCTGTTGTTGTGACGGCCTCTTAAATCCTTTGGTGATTTTGTAGCTAGAAGTAAGGTGTTTAAACGCTGAACTTGCCAATGAGATATGGCATGAAGACTGATAAATGCCTGTTTACATACGGAAATTCGATTTGATTGTTTCATAACAAAGTACAAAAAATTTGATTTTCTTTGTTGTTTAGGTTTTACGCCTCTTATCCGATGTCTTTCAATAGGCTTTGCTTCAATAAGCCCCTGCAAATACGTATCTTGTTCATTTTTTGGCTTACCGTCGTATAATTTTGATATTATTTCTGTTTTCTCTTCATCAGTAAACTGCTGCATGCACTTTTTTTACACCTTAAAAATGTATTCATTAGTTAAAATTAATTAATTTAAAAAAAAATGTAAACTTACATGCATGTAGGTCCGACAGTTTTCGCTTCAATATGTTTTCCGTTTTTACCAACATATTCCTGACCGTGCAAACGTGCTATTTTTCTTTGGTTATGTTTCCAACTAACAATATTCCTTTTTCTTTTTTTGTTGCCATTGCTAGTAACCACATCTTCTCTGTCACAGGATGACATATTTTATTTAAACAAATTTAAAAACACACGATAATTAAGCTATTTTAATTAATAAAACCCACACGAAGTCAACTCTTTCTTTGTAAACAAATAACTGCAGATATTTTAGTAGCTGAGATGAAAAACCGTACAAGTCACGGACATGTACGGTTTTTCCAGTCATCACCGAACGGCAGCCTACTGTAGAGCGTTAACGTTTAAGTACAGTAATACCCCGCTTAGCGCGACCCCGTTACGCGCGGTTTCACTATAACGCGAATTTCAAATTTCGCGCTCATGTAGTCATTAACTTCTCTATGGTCGCGGGGGGATCCCCGCTTTCTCTGAATATTCTCTTTGAAGAATTGGGAATTCCCTGTCCTTCGACTTTGTTCTATGGGGATTTCCTCGTTCGTTTCGTGTGTTCATTTGTTCCGTAATGTTAGTTCGGTCGGCTGGCAGTTTTGTTTTAATATTTATTGGAGATACATACATACATAATTTAACCCTACGTTAAAAATGCCGCCTGTAAAGAAAAAAGAGCGTAAAAGCGTCACTTTGGAATTGAAGATGAAAGTGTTAAGAAGAATGGAAAATGGAGGCAAAGCAACAATTGTTGGGAGAGATTTTGGACTCTCAGAATCGACTGTGAGAACGATTTATAAAAATCGGGGAAAAAATTAAAATCTCCAGCGAAGGTTCAACACCTATAAGTGCAACAAAACTTTCTCGTTCGAGATCATCTATCTTAGAAAGAATGGAGAAATTACTGTCAGTCTGGATCGAAGATTTGAATAAGAAGAACACACCACTAAGTCAAGATCTCATATGCACAAAAGCAAAATCTTTGTATGAGATGCTGAAAACAAAAGAAGGAGAAGGGAGTGCCACTCCGACTTTTGCTGCCAGCAGAGGCTGGTTCCATCGGTTCAAGCAGCGTTCTAATCTTCACAATATCCACATAACAGGCGAGGCGGCCAGCGCGGACATTCAAGCTGCAGCTGAGTTTCCAGACAAGTTTCAAGACTTCGTTAGACGAGAGAAAATTCCTGCTTGTCTCATCTTCAATGTTGATGAGACCGCACTTTACTGGAAAAAAATGCCATCTCGAACATTCATTTCTAAGGAAGAACGTCAAGCCAGTGGTTTCAAAGCTGCGAAAGATCGACTAACACTTCTGCTGGGTGGTAATGCCACTGGTGATTTCAAACTGAAACCTTTACTAGTGTACCATTCAGAAACACCCCGTGCAATGCGAGGCACAGACAAGACAAGTCTACCAGTTGTGTGGCGATCAAACAGAAAGGCGTGGGTTACACGGGAAATTTTTCAAGAATGGTATTCTAATAGTTTTTGCCCATCAGTCAAATCATACTGTGACAGAAATGGGCTTGAACCTAAAGTTATATTACTCTTAGACAATGCCCCAGGACATCCAACCTCACTTGATACGCCCAGAGACTTAAAAGTGTACGTAAAGTTCCTTCCACCAAACACTACGTCAATATTACAACCTATGGACCAGGGAGCAATAGCAAACTTCAAAGCTTATTACCATCGCCGCACTTTTAGCCAACTAATTCATGAAACTGACGGGGAAGGAAGACAGTCTATGCGAGAGTGGTGGAAGTCATACAACATTATGAAGTCTATTCACAACATAGAAGAGGCTTGGAAGGAAGTTAAAATGAGTTGTATGAATGGGGTGTGGCGTAATCTTTGGCCAGATGTAGTGGAAGCACCTAGAAGAATTGTCCAGATGCAGAGACAAGTGCTTGAAGACATTGCTGCAATGATTGAGGGGTCTGAACTTGAAGATGTCACGGTAGAAGATCTCGTAGAACTTGTAGCAACGCACGACGATCCTATTAGCAATGAAGATCTGATCGAGTTACAGAATAATCCTATCTACGATGAGGAAGAACAAGTAGAAGAGAAAGTTTTATCTTCAGGGGAAATACAAAATGCACTTTCAAAAATTTATTCAGGTTTGGACATATTGCAGAGTATAGACAATAATGATGACCGTGTCTTGACCGTGTGTCAAACAATTAAAAACAGTGTTGGGTGTTATGAACGTATTTTACAAGAACGTAAACAAAACGTTACCCAAAAGACAATAGATGTATTTTTCCGTAAAAAATAAGAGTATGTATTGCATAAAGTGTTCTTAGAATTAAAGTGATTGATTAAAATGATTTGTATTTTTTTGTATTAAATTTTGACTATGTTTAATCATAAACCTCGATATACGCGAATTTCAGTTAACGCGATTTTTTTCGGAACGTATCCCTCGCGTAAAGCGGGGTATTACTGTATATCGTACGGTTTTTATGCTCAGTTGATAGGGGGATATATTTAAAACAAAATGGCTATCTCAGTTTAAAATGTCAAATTTTGGACTTGTACGGTTGTCGAACTCACCGATTCAATTGTAAGCACGAATTCTACGTGATTATGTTGCCACAAATCCCACATGCGCGTTTCCATTGATACTGCATGGAACCCTCTATGCAGGTAGTTTGGTATAATTTTCCTTTAATTTTTACAACAAAAAAGTTGTAAAAAAGAAGAATGAATGCGTATTGGTCTATTTGCGTAGTTAACCTTGATACTGAAAAGAGAGGGTAATTTTTTCAAGCTGCACCGGCGATTCTAAGAATTAAAATTAAAGGAACCTTGAAAACTTCCGCACCAACTGTTTCGCGAGTAGCAGTTTTTGCGCGGGCTTATAAAAACATTAAAAATATATAATGTTCATTGGCGCTTCTATGGAGAGGCCAACGAATTATATCGCAAAAAATAGTCAGTGACTCCGCAAGGTGGTGCATCAGTCAATGTGAAACATTCCATAACTGGTGAAACGAATCAACTTATGGCCTATGTTTCCAACTCTGTAACTTCGCTCTTTAGGTAGCTAGTACCACGGAATTTTATATTTGTTTTGAAAATTTATCTCAAAACATTTAAGAAACACAATATCCAGAAAATGACGAATTTTAAGGGAGTCTTACTCTTCATGCCCGTAGCGTACGCTTCATAAGTTACCAATACATGGCACAATACACTACCGTCAGAAAGTATTAGCCCACCGAGAAATTTCAATGTAACTGCCAAAATTTAATACCTAATTAAACCCTTTTATTATATTAGGTAAATTTAATTGTTCTTAACAAGTATCCGTCATAAAATTGTTTAGATAAGCCTTTTTGGTGAAATCACAAATTAAAAACCAATTAGAACAAATTTCCAAGTTTTGCATGATTATCGTTTTGAGGCGATTCCTAAGAATTCCATTTGAAGTTAGAACTCATTTCAAGTTTCTAGGAATTATGGAAATTCCTAGTGAGATTTTATGATAAAAACTATGCTATAAATACTATTGCCCTTTTGGAAATTAACCATTCGCAAACAGTACTTTGTCATTGATACAGGCTCAATTGTCTTGTGAAAATGCCAAAAACCAAAGAAATGCTAAAAACGAAAAAAGTTTCCGTTGAAAATCGGGCTCTGATAATTGCGAGACACCAAAATGGTCACTCGAGTCGATAAATCGCGAGTGATATGTGGACGCCATGGAGAACGGTGGACTACATCGTAAAAAAAATTTCTGCAGGACATGGAATTCCAACCAAAAACGTTCAGGAATGCCTCGAAAAAACGACTCCCGCTGAAGACATAGCTATAACAATGTCCAGCAGACGTAATCGCTGCCTAACCGCACCAGAAATCACGGCTCAAGTAAACCTGGAGCGGCTCATCCCCATCAGCGTGACAACCGTGAAGAACAGGTTGGCAGAAGGAAAACTACACGGGATAGTTGCAGTGAGGAAACCCCTTCTTAGGCAAATAAATACACGTAAACGATTAGAATGGGCCCGAGAACATGAAAATTGGACATCAGAACAGTGGAATTCCGTCCTTTGGAGCGACGAATCTAAATTCGAAATTTTCGGTTCAAATCCGAGTTTACGTGCGGCGGTCAGCTGGAGGGAGGATGTTGGAAGCCTCTCAGTTGCCTACAGTAAAACATGGTGGAGATTCAGTAACGGTTTGGGGTTGTTTTGGCAACGGTAAAGTTGGAAAAATCTTTAGGATAGAAGGAATCATGCGAAAAGAACAGTATCAAGAAATTTTGCCAATTCAAATGCTTCCTTCTGGAAGAAATATTTTTCAGGGGAAATTTATTTTTCAGCATGACAACGACCCTAAACAAATTAGAGAACTTTTGGGCCAGTGGAAATCCGATGACGTCCTGGAAGTGATGACTTGGCCTCCACAATCGCTCGACTTGAACCCCATCGAATTGCTGTGGGACCATTTGGACAGGTGTATTCGAAAACTCAATCCAACATCAGAAAATCACTTGTGGGAACTTTTACAAGCAGAATGAGTTAAAATAACCGAAGAAACTCTGAAGAAGCTACTGGACAGAATGCCAAAACTCTGCAAAGGAGGTCACCTAAAAGAGAAAAATCCTGGAAAATCATGAATATTTTTCTGATTTTCTAGACTGTAAATAATGTGAAAATAAATAATAATTCATTAAAATTAAAAAAATATATATTATCTGGGTTTTTGTTGTCTTAGAACTGAAATAACTAGGTGGGCAAATACTTTCTGACGGTAGTGTATATATATATATATATATATATATATATATATATATATATATATATATATATATATATATATATATATATATATATATATATATATAATATTCCGCAAAGTTTGCGTGAGTATACATCATATATATTTTTAAACTCGCGTTTTCACAAGCTTTCATTTGACACCTCACTCGATGACCTTATGTTGTTTTTTAATTTAAATAAATTATCAATTTGGTAATGGTAATAATTTTCAGTCAATCTAAACCTTATGTAAAATATTTCAGAATTCTTTCGAAATTTTTTGATTATCACTCTTAACTCCTAGTTACGCTGGGGGGCAGCGATTTTTGGCAATTTCTAAATAATAATACAAAGAAAAATATGCGTATTACGTCATGTATATTTTTGACCTTGTGTTTTCACAAGCTTTCATTTAACACCTGTCTCGATGACCTTGCAAAAATTTTTTTTTTACTTCTGATTTCATCCCTCAATTCTAACCCCTTAAGTCAATATTTAACTTTCATTTCAAATGTTAAAATCTTCTATCTGAAATTTAAACTAATTGTGAGTAATCCAATCATACGAAAATTATATGGCTTACTTAAAATTCATAATTCTAGAAAAGAAACGCGATCTATTATCTCTATCTATATATGCGGTAAAATTTCTTATATACGAGTACTTAATTTCTAAGTGGTTGGCAAAAGTTTGAAATTTATCTTTTACCCCTTTAGTGAAAAAACTTTAGACTTTATTAAAAAACAAAACATCTAATTCTAATATGGATGCAGGGTGCGTTTCTTTAAGAGAAAAATTGAACACTACAGGCGGAGCTACTTATCTAGAAGGGCATTAAACTACAATCGAGGAGCGAAGCTCTTTGGATAAAAAATACCCTCTTGCACTGGAACACTAAAATCTAGACCCTGTCCACACAGTAAATTAAAAAATGGCAATCGGGGGAAGAAAATTTTTCACAAAAAGAATCTCTATCTACAGTGAAACTCTGAACAATTACACTCCATCCAAAAATTGATGACGGGAGAGGGAAGGGGGTTCATCAAAAAATCGTACCTACAATCGAAATTTAAATATTTCCACTTAATTTAAAAATCGATGACCGGTGGAGGGTGGGGTAAACATTTTTCCTAAAAAAGAACCTCCAATAAAAAAAAGTTCCGTTTCTGAGGGGGAGCGTATTTTGTACATCATAGAGGCGGGAAGGTATGTGCCCTCCTGAGCTACGTCACCGTGCAGACATTAAGCTTCAATTTAAAGAGAACTTGGCTTACTTTTCTACATTAGACAGCTAAAAAGTATATTATTTAAAAACCGTCGAACATTTTTATATTTTTAATTCGGGTGCATGGTACACGGACTATAAACCATAATTTATTCGCGGATTCTCATTATGGGTGTTATATTTTCGTGCATGCCCTTGAAAATCCGTGGCGCAAGTCCCAGTAGCCCATGATTTTACTACACGACCATCACCAACAACAGCACCAATCGTGTGTTTGCGGTGCGCAGTGTTTTGTTTCGCATCGCGTCGCCCACATCCGCCGCTGCCATCCCCGATTTTCGCCGTTCCATCGGATAGTTGGCCGCGAAAAACAATAGAGCGTCGCGGAAAATTTGAGATCGTTGACGCGTCAGTCGTGGAAATTCAGAAGACGCGAAAAACGAATGTTTTGTTTAAAAAAAAACATTTGAATACTTTGCGGGAAGTAAATAAACAAATCAAATAATAAGAAAAATTCGAAATTTAATTAATTAAGAGTAAAAGTTGTTTCGATTGTTGCGTGTTGGTAAAATAAAATGTTAGTGAGTTAGGACTCCAAGAATGGTATTTTTACTGTAGAAAGAGCAATATTTTATATAGATTTGTAAAATGTGATAAATATTCAAAACTGTATTTAT
This sequence comes from Pachyrhynchus sulphureomaculatus, assembly GCA_019049505.1. Classification (NCBI taxonomy): domain Eukaryota; kingdom Metazoa; phylum Arthropoda; class Insecta; order Coleoptera; family Curculionidae; genus Pachyrhynchus; species Pachyrhynchus sulphureomaculatus. The sequence continues at coordinate 228,590,904 of CM032447.1, read as the reverse complement.
ATTTTACATTGTATTAATATTTAACGGTCAAATGATAAATCATTTTAAAGGTGCCTAAATGGTTGATCTTCCTACGAGTGTCTACAAATTTTGCCAAGAAAGCACGTGGGCTGAGCATATAGTATTACTAATTTAAACAAACAATATAGCTTTAAGATAAATCTGGTTTTGGTATTCTTGAAAATATCCCTTTGACTTTAAAGTGTGGGTTCTTGTCATTTCTATATTTAAGCTAATTTAGAGCAAAATTTGCATATTGGAAGATGAATGAAAAAGATTTTCGTCCCTCTCGGACCTTTATTTATTATCATTTTTTAATAAATCGAAACAGTCAAGGTACGTTATAAACTAATCCTGATTTTTCTTAGACTACGGCACAATTGAGTTGAGTTTTGTATATTTGGGCATATACAGTCCCTGGCCAAATTATTAGACGCACTGCAAGATTTCATGTAAAATATTAATTACCGAGTGATATTGTACCGTTTTATTATTTTAAATTGATTTGTTTTTTATTTTTATATTATCCAATCAATTACCTATTTATTTGACATAAATAAAACAGCATTAATTTAGAAAAGCATAAGTTTATTAAGTTTTAAAGAAAAGTGAAATTAATGTTAGTAAAAGTCAATATTTAGTTGAGCCACCTTTAGCCGCTATCAAAGCTTTAATTCTGCGCGGCATGCTATCAATGCAAGATTGTACTGTCTCCTGCATTTGAGGATGATGATTCCACACATGAATAATCTTTTCTAGGAGCTGGGATTGGTAATCACATCTTTAGCCACTTCTCTTTTCATCAGCTCCCACACATTTTCAATGGGGTTCATATCAGGGCTATTACCCGGCCAATCCAACAGAGGGATATTTTTTTCTGCCAAAAAAGCTTTAACAGACCGAGCAGTGTGGCAGGGAGCTCCATCTTGCATGAAAGTGAATGGTTCCCCATTTGGAAACCATTCTCTGAGCTGCGGAATCAACCGATTTTGTAATACTTCTTTGTACTGATCTTGCCTCATTATTCCTTTGACGACGTACAGACGTCCAGTGTCCTTGCCGCTGATGACTGACCAAATCATCACTTTGGTGGGATGTTTAACCGTCGGACGACACAATCAGGATGAAACTTTTCTCCATGACGACGACGCACATACTGAGCTTTATTCTGCAAAATTTCGAATGTGCTTTCGTCACTGAAGCAGACCTGTCAAAAATAGGAAAAATATATAAACTTTCATGTTTATTTGCTTTATTTAACTGAAAATGATAATAATGTATCAATTATTGATTAAATTGCTGTATCTTACCGATCTCCAGAAGTCCACATCTTTGTCTTGCCATTGTTTGGCCCACTTCAGGCGCTTTGCTTTCATTGCAGCTGTTAACTTGGGCTTCCTGGCGGGGCGACAGGCCTTAAAATCTAATTCTTTCAATTTTCAGTGCGCTCAGAAGCATTTACGCTAGCATCCTGGAGTTGTGATTTTATTACCTTTGTGGTAGCAAATCTGTTTTCTACACAAATTTTCTTCAAACACCTCTCTGACCGTGGAGTGAAAATTGGTTTTCTACCTCATCTTTTCTTTCTTTTCGGGCTTAATTCCTTCCCTGACTCAATTTTCTTTTTTATGCGTCGTACACTAGCTTCAGAAACCTCCAATCTTCGTGATATTTCTCGGTTTGTAAATGTTTTCGCAATCACAAGGGCCTTCACTTCAGCTTTTTTACGTGGTGAAAGATCGCCTTTTCTATCCATAATGAAAATAGTCCAATTACTTTTTTAAAACACTACATACAAAATAAACTAATAACTGAGTAGTATAAAACTGTTAAACAAACAATCACAGTCCATAAAGCCACAGAACCACGTCCGTACCTGACTCGATTCCGATCGCGACTGATACAGGTTTGTACTTGTTTACGTTCATGTATCACTTTGTCAACACGGTGTTGCCATATGTTAAAAATAAATACAAATATGTAGTCTACAACAATTCTTTTAAATAAAAATCAATAATATTGTAGTTTAAATATACCATTATTGCATAAAAACTCTTAAGAAACATAAAATTACTAAAAAAAAATACAGTGCGTCTAATAATTTGGCCAGGGACTGTATGTGTTACTACTCAGCGAGGAAACCAATTTTAAATAATAATACTTAGTTGCATTACAAATACTCTTTATCAATTAACGTTTGTATGGAGGTACACTACCGTCAGAAAGTATTTTCCCACCTAATTATTTCAGTTCCAAGATAACAAAAACCCAGATAATATATATATATTTTTTTAATTTTAAGGAATTATTTATTTTTACATTATTTACTGTCTAGAAAATCAGAAAAATATTCATGATTTTCCAGGATTTTTCTCATCTATGTCACCTCCTTTGTTTTTAATTATCGCTTTACAGAATTTCGGCATTCTGTCCAGTAGTTTCTTCGGTTATTTTAACCCATTCTGCTTGTAAAAGTTCCCACAAGTGATTTTCTGATGTTGGATTGAGTTTTCGAACACACCTGTCCAAATGGTCCCACAGCAATTCGATGGGGTTCAAGTCGGGTGATTGTGGAGGCACTTCCAGGACGTCATCGGATTTCCATTGGTCCAAAAGTTCTCTAATTTGTTTAGCAGAATGTTTAGGGTCGTTGTCATGCTAAAAAATAAATTTCCCCTGAAAAATATTTCTTCCGGAAGGAAACATTTGAGTTAGCAAAATTTCTTGATATATTCTTTTCGCATGATTCCTTCTATCCTAAAAATTTTTTCCAACTTCACCGTTGCCAAAACAACCCCAAACGATTACTGAACGAACCTCCACCATGTTTTACTGTAGGCAACTGACAGGCTTCCAACATCCTCTCTCCAGCTGACCGCCGCACGTAAACTCGTCGATTTGAACCGAAAATTTCGAATTAAGATTCGTCGCTCCAAAGGAGAGAATTCCATTCTTTTGATGTCCAATTTTCATGTTCTAGGGCCCATCCTAATCGTTTATGTTTATTCACTTGCCTAAGAAGTGGTTTCCTCACTACAACTCTCCCGTGTAGTCCACCTTCTGCTAACCTGTTCTTCATGGTTGTCACGCTGATGGGGATGGGCAGCTCCAGGTTTACTTGAGCCGTGATTTCTGGTGCGGTTAGGCGGCGATTACCTGCTGGACGTTGTTATAGCTCTGTCTTCAGCGGGAGTCGTTTTTCGAAGCCTTCCTGAACGTTTTTGGTTGAGAATTCCATGTCCCGTAGAAATTTTTTTTACGATTTAGTCCACCGTTCTCCTTGGCATCCGCGTATCACTCGCGATTTGTCGACTCAAGTGACCATTTTAATGTCTTGCAATTATCAGAGCCCGATTTTCAACGGAAACTTCTTTCGTTTTGGCATTTTCACAAAACAATTGAGCCTGTATCAGTGACAAAGTACTGTTTGCGATTGGTTAATTTCCAAAAGAGCAATGGTATTTATAGCATAGTTTTTATCATAAAATGTCACTAGGTATTAAAATTTGGCAGTTACATTGAAATTTCTAGGTGAGCAAATGCTTCTTGTCTGCAGGATAACTCCACAAATAATAATTCAATTTGCAAAAATAAAAACTAAATAATGTAGTAGTTAAGTTGGGAATGTGGAATCTTTGGCACAATGATACTACTCAGCATATATCACCACTACACCAAACACTTTATTTTTGCACTCGACGCGCGTTTCGCTAACCATGTTAGCTTCATCAGGAGCGATGAGTCAATCATCGCTCCTGATGAAGCCAACATGGTTAGCGAAACGCGCGTCGAGTGCAAAAATAAAGTGTTTGGTGTAGTGGTGATATATACTGAGTAGAATGTAGTAGTTAAAAATTGTCGAAGAGGTTTTTTTCTTTCAAAAATAAAAAAAATTTATGGTGTTTCAAACTTTAGTATGTAATTTTCCACCAAAAAATTTATGTTTATTTACACAGGTATACAAAAAAATTCTCTGTCTTTTAAGTTAGACACACACAAGTATTTTTTTATGCTGAATCCAAAAAAATCATAAAAAGAGACATTCACCAAAATACATTTTAATGAGGTAAAACTCTATAATCATTAAAATTATGGAACAAAACTATTATTTGGGACATTTTTAAATGTTCTGTTCTACATTTATCATAAAAAGTTAAAAATATTAGATTTTAGTGTTCATGTTTAACAAAAAACACGCGAACACCACCTTTACCTAAGCTAGGTAGCACAAATAAATATGTGCAACCGCTATACTAAAAAATTGTTTTTAATTTTTATTTTATATTGAACAAAACTATTATTTCCAATGTTTTTTGAAGTTCTTAATCCTGACTTGACATCAAAAAAAAATTATTTTTTTTTTCGAACAAAAAACTATCATTTCTAGTAGTTTTTTAAGTTTCAAATTCGAACTTGATATCAAATCATGAGGAGTAGTGTTTGGTATTGAAAAAAATATATTCGTTCACTATTTAGGAACAAAAGTTTGCAAAATGCAGTTTAATGTACATACGAGGCGGGTTTGAAAAGTCCGTGCAAAGTCCGAGAGATGGCACCACCGGCGCGTATCGAGGTCATGTTTAGTTAGTAGCATCTCTTGAATGAACGCACACCAAGTTTCAGCCATATTGGTCTATTTCTTTGTGTTTGGCATTCGTGTGAATCAAGGAAGTCGAGTGATTTTCAAGAAATGGACGAAAAACAATATCGTGTGGTGATTAAACATTACTTTATGAAAGGCAAAACGCCCCAGGAGACTAAAGAGAAGCTTGATAAACATTATGGTGACTCTGCACCTTCGATTAGAACAGTTTATAAGTGGTTTCAAAATTTTCGGACTGGCCATATGGGCACAAGTGACGCTGAATGTTCTGGACGGCCTGTGGAGGTTACGACTCCAGAAATCATTGGTCAAATCCATGATATGGTTATGGATGACAGAAGAGTTAAGGTGCGTGAGATTGCTAGTGCTGTGGGCATCTCGACTGAACGGGTACATAATATTTTGCATAAACATTTGGACATGAGAAAGCTATCCGCAAGATGGGTGCCGCGATTGCTCACGCTTGACCAAAAACGGAATCGTGTGAAGTGTTGCAAGGATGGTTTGCAGCTGTTCCAGAAGAATCCGGAGGACTTTAAGCGTCGTTTCGTCACTGTGGATGAAACATGGATACATTACTATACTCCTGAGACCAAACAACAATCTAAACAATGGATTACCAAGGGGGAATCTGCACCAAAAAAGGCGAAGACCGTTCCTTCGACCGGAAAGGTTATGGCGACTGTCTTTTGGGATTCGCAAGGGATAATCCTCATCGACTATCTGGAAAAGGGTAAAACTATTACAGGTGAATATTATTCATCGTTATTGGACCGTTTGAAAACCGAGCTGCAAGAAAAACGCCCGCGATTGGCCCACAAGAAAGTCCTTTTCCATCACGACAACGCACCAGCACACACCTCAGCAGTTGTGGTCGCAAAATTAATGGAAATAGGATTCCAACTCGGTTCACATCCCCCCTATTCTCCAGACTTGGCTCCATCGGACTACTATTTGTTCCCCAATTTGAAGAAATGGCTGGCGGGACAAAGATTTTATTCAAACGAGGAGGCGATTGCAGACACTAATGGATATTTTGCAGACTTGGACAAATCCTATTATTCGGAAGGGATCAACAAACTAGAACATCGTTGGACGAAGTGTATAAGCCTAAAAGGAGCCTATGTCGAAAAATAAAAAAGGTTTACCCCAAACACATAAGTAGTTTTTTATTTTGCACGGACTTTTCAAACCAGCCTCGTATATCCCTTGACAGTTTTAGAAGTCAATTTTCTGGATAGATTGATTGAGTGAATATAGGGGAATGTAACTGGGTAAGTGAGGTAGTGAGTCAGTGAGCGCGCTAGCGAGTGAGTGTGTTAGTTGGTAAGTGATTTAGTAAGTGGGTGAGTGAGTGAGCGAGTAAGTGAGTGAGTGTAGAAGTGAGTGAGGATAATGGTATGTGAATGTGTGTGTGAGCGAGTGAGTGACTGAGCGAGTGGGTAACTGATTGAGCGGGTGAGTGAGTGAATGTAGAAGACATTTTTTAATTTAGCGGTTGCATTTATTTATTTAAACAGCATTTTACCAACCACATAGCACTGAACATAAAATTTTATGGTGATGTATGCGTGTTTTTTGTTAAACACGAATACTAAAACCTAATATTTTTAAGTTTTTATGATAAATGTAGATTCAGAACATTTAAAGTTGTCCTAAATAATAGTTTTATTCCATAATTTTGATGATCATTCAGTTTTACAGTATTTATTAGAATGTATTTTTTTAATGGTTTTCTGGCAACTTTAAGTGTGTTTTCTGAAAAAAAACCTCACGGTAGATGTCTTTTTTATGATTTTTTGGATTCAGCATAAAAAAATACTTAAGAAAAGATGTGTCTCACTTAAAACGCAGTTAATTTTTTTTGGATACCTGTATTATTTATAAAAAATTGTCTTATTAGAAAAATTAAAAAAACTTCTGAACTTTTTGTAGAAAAAGTAATTACTAAGATTTAAAAAAAAGTTAAAAAATATTAAAAATTAACTGAGTAATATTGCAGACAGTGTCTGAAAACAGGTGGCGGTCTCAATCCGACGCCAGGGCACATTTAATGTATAACTTTGTAATGGAATGGAATTTTCTTATTTTTTTTAATAATTCTTAGAAGCATAGAGAATAAAAGTCCGTAAAAAAATCGAATGTTTGATTAAAATTCGTTCCGAAAAAAAGGGGAATATGGACTTTTCAACCTATCCTACAGAAAGGGAATATTTCCTTCCTGTTAGTTGCATTACAAATATTCTTTATCAATTGACATCTGTAGGGAGGTATATGTGCCTGTCTGTCCAAGTATAACTCGAGAATAAATCCCATTTTAATAAATTTTCTTTCATGTATGTATGTTTTACATCATCTGGTCATTTTTTCCACGAAATTTGATTAAAATCGATTCTGAAAAAGCAGGAATGTAGACTTTTGAACCTAACCTACAGAACAGGAATATTTCCTTCCTGCTGGAAATGCGGTGCAACCGATACCTAAAAAAGGCAAGAAGACCTTACCAGACAACTACCGACCAGCCGCGTTGGTTTCAGTAATATCGAAAAAGCTATCAATCAGCATCCTCTAAAATATATCCAGTAGGATTAGCGATCATCAATATGGCTTTCATAAGCAAGGATCAACAGGACATCTTCTAACTTAAGCAACACAAGTTTGGAATGACGCAATTGAACACTCTGAAGAATCTCGACGGCCTACCCTTTTGTGCCAACGATTGTGCAATTTTGAAACTGCATTCAGTTACCTGATTGTTTCCTTGGAAAACTTTGCTAAAGAATGTTGACCGGTTCTCGTATTGTTTACTTGCTCTTTGTATTGCCTCCCTTTTATCAGCGTTATCTTTAAATGACGATTCATGTTTTATCTGGAAATGTCGTTGAACACTAGATGTCCGGAAAATACGCTTTCCCGACATAGGACACAAATGGCCCGATCGTTTTGCTGTACAAAACCGTAATCTGTTGTCCATGAAGTTTGAAATGATCGAACGTCTACCTTCTGTTTCTTCGCGGCCATAACGCAACGTAATTTTAATTTTTAAACTTTTCGACGACTATTGACTGGAACGACGCTGGTGCTTCGCATCCGTATGAGGTTCAGCTTGTTACTCCGCGTACAACGCTTTTTAAGCAATCTTTTATATGGAGAACGTCATCCCTTTAGAATAATTTGCCCAGCGCTGTGTTCCCCACCGAGTACAATTTACAGCGATTCAAGAACAACGTGAATCGCTTGTTCCGCACTCGTGCCGCTCCTGGAGCGCTTTAGGGACTTCCCGGCAGCACGTGTGCTAGACCCATAAAAAAAAAAAACGGATGTTACTTCTACACTAAATGATCCAAACGTGTAGCCGCTTGCTATATATAGAAAAATAATGTTTCCAGAAAATTCCAATAATTACGTTTATTAAATTTCTTAGAACAAAAATTATTAACTACAACGCGCCCATTGCAATCAAAGGGCCGCCTAGAAGTTAAATCTAACAAAAACTAAAGTTCGGCAGTATAAAAAGAGTTGTGACGCGCGTCGGAACGATTGAAGTCAAGTCAAACAAAAACGTTTATTTGTGTTTTTGCCTAGGCTTATATTTTGAGGCTTGCCGTCTTTAATACTTGCCGAAATTAAAGCCAAACCAATGCATTCAGTAAAATTATAAATTACAAAATATATAGTTTGTAGTTTTTGGTAATAATGTGTGTGACCTATATAATATATCGTTTTTGTTTGTATCGTTAAAGTAATACTGTCTTCGATTATTTACTTAATTTCGAAACATGTCACAGATTACAGAATTAATGTGTAAATTTTGAATAGGTACGCGTGCCATTCAAAATTGCTTGGCGTTCCAGAGATGGCATGCGTACCATAGGTTGCCGACCCCTGACATAGTTATTTTAATTTTCGTTTTGAACAGTATCAGTGCATTCTGTTGTTTTTCGCATTTGTTCAAGGACATTTTTATTGGTCACTCTATTTATCCAAGAGACGCGACACATTTTTCGATATATCCACATTTCAAATTTTTTCTCGTAACTTTGTTCAATGTCCAGGTGCCCGCCCCATAAAACAACACCAAAAACACATAGCATTGCAGCAGCCTTGTTCTTATTTTAATGTGTTTTTATGCGAAGATAGTATTTGTCAGTCACTTTGATCGTTTAACATCGATCACAGGTAGCGAAATTGGGATACGTTTTCTATAGTTGGGTTGTTAAGTTGTAAAACCAACTGAGGGATAAATTTATTTCTAGTTATTAACATTGACTTGGTTTTTTTTGTATCTATTGTGAGCCCATATTCCTCACTAATTGTCGCTACTTCATTCAGCATCTCTTGAAGTTGTTCTGACGTTGCTAATAATACTGTGTCGTCTGCGTATCAAATCGATGGAATTATCTCTTTATTACTGAAGATTCAATAGCTGTTTTAATTATGTGCTCCGAATACATATTAAGGGGGTCACTACCGAGAAAAATGAAAAAAAATACGTTTTTCGTTTTTTTTCCATTTTTATAATCTACAATCATTTCTGCACAAAACAATCCAACCCCCACAATTATACGATGAGTATAAGTGCCTGAAATTTTTATATAAAGTAGTCAAGGTATGAGCCATCAGTCAGTATCGCCAAGATATGAGTCCCGCTCAGCCTTCGCCTAGCTTCGCACTACGCACCTTTCAATATACCACCCCATTCCACCCATTATGAAGTTATTATTATTTTCACTATTATTATTATTATCCCACTTTTTATTAACAATGCTTAGGAATAATTATATAACACTATTTACTATATACAAATAAAAAACTTTATTTTTACAAACATATTTTGAAATACTATTTACTATATACAAATAAAAAACTTTATTTTTACAATAATATTTTGAAAAGTAATAATAAGATTTTATTATTTTGTTATACTTTTTTTTTAACTAAAATGAACCCGCTTCATATGACGGGCCTTCTTTTTTTTCTAACTTCTTAAATTTTTCTTCTAAACTTTTTCTTGCTCTTGAAATTTTTTGCCTCTCGCATTTCGATGCTTGTTGTAAGTCTTTCTCGGCTTTCACTATTCTCAGTTCATCTTCCTTCATCAGCCCAGCAATTGTAAATTTTCCAGGGTCAATGAAAAGTTTTTCAAGTACTCGGCAGCGGGAAATATTACCTTTATTGAAGCAGCATAGTGCATCATATGCACCTAATTCTAGTGTGCTTTTCTCTACAAAAATATTTTTTGGGCATCTAACCCACAATGCATTATTATAGCTTTCGTTTGTGTTTTGTGTCTTACCGTGAACACATTTGTCTAACAGGGCTGGATTCGCCAGGTCCCTGAAGACAGGTTTCAAAATTTCCATTACTACTTTTGGTAGATGAAAATGCTTTGAGTGCTCATATAATTTTTTTTTCTGCCTGGGCCTTGAGGAACTTACACCAGTTCAAGCTGCATAAATTGTGTGCCGGATTCTGGTCGTTTGAGCCGAGATGAAAAAATTCTGCCCATACTGCTTTTTTCATCTCAGCCAAGCTGCCAACGTTTCTTCGTATGGCTAAGCCATAAAACTTTTGAATGTCGTTTATTGCCACATCCGTGAGTCTGCCCTTTCCTCCTATCGGCTTTCCATCTTGCAGTTTTTTGGACGTGTAGGAAGTTTTTAGCTTTCTGAGTCTAGATCCCATCCTTTTTTGTACATCTCCTATACATTCTAACTTCTGAACTAAGGGACTATCTCCGTAAGGGTTTTGTTCTACAACCTTCAAGAAACCCTTTGAGTCTCCATCACCTAAGTAGTAAGAATATCTCACATTGTATTTGTCCATTGACCTCAGGAAAATTTGCTCTGCACCAGCTGCTTCCATATCCCCACTGGTACCACTATGATTGGCTATGCAATTTTCATTATGTGTATTCTGAAATTTTTTAGTGGACAACGACAGTGTTTGGAGAGTACCACAATATCCACTATTTTGCCTGAGTCAGTACTCGCAGCAGAGACCACGCCATTCAAAGAAGCAATAGTAACAGAAAACAGGAAAAAAATTTGTAACTATGTAAACAAAAACAATCTCTCACGTAAAATATAACCAAACAAAACAAAACTAAAAAAAGAAAATTTGGAAAAAAACATATTTTGTTGTAAACAATCAGTGTTGCCAAACTTGTTTTTGCAAAAAAAAAGAAGACAAACACTCTAGAAATAAATTAAAAAAGTTGATTATAACAAAAAAAGCAGTCAAAACTACAACTTTTTAGTTTTTCGGCTCTCCTGAAAAATTGACTTTTTTGTACATTTGCCCCATTATCTTCAAAACTATAAAAGTTATTGAGCTATTTTTTTTTTTAAATATCCATGGCAACACTGTCTACAGTTCGGACTAAGGAAATGTCAAACGAAACAGCTGGTAATTTACGGCGTCAATTCAAACATACAAATAAAATTCATGAACTTTCAAAATTTCTAGAAAATGTAATTTAAATTATTTCTTTAAACCCTTAGTCCCATTAAATTATATAATAATAAATAATAAGTGTGCAAAGTTTCGTTGAAATAGGATGAACGGTTGCTGAGAAAATGGGTTTTACTTTTCAATGTAAATTGACCTCGGTAGTGACCCCCTTAAATAATATCGGGGAAAGAAGCCTTGTCTCACCCCTTGAAGTATCTCAATTGAGTACATGCTCTGTAATTGCAAAATTTGCTTACTCGTCCTTGTATAGGTTCATTATGATGCGAATATCTGCTGGATTAATTTGTGTCGATATAAGTATTTCAGGAAGTTTTCATAATTCATTTTTTCATTAAACCACAAAAAAGTGTTGTTTGGAATAACAAAAAAAAAATAGAATTAATAGTTTTTCTTAATTGATATAACTTATATAAATAAATGTCAAATTTTATTGATTTTACTAACGATAAGTGTTCAGCATTGCTAATAAGTTATAACATTTTCGGTAAATCATCAGAACTGCGTAACCTTCATAATACTTTTCCTGGATTTGCTTTTGTTAATAATATTGTTAATTTTTGCTTATTTTATATAGATATTTAAATTCGCCTGCATGGTCGCACGCGGCTTTAGATAAAATATACAAGCTTAAACTACATTGTATATTTTTCTACGTTTCTGGGTCCCTAGATCATAAAAAAACTGGCCAAATGCAAGTCGAACTTGCGCAATTAATGTTCCATCCCGTTATTGCTTTTAAAATAAAAATTTTTGTTACGGCGCACAGTGAGGCGATGTCCCAGCTGCCTTTCAATTTTTAATTATTGCATTATTTTTTTTTAAAAAATACTCGTCAGACATAGCACTTCAACTTATACCTGCAACTTTTTATTTAATTTTTTTTTGTAATTCTAGCTGAAAGAAGAAGAAGGTCTCTATTTTTTAAATAATATTCTTTTGACCGATAGCGATTCTACGAATAAAAACAAGTATTTTTTGTCTCTAACGTAATTTCTCTAAAAGTTTTAGTTTTCAAGTAAAAAATTGTTGAATATCCAAAATGTGGCAAATACGCTGTTATAAATATCTCCGAAAGTTAAGACCATAAAAAAAAACTTTTCCTACAAACGTTATAGGTTTTTTGGTGTAGAATAAGATTATCAGAGAAAACTTTTGGTTATTGAGGAAATTACATTTATATATATATATATATATATATATATATATATATATATATATATATATATATATATCTATAATATATATAAAATGCAACGTCTCTCTGTCTGTCTGTCTGTCTGTCTGTCCGTCCGTTAGTGACCTTATCACTGGAAAACCACTTATCCGATTTACGTACTTTTTTTTTTAAAACATACATATGTTCTCTGGCCAGGTTATAGGCTATATTTTATTAAGATAGGTAGCATAAGGAATGAGCAGTGACGATAATAGTAAATGAAGTCGGAAAAAAGTTTATCGCTAGCGCGTTCCCTTGCAATACGCAGTCTAAACCATTAAATATGGAACAATATTATGTAGTAGAGAATATCTAGAATCTATAATATATATAAAATGCAATGTCTCTCTGTCTGTCTGTCTGTCCACTGGTGCGTTTATCACGATACTCCCATATATCAACTCCCTTTCCCACCGAGAACCACTTATCCGATTTACGTCCTTTTTTAAATTTATACATATATTCTTTGGCCAGGTTATATAATAATAATAATCTATACCTATAATATAAACAAATTTCAACCTCTCTCTGTCTGTCTGTCTGTCTGTCCGTTAGTGCGTTTATCCCTCGAGAACCACTTATCCGATTTACGTGATTGTTTAAATTCGTACATATGTTCTCTGACCAGGTTTTAGATATATATTTTATTACATCTATAATATATATAAAATGCAACGTCTCTCTGTCTGTCTGTCTGTCTGTCTGTCCGTTAGTGCGCTTATCACTGGAGAACCACTTATCCGATTTACGTACTTTTTTTCTTAAAACATACATATATTCTCTGGCCAGGTTATAGGCTATATTTTATTACGATAGGTAGCATAAGGAATGAGCAGTGACGATAATAGTGAATCAAGTCGGAAAAAAGTTTGCCGCTAGGGCGTTTCCTTGCAATACACAGCCTAAACCATTAAATATAGAACAATATTATGTAGCAAAGAATATCTGTAATGTATAATCTATAATATATATAAAATGCAATGTCTCTCTGTCTGTCTGTCTGTCCATTAGTGCGTTTATCACGCGGGGACCACTTATCCGATTTACCTGTCTTTTTTTAAATTCATACATATATTCTTTGGCCAGGTTATATAATAATAACAATAATCTATATCTATAATATATAAAATGTCTGTCTGTCTGTCTGTCCGTTAATGCGCTTATCCCTCGAGAACCACTTATCCGATTTACGTGATTTTTAAAATTCATACATATATTCTCTGACCAGGTTATAGGTATATATTTTATTACATCTATAATATATAAAATGTCTGTCTGTCCGTTAGTGCGCTTATCACTGGAGAACTGCTTATCCGATTTTCGTACTTTTTTTTTTAAAAAATACATATGTTCTCCGGCCAGGTTATAGGCTATATTTTATTACGTTAGGTAGCATCAGGAATGAGCAGTGACAATAATAGTAAATGAAGTCGGACAAAGTTTGCCGCTAGCGCGTTCTCTTGCAATACACAGTCCAAACCATTAAATATGGAACAATATTATGTAGCAGAGAATATCTATAATATATATAAAATGCAATGTCTCTCTGTCCGTCTGTCTGTCTGTCCGTCCGTTAATGTGCTTATCCCTGGAGAACCACTTATCCGATTTACGTGCTTTTTTTTTAAACATACGTATGTTCTCTGGCCAGGTTATAGGATATATTTTATTAGGTGACATAAGGAATAAGCAATGACAATAATAGTGAATCAAGTCGGAGAAAAGTTTGCCGCTAGCGCGTTCTCTTGCAATACACTCCCTAAAGCATTAAATATGGAACAATAACATGTAGCAAAGAATACAATATATATAAAATGCAACGTCTCTCTGTCTGTCTGTCCGTTAGTGCGCTTATCACTCGAGAACCACTTATCCGATTTACGTGTTTTTATAAATTTATACATATGTTGTATATAATTCGATATAAGCCTAGATAATGGGAGATAAGGAGAAATAAGGGGAGATAAGTCGAGAGAAGCCTCGATAATGGGAGATAAGGTGAGTTAATGGGAGATAAGTATAAATAATGGGAGATAGGGAGAGATAATGGGAGATAAGCAGAGATAAGTCTAGATAATGGGAGTTATGGTGAGATAATGGGAGATAAGGAGAAATAATGGGAGATAAGGAGAAATAATGGGAGATAAGTCGAGATAAGCCTAGATAATGGGAAATAAGGTGAGATAATGGGAGATAAGGAGAAATAATGGGAGATAAGGAGAAATAATGGGAGATGAGCATAGATAAGCCTAGATAATAGAAATTATGTAGAGATAATGGGAAATAAGGAGAAATATTGGGAAATAAGGAGAAATAATGGGAGAAAATATGACGATAGTAGTGAATCAAGTCTACGCGAGCGGAGCCGCGGGCCCGGCTAGTATATATATATATATATATATATATATATATATATATATATATATATATATATATATATATAATACACAATATTATCCAATAAATCATAAATATTCCCTTGTAAAATATATTTTTTTCGCACATTTATAAAAAAAAGAAACAAAACTGTTCAAAAAGTAGTCAGTTATCAGGAGTAATCGCTCCTGATGAAGCTAATATGGTTAGCGAAACGCACGTCGTGTGCAAAAATAAAGCGCTTGGTGTAGTGGTGATATATACTGAGTAGTGTCATTGTGCCAAAGATTCCACATTCCCAACATAGTAGATTAATTTTTGTCAAAATTATTATAGTATATAGTATTTACTACCTTAAAATAATATTGTTAAACCAGAAATTCCACATCCTTTTGCAATCAGCTGAAAAAAAAACTATAAAAAAAGCTAAAAACATATATTACCATGAGCAAAGTATCGAGATTTCAATGTATTTAGTGAAAATTTTATCGCCCAAAGGAGTATTATTTAGAAAATAGAGACTTTCTTCATCTTTCAGCTAAAATTACAAAAAAAAATTTACAAAACAGTTGAAGCTCTATATCTTAAAAATTGTAAGGCAGCACCAGTCCCACCGTGCGGCGGCATAAAATTATTAATGACTTCCCAAAACACACCCCAAATGATTTTTTCAATAAGGTTTGTTCCCTGTGGGGGGACAGCGAATTTGGCAATTTTTTAAAAAATAATATGAAGAAAACATCCCACTCGATGACCTTAATTTTTTTTTCTATACCAGCTTAAATATCAGACGTTATGCACTCGTGAAAATTTTCATTCGGTCTACACCTTATTGAGGATATTCCAGGATTTTTTCGAAATTTTTTGATTAGTATTCTTAAAGATAGGGAGGGCAGACAGCGATTTTTGGCAGTTTTCTTAAAAATAATATAAAGAAATGTTCGCGTGAGTGTTACATCATATATATTTTTTGAATTCGTCTTTTCACAAGCTTTCAGTTGATACTCTACTTGATGACCTTGAATTTTTCGTTCACGTCTGATTTTACTCCCCAAAACTAACCCGTTAAGTCAAAATTTAGCTTTCAAAACTACGCAGCTGTGATTAGGCCATCAATTCCTATATTTGTGACAATTTTCAACTTTCAATGTCAAATAGTTTCGCTGTGTTCTGTTTTTCTATTTTGGTACGGAAAGCGGTGTGGGTCGATAAATTTTATTTTCGTGTTGCGCACCGCATCGATGTTTTTTGGAGCAACAACCGATTGGTCGGCCTTCACGAAATTCATGGCTGACGGAAACACGACCATGACAAAATTCTGCAAACCAATTGTAAACAGTCGTTTCTGATGGTGATTCATTACCAAAAGTTAAACGAAGCGATTCGAGGAATTGTTGTTGAGCTAGGCCTTCACGTGATATTTCCATTTGTTCACAAAACTATTTTTTTAACGCTCACTGTAAACAAACCCCTCGGCCAATTTCTGAGCCGCCACTGTCTTAACAATATCAAATGTCAAATTTTACAACAATGGTAATGTTACATCTCAATAGCGTCATCTAGTGGTCGTTTGTAAAAACTTAAAAGGCATATAAAGGGTTAATAAGGGTGTTACAGGTTTTGGTTCGTGTATATCATTTTATATATATTTTTCGGAGTTCTTGAAGTGGAGGAGTCTGAAAATTGTGTGTGTGTGTGTTTTAAATTTTAACATAAAGAGAAATCGTAGATTTGATAGATATCTCTAAAACCGTTCCTCTGCTGTACTTTTTTTTGTGATTAATATCCTTTCAAAAAGTATAGTATTTTGCAAGATCTAAGAAAGTGATTTGGCAAATTGATCGAAATAAAAACATTAAACGACCGTTAGGATCTTCGCACGTACCTGGCCGTCACAGGGTCGTAATTGATATATACGAGGCTGGTTTGAAAAGTCCGTGCAAAGTCCGAGAGATGGCACCACTGGCGCGAAGCGAGGTCACGTTTAGTTAGTAGCATCTCTTGAATGAACGCACACCAAGTTTCAGCCATATTGGTCTATTTCTTTGTGTTTGGCATTCGTGTGAATCAAGGAAGACGAGTGATTTTCAAGAAATGGACGAAAAAGAATTTCGTGTGGTGATTAAACATAACTTTATGAATGGCAAAACGCCTCAGGAGACTAAAGAGAAGCTTGATAAACATTATGGTGACTCTGCACCTTCGATTAGAACAGTTTATAAGTGGTTTCAAAATTTTCTGACTGGCCATATGGGCATAAGTGACGCTGAACGTTCTGGACGGCCTGTGGAGGTTACGACTCCAGAAATCATTGATCAAATCCATGATATGGTGATGAATGACAGAAGAATCCGGAGAACTTTAAGCGTCGTTTCGTCACTGTGGATGAAACATAGATACATTACTATACTCCTGGGACCAAACAACAATCTAAACAATGGGTTACCAAGGGGGAATCTGCACCAAAAAAGGCGAAGACCGTTCCTTCGGCCGGAAAGGTTATGGCGACTGTCTTTTGGAATTCGCAAGGGATAATCCTCATCGACTAGCTGGAAAAGGGTAAAACTATTACAGGTGAATATTATTCATCGTTATTGGACCGTTTGAAAACCGAGCTGCAAGAAAAACGCCCGCGGTGGCCCACAAGAAAGTCGTTTTCCATCACGACAACGCACCAGCACACACCTCAGCAATTGTGGTCGCAAAATTAAAGGAAATAGGATTCCAACTCGTTTCACATCCCCCCTATTCTCCAGACTTGGCTCCCTCGGATTACTATTTGTTCCCCAATTTGAAGAAATGGCTGGCGGGACGAAGATTTTATTCAAACGAGGAGGTGATTGCAGACACTAATGGATATTTTACAGACTTGGACAAATCCTATTATTCGGAAGGGATCAACAAACTAGAATATCGTTGGACGAAGTGAGACTATGTCGAAAAATAAAAACGGTTTACCCCAAACACATAAGTAGTTTTTATTTTTGCACGGACTTTTCAAACCAGCCTCGTATACCTCCCTTTCAATATAACATTTTATTGGCTACTTCGTGTTTATAAATATAAAGAATATTATTCATTTTATCTGCAGTATTATACTAAAATAGTGTGTATTATAAAGTTCAATGGTGTCTTAAAATGTTCGAAACCCTTTTCATCAGAAGCCGCAAATGTTTGCCCGTTGAGGCAAAAGTGATAGTTAAAAGTGTTTATTTAAAATTAGTGGAACGAGGCCACAAAAGTACTTTTCATTAATGGAGACATCAGCTTTAACAAGCATCCCTGAAAGTACAGTTTGGAAAATTGTAAATAATTCGATAGCGCCTAAAAAACACGAAAAGACAAAGATGCGTCGAAACATATTGATTTCTGTCAAGAAGACTTAATCCGCTGCAAAATTTACGAAATGTATGCAGAACAAAAAGTTCCTACGTTATTGTCACGGCGCTTACAACTCAGAATGGAATATCTTGAAAGAATAAATACAGTTAGATCGGAAAATCGAACGATAATCTACCTAGATGAGACTTGGTATGACACCCATGACACACCCAGTAAAGGATGGATTGATAAATCTAAAAAATGCCACACCAAAGCTCCATCAAATGAAGGTAAAAGAATAACTCTTTTACATGCGGGGTCAGAAGAAGGCTGGATACCAGAATGTCTATTTCTAGCAGCCAAGAATATTCCAGATTCCAGCTTGGATATCATTGTGATACAACCGCTGAAGTTTTTGAATATTGGCTTCAAAACAAATTAATGCCGAATATACTATCGAATAGCTGTATTGTGATGCATAATGCATCCTATCATAGTCGCCAAATAAATAAGGTACCAAGTTCCATCAGTAGAAAAAGGGAAATACAAGCCTTTTTGTGCCAACGTGACATATATTTCCATGAGAGTTATACAGTTAAACAATTGTTAGAAGTTTTAAAAATTTACAATTTTTCAAAGGAATATGTTTGTGATAAAATAGAAAAGGAAGCAGGACACGAAATAATTCGGCTTCCACCATATTATTGTATCTTTAATGCGATCGACTTGATATGGCATAAAATAAAGTCTAACATAGGTGCTCACAATAATACACCCACTTTAAACAGTAGTCTGATTGAGTTGATAAAGACAGAAGTGAAAAATGTAACCGCTGAAAACTGGCGAAACTGTATTCAACACGTCAAAAAAATTGAAAACTCATATAGATGTATGTACATAAATATAAATAGTTTAGAATCTGTAAAAAAACTTACTATTGATTTGCAAGACAGTAGCGATAGCGAAATTGAACTAGATATTAATTAATAACTAAAATTGTAACAAATGTACGTGAGGACACTGTCCACTGTTTTAATATATTTGTGTAATTACTATATTGTGTATTACAGTTAGATCAGAAAATCGAACGATAATCTACCTAGATGAGACTTGATATGACACCCATGACACACCCAGTAAGGGATGGATTGATAAATCCAAAAAATGCCACACCAAAGCTCCATCAAATGAAGGTAAAAGAATAACTATTTTACATGCGGGGTTAGAAGAAGGCTGGATACCAGAATGTCTATTTCTAGCAGCCAAGAATATTCCAAATTCCAGCTTGGATTATCATTGTGATACAACCGCTGAAGTTTTTGAAGATTGGCTTCAAAACAAATTAATGCTGAATATACCACCGAATAGCTGTATTGTAATAGTCGCCAAATGAATAAGGGACCAAGTTCCACCAGTAGAAAAAGGAAAATACAAGCCTTTTTGTGCGAAAGTCACATATATTTCCATGAAAGTTATACAGGTAAACAATTGTTAGAAGTTTTAAAAAGTTACAATTTTCCAAAGGAGGCAGGACACGAAATAATTCGGCTTCCACCATATTATTAATCTATAATATATATAAAATGCAACGTCTCTCTGTCTGTCTGTCCGTTAGTGCGCCTATCACTGAAGAACCACTTATCCGATTTACGTACTTTTTTTTTAAAACATACATATGTTCTCTGGCCAGGTTATAGGCTATATTTTATTACGATAGGTAGCATAAGGAATGAGCAGTGACGTAAAATAGTGAATGATGTCGGAAATAAGTTTGCCGCTAGCGCGTGCCTTTGCAATACACAGCCTAAACCATTAAATATAGAACAATATTATGTAGCAAAGAATATCTGTAATGTATAATCTATAATATATATAAAATGCAATATCTCTCTGTCTGTCTGTCTGTCCATTAGTGCGTTTATCACGCGGGAACCACTTATCCGATTTACCTGTCTTTTTTTAAATTCATACATATATTCTTTGGCCAGGGTATATAATAATAATAATCTATATCTATAAATATATATATAAAATGCGATGTTTGTCTGTCTGTCTGTCCGTTAATGCGCTTATCCCTCGAGAACCACCTATCCGGTGTACGTGATTTTTTAAATTCATACATATGTTCTCTGACCAGGTTATAGGTATATATTTTATTACATCTATAATATATATAAAATGCAACGTATCTCTGTCTGTCTGTCTGTCCGTTAGTGCGCTTATCACTGGAGAACCATTTATCCGATTTTCATACTTTTTTTTTTTAAAACATACATATGTTCTCCGGCCAGGTTATAGGCTATATTTTATTACGATAGGTAGCATAAGGAATGAGCAGTGACAATAATAGTAAATGAAGTCGGACAAAGTTTGCCGCTAGCGCGTTCTCTTGGAATACACAGTCCAACCCATTAAATATGGAACAATATTATGTAGCAGAGAATATCTATAATATATATAAAATGCAATGTCTCTCTGTCCATCTGTCTGTCTGTCTGTCTGTCCGTCCGTTAGTGTGCTTATCACTGGAGAACCACTTATCCGATTTACATGCTTTTTTTTAAACATACGTATGTTCTCTGGCCAGGTTATAGGATATCTTTTATTAGGTGACATAAAGAATAAGCAGTGACGATATTACTGAATCAAGTCGGAGAAAAGTTTGCCGCTAGCGCGTTCTCTTGCAATACACTCCCTAAAGCATTAAATATGGAACAATATCATGTAGCAAAGAATACAATATATATAAAATGCAACGTCTCTCTGTCTGTCGGTCTGTCCATTAGTGCGCTTATCACTCGAGAACCACTTATCCGATTTACGTGTTTTTATATAAATTTATACATATGTTCTATATAATTCGATATAAGCCTAGATAATGGGAGATAAGGTGAGATAATGGGAGATAAGGAGAAATAATGGAAGATAAGCCGAGATAAGCCTCAATAATGGGAGATAAGGTGAGATAATGGGAGATAAGTATAAATAATGGGAGATAAGGAGAGTTAATGGGAGATAAGTCTAGATAATGGAAATTATATAATTAAGATATACATAAAGTATTATACTTAACAATTTTTTAATTACACGAAGTAGGTAAGTACAGTAGAATTTCGAAAACGTTAACCGAAATGTTCCAAGGGTAATTAACGTTTTCGAACTATTAACTTTTCTAAGCGGTTTTCAAAATTGAAAAAAAATGAAATAATAAACCTAGATTTTTTGGAAATGACATGCTAAATTTATTTCATTGACTTAGTTTTCATCACTACAAAAAAGAAACTTAGATTTAATTTGTACCGGTTGGTTTGAAGTTCACAGTCACTCTTGAATATTTTCGTGCGCAGTAACTTTATATTAATTTGTACGGAGTGGTTTAAAGAAGCAGTCGAGACTTGTTTGTTTTTTTTCTCTTGTGTAATAGCTCTTGACCATTTCCGTACGCATATTGACAAGGTCTGCCACCTGATTTGCATCGTTATTGTTTTCAAACCATTTTATCAACTGCTTTCGAGAAGCTCACTTTTGGTTGTTGAATATCTTGCTCGATAATTGACCCCTGGTTATCATTATCGGACACTTCGAAATCATCGTTATCTTCTGAAATTTGATCATTGTTCCAATTTTCAATGTCATCAATGCTGATGTCAACATTATCACCCACCTTTGACATCAACAATTGAACTTCTCGAAGTGTATCGTTGTATGCACTATTTGATGTAATCAATTTAGAGACCGGAATGTCGTCTTCACTATCGTACTGATCATCATCCCACTTTTTTATCTTATTCCACGCTTTTATAAGAACAGCTTGCGGCAATTCCTCCCACACTGATTTAAGTAGCAAAATAGCATCACGAATTGTATGTGCCTTCAAAAAATTTTCAATCGGAACGTTTTCTTGTGCGACAATGTTGCATAACAATTTAGTTCGATATCCCAACTTGACCAATCCTATGGGATTTTGATCCATGGGTTGCAAAACCGCTGTTACGTTAGGTAGTAAAAGCATTGCAGCAATGTTTCCATCATCAGACTGTAGCATGTCAATTGGCTTATGGGCAGTACAGTTATCAATCAGCAACAATGCCTTTGGTGGTAAATTATTTTTAGCAGAAAATTGGCGAACCTGCAAAAATTTTTATGCAATAACCTGCAATTTTTTTTATGAACCTAAAAAAATAAGTTTACCTGTTTTATAAATGAATGATGGAACCAGTTGAAGAATAACTCTGAATTCATCCACGACTTCTTCGAATTGGCATATTCCAATGGGTTTTCAAATCCCTTAAAGCAACGTGGATTTGCATATTTACCAATGACCAACGGCTTTAACTTGTGCGAACCATCTGCGTTAGCACACAACAAAAATATGATTCTTTCCTTTGCAATTTTTCGGCCCGGTGCGGTCTTTTCGTTTGCTGTGACAAATGTTTTATCCGGTAAAAAACGATAAAATAGTCCAGATTCATCAGCGTTATATAGTTGCGAGTCGGAGATGTCCATTTCATTAATTTTTGCTCTTAAATTATGAATGAAAGATGTAACATCCGACGTATCGCTTGAAAGGATTTCCCCACAAATTTTGAGTTGGCGAATACCATGTCTTCTCTTAAAATTTGCTAGCCATCCATCACTAATTTTTTTTCCAGGGTGCAGTATGGCGAATTCGTGCTTAGCTCTTGATTTTAAAATTAGACCAGTCATTGCACAATTACGCTGTCATTGGTTCAAGAACCATTTATACAACCTTGCCTCAAGATCAGCATATTCCGGTTTATGTAGTGTTTTCTTGTGTGCTTTTTCATATGTGTTCGCCACAGCCTCTAAAATTTCATGGCGTTTTTTCTTTATTTTTGAGATGGCTACTTTAGATACACCATAATTCAACGCCAATCGTGTTCCGTGAATACCTTGATCAATCTTTTTTAAAATCTCCACTTTCTGCTGCAAATCTAATCTGATTTGTGATGATTTGTTCTGCTTTGACATTTTTTAAGTAAACAATACACAACTCACAAACTCAAACGCTAACGACTAACTAAATCAGTGTTGTTTGACGATGAAGATGATTTTCGCAGCTCAAAACAGAAAATAAGTTCGGGGAATACCATAATCCAACAAACAAAATTAGAGCTCAGTGCTGCCACTGAGAATTTTTTAAAAGTGGTCAAATTGCCACTTTTATGAACGGAAAAAACCGTTGTTTTGAAAAATTCATACGCTCTGAAGAGTTAACTTTTTAGAGCGGCACGTGGATGCTGAAATACGGTTAACTTACCTGAGTGATTAACTTTTACGCGAGTTAACTTGAGATTCTACTGTACTATTAAACGAATATATTTGATAAATGAAAAATATTATTAAATATAATGTATTAATTAATAAATAATGCAAATTATTCATAATTATGGATTTTTTAGTGATTAATTAACTTTATACGACTTTTTATTTACCGGGACTCACGGTTGACCTTGCATTATGCTATGTATGGCTGGGCGCTGCGCACTCCGCGCTCTATCTCAAAAAACGGTTAAGCGTATATAAAAAAGTTTAGAACAAAATTTGTAGAGAACTTTATGCTCTACAAGTTTCATAATAGATGCAAATATCCTTGAAACCATAGGAAGCGAGATATTTGCGAAAAAAACCGATTTTTGTGACCTTTGACCATGAATAGACTTTTGGGACAACTTTTAGAATGCCAAAATGAAGGTTTATACAAGTTTACAGCTTATTATCTCTCATTCCGAGGTGAAACCCCTAATGTGACTGGACAAAAGGCGAAGGAAGGTTTTGCATTCATGCAGACTACAGTGTATATAAAAGTAAACATTTAAGCAAACTAACAAATAAACAAAGAAAAACAGGTGGTTTATAGGGAAGCTATTACGTTTTATAAAAATAAATAAATGTTGGTCCTTCCCTGTCGTTGCCGATTACCCTTATCTCCCCGGTACAGACACGAAATTTTAAGCTATAGACGGTCAGGGTCGTATCATACGAACAAACATGCAAAAAACAAACGCGAGTAACGCGAACTCGGCGATTAACAACTGCAAGCGCATTTGTAAATATTTGTGAATAAAACTGTTTACTTGATAAACCTAGCCCGCGACGGCGAGGTGAAAAACTGCAAGGACGGAGCTAATTATTACCAATACGCTTTTTCTAATAGTGATCTGTAATTACCTCACAAAGTTTTTATTTGTTTCAATCCCTGACACAAAAGTGAATAGGCAGAGTATGTCATTCATAACAGCGTTTCTTGCCAAATCAATGATCCGTAAGAAACTTCAGTGAGTCAAATCAATGATCCGTAAGAAACTTCAGTGAGTGCGGTAAGGACAAGTAGAAGACACGGGACAAAATTTCACTGCTACCTTATGGAAAATATTATCATATCCCGCGTCCGTGCAGCGCCACTAAAAACCTGAATAATTGCAGCGATGTTGTCATTTATATTTGTTAATTTTAATAGCAGGTTACAGGTGGTGATATATAATTTATTAAAATACAAATTTAGAAAATATTCAGTTTTATGTACTTTCCTCTCTATTAGCTAAAACTATGCACGATCATTTTACCTCATTAGATAACAGTTTTTAATAATATAACGAAATCTGGCAACTGTAACTCATTATTTCCAGTCCGTTTTTAAGTCCACCTGTAATCTTTGATCGCGTTTAGGTGTAAACGAGCAGAGTCATTTCAATTATAGTGATGTCATGCATTAAATTAGATAAAAAGATCTGCTGGTTCATGGAAACGCCATCGCTACCGCTTTGGCTATCATTTGTGTAAATAAACAGACTAACCAGATTACTTTACAAAATACACATATCTCTTTATTTGGAAGGATTTGGATAATAAAGAGTTGTCGTGCTACCTAACCAGAAAAAGGCCTTTTCCTCCTTAGATGACTTTAGTTTTTTTATGGGTCTAGCATACGTGCTGCAAGGAAGTCCCTAAAGCGCTACATTAACGACACGTGTGCAGAAAAAGCACAGTCAGCAGTGTCACATATCTCAGGTAATATAAGTTGCATCGAATCATACTTAGCATCAGTTGAAAGTAGACATTTGACAGTAGTAAACGTGCATAAACTGTTGGAATTCGTTTATTCATATTTACTTAAGAGCGCCTTGAAGATCAGTGAAATTTCTGCAAAAATTCGCTCCATTTTACATTTTTAATTCGATAAAGTCAAATATGCTGAGCAGGCCTATGAACAAATGTATAGTGTTTATGTTCAAGATACCTTATCAAAAGCAACAGCCAAATGATGTTTCAGTTACTTTCGTTCTAGAAATTTCGATGTCAAAGCTGCTCCTCGTACTGGTCAGCCAATGAAAAAGTTGATAGAATTTTGGCAAAAGTTGAGGCAGACCGGCAAGTAAGTAGACATTACATCGCCAAGGAGCTAAACATCTGTGACCAAACAGTTTGAATTATAAATTACTCGATCGAATTTCCTTGTGCGAATCTACAGTTGCTCACGGGCGATGAAAAGTGGATCACGTATCACAATCATATGCCTGGATTGACGGATGCTGGTGGTGTTGGAAGAGAATTGTGCACCATGAGTTGCTGCAGCCTAGCCAAATGATTGATTCAGTACTCTACTATCAGCAATTGACAAGGCTGAAGCAAGCAATTGAAAATAACTCGTCAAGTGCAAGTTGGACTTGCGCAATTAGTGTTCCATACGTTGATTGTTTTTAAAATAAAAATTTTTCTTACGGAATTGCACAATGATCAGTGACTTCACAAAACACATCCCAAATGAGTTTTCAACAAAGTTTTTTTTCCGATCTTTACTGAAAACTGATGGCCTTGAAATTTCTCTTTTTTTTTTATATATACCAGATCAATTATTAAAGGTAATACACTCGTGATAATTTTCGTTTAATCTACACCCTGTAGAGAATATTCTAGAATTTTTTCAAAATTTTTTGATTAGTACTTTTCGAGATAAGGGGGGGACAGCGATTTTTCGTATTTTTTAAAAAATAACACAAAGAGAAGTATGCGCAAGTATTACATTATATATATTTTTGAACTCGTCTTTTTATAACCTTTTATTTGACACCCCACTCGATGACCTGGTAATTTTTTTTTTCACTTTCGATTTCACCCCCCAAAACTAACCCCTTAAATGAAAATTTAACTTTCAAAACTACACGGCTCTAATGAGACCATTAATTCCTATATTAGTGCCAAATTTCAACTTTCTATGTCATACAGTTTCGGAAAAAATCGGGGTGACAGAGAGACAGACAGACGGACGGACACCGAAGTCATCTTATAAGTGTTCCTTACGGAACACTAAAAATCGGCAGGATCTAGCCAATAGAAAGTGTCGTCTTCCACCATGACAACGCCAGAGCACACACATCTTTGATGACTGCAAAAATTAGGAGAGCCTGGCTGGGAAGTTTTAATGCATCCACTGTATGCGCAAATCTTGCACTCTCAGAAATTTGTTTCGGTTTTAGTGGAACTCCCCGAATGGTGTTAGCTTAGTTTGAAAATAGGCCTATGAAAACCACTTGTCCCGATTTTTTGCCAAAAAAACCACAGAAGTTCTATAGTAACGGGTTTATGGTGTTTGACACAAGGTCCTAGAACAAAATGACATAATTTAGTTTAATAAAAATCTTTCAAAATATAAACATAGTTATCTTAATTTTGACTCTAAACAGCTCAATACTTTTTCGATAACCTAATATATAGAGCGTCCAGTGAATCAAGTAATTTTCCACTGTAAAATTTCATATTCCACCATTTTTGCAAATGTGCATATCGTAAAATATCTTGCGGTTGATAGTAGATAATGGGACTTTGGCGTTTTATGTTCTCTTTTTCAGTGACGGAGATCGTGTAGTCTACATTGGCAGAGCCTCAGGCCTGTGCCATTGTGCTATATAGGTTGGTTTACTTCAGTGATTTTCGTTTTTGGTCTAACAATTTCTCTTTTTTTTTTTTTTTTTTTTTTATTGGTCTAGCACACGTGCTGCAGGGAAGTCCCTAAAGCGCTCCAGGAGCGGCACGAGTGCTGAAAAAGCGATTCACGTTGTTCTTGAATCGCTGTAAATTGTACTCGGTGGGAAACACAGCGCTGGGCAAATTATTCCAAAGGGATGACGTTCTCCATATAAAAGATTGCTTGAAAAGCGTCGTACGCGGAGTAACAAGCTGAACCTCATACGGATGCGAAGCACCAGCGCGACGTGTATTTCTAACATGCACCGCTTTGGGAGGAATTAAGCGGGCTACATCCTTCGAACACTTTCCATGAAAATACTTGTAGAACAGACTCAAGTCGCCAACCGTTCTTCGATGTTCCAGCGAATCAAGGCCGCCGGTCAATTCCGGGTCCCCAATCAGACGGACCGCTCTTCTCTGAACAGAATCCAACAAATGCAGTGTATGTTTGGGAGCGGAGCCCCAAACGTGGGAGCAGTATTCCATAGTTGGTCGAATTTGGGCTTTGTAAAGAATTAACAGTTGCTGTGGGGTGTAAAGCTTTCTGGTTCTAAATAATATTCCCAACTTTTGAGAAGCTCTCCTTGCTATGCCTGCAACATGTTCATGCCAAGACATATTTGCTCCCAAACTAACGCCCAACAAATTGAGCGACGATGCTAAGGGAATGGAGTGCCCCGACATAACTATGTCGGGTTCAGCAACGTTAACTTTTTTAGAAAAAACTGCCGCTTGGGTTTTTGTAGCGTTAAATTCCACTTGGTTACTGTCACCCCAAGATAGAATTTCTTCCAGGTCTTTGTTAAGTTGAACGACCTCCTGCTGTCTGCGGATATTCGCCTGAGCAGCCGATGTCCGAGCGTTCAAGGTGAATGAAGAGACAAGCGTACTGTCATCTGCAAAGCTATAGATTGGATTCCCGGTCCTTTCCAGCAGATCGTTAATGTAAATGAGAAAGAGAGTAGGAGACAGTATGGAGCCCTGGGGCACACCGGCGTTGACAGTGAGGGTGCTAGAAAGAAATCCGTCGACCGCCACTCGTAAAGAACGCTCTCCGAGGAAACATGAGAGCCACAAACAGAACCTTTCAGACATACCATAAGAGCGCAACTTAGCCAACAGTCCATCGTGCCAAACACGGTCGAATGCCTTGGATATGTCAAGAGCAACCGCTCGAGATTCTCCAAAGTGTTCAATTGCGTCGTTCCAAACATGTGTTACATAAGTCAGAAGATCGATCTATGTTTACGAAAACCATATTGGTGATCGCTAATAATATTGAATCGTTCAAGATATTTTAGAAGATGCTCATTGATAACCTTTTTCATGACCTCCGTCCCTTCAGATTTCACCGTCGATGCACTCGACGCGACGCATCATCAACCTACCGTAGTCGCGTCTCGCCCCAGCTTTATTTTTAAACATTTTAAAAGTTTGTTAATGCAATCTGCCAGTTCAGTAGTTCAGTTTTAGTTGTCTCGAGACGAACAGTCTCTGATGGTTCTAGTCTTGCAGTCTTTGTTTCCCAATATTATTATTATTATTTTATAGTGTTGTGACATGTGTGCGCGTCTTAATTAATATCATTTAAACGTGGCCGACAGTTGAATAAAAAAATTATTTAAAAAAAAAATCAAATTTTAAAAATTACTTTTATAGGGGAAGAGTCGACTGTGAGAGACCTACCTAGTCCTTTATAGTGTGAATGGAATTGTTTAATTGATTATTGATTTTTTATGGGCATAGCACGCGTGCTACAGGGAAATTCCTAAGGGACCATCCATAAATTATGTCACAGAAATTTCGTTGTTTTTCGACCTACCCCCCTCCCCCTATGTCACAGCTTCTCGCATTCGTGACATCACATTTTTTGTAAATTTTAATTTATTACTGCCTGCAATGCTGATGTCGTAAGTACCCATAGGGGTAATTATTCATTTTAGGGTCAGGTCATCTTATGTTTTTTGGGGCGCTGAACACGAATCCGGTGCCAGAAATTGGCGGTAGGCCACCGGTCCGGGGTGTCAGCAACAACATTAATAATAATTATAAACGCCCGCGTAATTGAATTTTTTTATTTTTTTTGATTTTCTGGGGTTGGAGGCGGCGTAGGGGTGCGGGGGTGGCCGAGCGCCAATTTCTGACACCAAATTCGTGTTCAGCGTCCCAAAAAACATAAGTTGACATTTTTTTTTTAATTTCTAGGTAAGTACCCAAAAATGAATAACACTGTGTGTAATTTTTTAAGTTATGGAAAAATAACCATATACGGACACCACTACGTGATAGTAGACCAAAAAAAAAAAGACCCGTGTCTCCCAGTTTTTTTCCGAAAGTCATGCACTTTTTTTTTATGGGCCCCCAAAGATTTGAGGCCTGGGTGTAATTTTTGCAAAAAACTCATCATATTCTGAGGCTCATATCTTGCAAACCGTTCGGAATTTTAATTTACTTTCTGTGGCAAAGTTGTAGCCCTTGTCATAAGGAACAAAAATTGTGAACATTTAAAGTAAAAAAAACTTCATCTTCAAGATCAAAATAGCTAAAAACTGTAAAAAAATTCGATTTTTTTTACCTTTTTTCCCTGTTTAGGCTCATAGCTAGCAAACCGTTCAAAATTCAAGGAAAGAATCAACTACAAAAATGTAGCTAAGATCTTAGTAAACAACTTTCTAGAATATATGAACTTCCTAGGAATGATTCTTAACACTGTTTAGGTAGCCGCAAAAGTTAAAATTTTCCCGAAAAATCTACTTTTTTAAAGTTTTCTGCGATTTTGATCTGGAAGATGAAATTTTTTGGATTTTATATGTTCACAATTTTTGTTCTTTATGACAAGAGCTATAACTTTGCTTCAGAAAGTAAATCAAAATTCCGAACGGTTTGCAAGATATGAGCCTGAGAAAATGATCATCAGTTTTTTGCAAAAATGACACCGAGGCTCCAAATCTTTGGGGCCTCATAAAAAAAAAAATGCATTACTTGGGGCAAAACTGGGAGACACGGGTCTTTTTTTACCCGAGGCTGCCAGTTTTGGCCCAATTCATGTACTTTTTTTTATGAGGCCCCAAGGATTTGGGGCCTCGGTGTCATTTTTGCAAAAAACTGATCATATTCTCAGGCTCATATCTTGCAAACCGTTTGGAATTTTGATTTACTTTCTGAAGCAAAGTTGTAGCTCTTGTCATAAAGAACAAAAATTGTGAACATATAAAATCCAAAAAATTTCATCTTCCAGATCAAAATCGCAAAAAACTTTAAAAAAGCAGATTTTTCGGGAAAATTTTCACTTTTGCGGCTACCTAAACAGTGTTAAGAATCATTCCTAGGAAGTTCATATATTCTAGAAAGTTGTTTACTAAGATCTTAGCTACATTTTTGTAGTTGATTGTTTCCTTGAATTTTGAACAGTTTGCTAGCTATGGGCCTAAACAGGGAAAAAAAGGTAAAAAAAATCGAATTTTTTACAGTTTTTTGCTATTTTGATCTTGAAGATGAATTTTTTTTTACTTTAAATGTTCACAATTTTTGTTCCTTATGACAAGGGCTACAACTTTGCCACAGAAAGTGATGAGTTTTTTGCAAAAATTACACCCAGGCCTCAAATCTTTGGGGACCCATAAAAAAAAAAGTACATGACTTTCGGAAAAACTGGGAGACACGGGTCTTTTTTTTTTGGTCTATTATCACGTGGTGGTGTCCGTATATGGTTATTTTTTTTCGTGTTGCACTGTGTAATTACCCCCATAGTTTTTGTTTTTCATATTTATGATGTGATGGCAGAAAAGTCTTAACTCCCCCTCCCCCTGTCACACTGTGTCACACTCTATAGACCTCCTCTCCCCCTCGGTGTGTAATTAATGGATGGTCCCTTCTTCTTCTTTCTACGTTAGGACCATGTCCTGCGTTCCCTTCAAAGGTTTCCCAGAAACAATTGCGATAATGAAGACCAGCTCTCATACCATCTTATTGGTGGTCTTCCAAGCGGTCGAGGTGTGTTTGGTCGCTTCCCTTTTGCAAACTTAGCCAACCGGTCATTTGGCATTCTGTCCACATAGTCTCTCCATTCTCTTCTCCTATTCCTTGCCCATCTCACCACATCCTGTATTTCGCACATTTCCCTTATTTCTTCACATCTCTTCCGGTCAAATAAGGTATGTCCTGTTATCGATCTAAGTGTTCGCATTTCTGTTGTTCTTAGGAGTCATTTTGTTATTGTGTTCTCCGCTCTGGTTTCTATCGCGCATGTCATGATCGGTCTTACGCATGTTTTGTATATTCTTACTTTGCTCCTGGTGCTCATATATTTGTTTCTCTAAATTATATCTCGTAAGTATCCTGATATTAATGATGCCTTTGTTGTTTGAGTTTTTACTTCCTCCTTAAGGTTTCTCGTACTTGTTATGTTTGCCCCTAGATATTTGAAGGACATCACTTGTTCTACATTCTGATCATAAATCGCGAGTTTGCATCCTTTCGGTTCTTTAGATATTGTAAGGGATTTTGTTTTCTTTACAGATATTTGCATATTAAACACTTTTGCTGTTTGTTGAAACTTATGTAGGAGTCTCTGTAAGTTATCTTCGTCTTCTGATATGATTACTGCATCATCGGCGTAGCATATTATTTGTATTTCTTTGTCTCCCAATCGATAACCTCGCCCAGTTTTCTTTACTTTGTTTATAGTTTCATCCATTATGATGTTAAATAAGATTGGGCTTAGGCTATCTCCTTGTCTGATTCCGGTTGTCATAGATATTTTATTGCTTAATTTATTTGCCACTCTTACATATGTGTGGTTGTTGGTGTTCAATTCTTCGATAGTCTTTATTATATTCGGGTGAATTCCCCTTTTTTGTAATAGGGTTATGACATCAGTTAACCGTACCCTATCGAATGCCTGGGTAAGATCAATGAAACACATAAAGGCTATCTTATTAAACTCTGTGGCCTTTTCGGTAATTTGGCGGATTATAAATATGGCGTCTATAGTAGACCTGTTCTTTCTGAACCCTTGCTTTTCTTCACAGATTCCGGTTATCATTATTTTTTCTGCCAAGATTTTAGTGAACAATTTTAGTACCGCACTCATTAAGCTGATACCTCGATAGTTTTTTGGATCTGTCCTTACTCCCTGTCCCTAAAGCGCTATAGGAGCGACGCGTGTGCAAAAAAAGTGATTTACGTTGATCTTGAATCGCTGTAAATTGTACCGAGTCGGAAACACAGTCCTTGGCAAATTATTCTAAAAGGATGAGGCTCTTCATATAAAAGACTGCTTGAAAAAGGGTTGTATGAGGAATAACAAGCTGAACCTCATACGGATGTGAAGTATTAGGGCGACGTGTATTCCTAGCATGCACCACTCTAAGAGAAATTAAGCGGGTACATCCATCGAACATTTCTCACGAAAATATCTGTAGAATACACTCAAGTCGCCAACCGTTCTTCGATGGTCTAAGGAATCAAGGTTTCCAATCAGACGAAGAGCTCTCTTCTGAGTAGAATCCAACAAATGCAGTGTATGTTTGGGAGCAGAGTCCCAAACCTGGGAGCAGTATCAGTTGCACTGTGGTCCTGGAATTTAGTTTTTCGTTCAAAATTATCTACAGGTCTTAATTTCCAACCGATTTGGATATATATTTTTTTAAATACTCGTAACTAGATTTCCAAAAAATCTCTAGAAGCTAATTTTTGAATTATGGCCAATTTTTGGTTATTTTTTTATCATTTTTGGACAATTTTTAGTAACTTTTTCGAAGATTGCAATATTTGAATGAACAAAGTTAAGCAATTTATGTTTCTCAATCCACATAATCAGAAATTTGTTGTTTCAAGACCTTTATTTTCATGGAAAGTGTTCGGAGGATGTGGCCCGTTTAATTCCTCCCAGAGCGGTGCATGTTACAAATACATATAAAAGCAGTCTTTTATATGGAGGGCATCATCCCTTTGGAACAATTTGCCCAGGACTGTGTTTCCCACCGACTACAATTTACAGCGATTCAAGAACGTGAATCGCTTTTTTTTTTTTTTCCGCACACGTGTCGCTCCTGTAGTGCTTTAGGGACTTCCCTGCAACATGTGTGCTAGACCCATAAAAAAAAAGGTCTCAAGGTGAATCAACATAATCATTTTTCGGCCGTTATTTGGACATATTTTGAGCACATTTATCATGATTTTAGCCAGAAATGATACCACATCGGCTGTAATTACTTAGTCTTCTGGTCATTTAGAGTGCTACTCCCGAAAAGTTAAAATATAGAGACAAATAGTGAGGCAGTTAATGTCAAAATTCGTAATTTTAAATACTACGAACGGAGAACTATCTGCTGGTATAGCCTCTGTGTCTTATATTCGCTAGGCAAACTAGGCGTTTAACATTTAACAGTCAACCGATGACACCAACGAAAAGTCTCGTACAAATCGACTAACCGTAGGCTCTTGGGCTATTAAGGGTACTATTTAATATTTATTCTGTTAGGAAATTTAATAAAAATATTTAGGTAAGGATTAAAACAGATATAGAGAACAAAAATTACGGGAATAAACAGCGATATTTTTTGCGATAAAAACTCACAGCATATCTACTAGTTACAAAATTCACTACTTCGTCACAATGATGGATCAGCTGATCCGGAATTTTGTAAAACAGAAAGGTTAAAGTTTCCCTATTGAGTTCTGTAAAGTTAAAAAGAGTTATTTCTTAAGAAATAAAGTACATAAAGTATACAAAGTCATAGTAAAAATAGACCCAGTAGCGACAGTCTGACTCGGCACCTTTGATCTTAAGGGGTTCAAATTTGTAGTGATCACATTCCTGCGAATTTTTGAAATATTCAAGTTCCTTCTTTCCAGAAAAATCCTATTCTGTAGAATAAAAATGAATTTTGCTGATTGAAAGGAAAAAAAAAGAGAAAGTTTTTCATAATCTTTATTTGTATATACGAGGCTGGTTTGAAAAGTCCGTGCAAAGTCCGAGAGATGGCACCACTGGCGCGTATCGAGGTCATGTTTAGTTAGTAGCATCTCTTGAATGAACGCACACCAAGTTTCAGCCATATTGGTCTATTTCTTTGTGTTTGGCAATCGTGTGAATCAAAGAAGTTGAGTGATTTTCAAGAAATGGACGAAAAAGAATTTCGTGTGGTGATTAAACATTACTTTATGAAAGGCAAAACGCCTCAGGTGACTAAAGAGAAGCTTGATAAACATTATGGTGACTCTGCACCTTCGATTAGAACAGTTTATAAGTGGTTTCAAAATTTTCGGACTGGCCATATGGGCACAAGTGACGCTGAACGTTCTGGACGGCCTGTGGAGGTTACGACTCCAGAAATCATTGATCAAATCCATGATATGGTGATGGATGACAGAGGAGTTAAGGTGCG
>CM032447.1:228459035-228549035 GCA_019049505.1 Pachyrhynchus sulphureomaculatus | reverse complement strand
ATCAGTCTTTCACCCCTCTCATTTCTTTCACCAAACCCATGTTTCCCCAAGACATTCCGGATGTGCTCATCTTTCTCGGTATTGCCCACTTTCGCGTTAAGATCCCCCATTATCATTAGCACATCTCTTTTTGATGTTCTGTTTATTGCTTCTTCTAACTGTGTATATACTAGTTCCACTTCGTCGTCACTTGATGTTGAGGTGGGCATGTATACCTGGATGATGTGAAGTTTGACCGGTTTGCATGTAAGGGTAATTTTGATAAGGCGGTCACTTATGGTTTCATAACCCTCAACAAACTTCGTTAAGGACTTCTCTATAGCAATTGCCACTCCGTTACTGCCTGTTCTGTCAGCACCTGATATATATACCACATGATCATTTGTGTTAAAATGTCCGTTGTCCTTCCAACGCGTCTCAGATATACCGCATATTGGAATACGCTCTCGTTTCAGCTCTCTCTCTACAATGTGCAGTTTGCAATAAGCCTCTCACATTCCATGTGCCTATGGAGAGTTTATTCCGGAGCTGTAGCCACTGTGATCTTCCAGTAACACATTTCGCGTGCGCTGCCTGGTTGCCTACATCCGCACGCCCGGTAGCCCATTTCACACCAATCGGCCCGGAACCGTCTTGGCGCCGGTCGCTAGCCGGATCGCTCGGCACATCGTACATCCTCCTAGTAGTCATCTCTACATAGCACTCTCATGGGAAAATAATCAGGTGGTTTCCCGTTCCCTGCCTGATCCTATGCCGTTGAGCATCAGTTTATGGTTCGTCCGCCGTAAGAGACAAAAGGGTGCCTCTTTAGCCACTTCCGCCGAATCCGCTGTACTGAAGACTGTCTTCTCCACCTTCATCGCCGTTGTGGTCTTCACCCGTAACCCTGGGCAAGGGTAACTCGATATACCCCGAGATACTGGGTCCCCAGCCGAACTCAGCCACTGACCATACAGTCAGGCCCACCCCCGCGACTTGGACGCGCCTGCTGAGAGTTACCTAAGTGGATTCAGAGAAGGTGTCTCTGATTTCCCTTAGACCGAGTTAATGTTTGTGTATATATATATATATATATATATATATATATATATATATATATATATATATATATATATATATACTAAATCGATATTCCGAAATAAAATTTCGGAATATGGTTTGTTACTTGATTGGTCACTACAACATAAAGTCGAGAAATTTGCACATGCAAAGTATATATATATATATATATATATATATATATATATATATATATATATATATATAAATATATATATAAATATATATATATATATATATATATATATATATATATATATATATATATATATATATATACAGTGAAATCTTCGTGTATGTCCGTTCAAGAGGGGTGTCCGCTTAAAAGGAATACAAAAAATCGTTTTTTTAATGAAAACTGTAATTAAAGAATTTGGAACATTTAAAACGTATACTTATGTATGTACATATTTTTAAAATAAACAAAAAACTTAAAACTTAAGGAAAAAACAAAAATTGGTTTCCTTTAGATACATATAAAATGTAATAGTTATACATATGAAATGAAAGGTCACTTTAATAACGCAGAAATTCATATATTGTTGTTTGTCTCCTCATTTTCTTTAAAATGGCGTCCACAAATCGTATTTCTAATTTGGAAAGAAGCTCTAAAGACTCTGTATTTCCGTGATCTTCGGCAAAAACTTTTAAGCTGCTTGGTTAGGGTAATAGCTTCACCATAATTTGGGATAGCATCTGTTGGTACTGGAACCTCATCGACATCAGAATCTTCAGAATGCCCTTGTATTTCAACTGGGTTTCCAATTTCTTGTTCTGAATCTGGATTTTCAACATCAAATTTTCAAAATGTTCAAAAAATCATTAAGGTTTTCATTATCAGTCAACTCCAACAAATTTTTATTTTTGAGGATATCTGCAAGTACGTTAAAGGGTAAGTCACCTTCTACATCAGATGTAACAGCGTCAGTTAACATGTCTTCACTTTGCATATTTTTATGCTTAAATCCCGCTTTACGGAAGCAATTTTTAACTGTTTCCTTAGTTACTTGTTCCCAAGCGGTTTTTGCAAAGTAAACTGCGTCCAATGGCGTAATTTTCTTAATTAACTCAAAAGCTGTACCAGCAGTTTCAATGTTTACTATCAGGTGTTTTAGTATTAGATTTCGATAATAAATTTTAAAATTTTTTATAATTTCCTAGTCAAGTGGTTGTTAAGCTGATGTACAGTTAGGAGGCAGAAACAAGAGTTTTACATTTTTTAAGCGGACGTCTTTTGGATGAGATCCTGCATTGTCTAAAAATAACAAAATGTTTCTTTATTCTTTTGTCATTTTCCAATCAAGATCTTGCAACCACTCTGTCATAATTTCTCCTGTCATCCAAGCTTTCTTATTATATTTCCAAGTTACAAGCAGGTTGTTTATGTTAATATTTAGCTGCCGTACTAATGACTAAGAGTTTTTCTTTTTCTCCCTCCATATTTGCACAATGCAAAATTGTAAACCTCTCTTTAGAATATTTACCACTAATACTTTTTTCTTTTTTTAATGTTAGCGTTTTGTTGGATAGAGCCCTAAAATACAGGCTTGTCTCATCGGCTCGGTGAATATCCCTTAATTAAAGATGGGTATTTTTTCCAGAATAATGAAACTTCTTTAGCAATAACCGAAGCTCCTTCTCCTGAAATCGCTTTAAAAACTTATGTTGTGGCGGATTCTAAATTTATTAAGCCAACCAGAAAAAGCACTGAAATGTAGAATGTCGAGGCTATTTCATTCAGAAAACCTTATCTAAAAAAAAAATAATTCATGTGCATATTTGTCAAAGGAATTCCCTTATGGCGAGCTGCTATAAACCAGTTATAACACAACTTGTCAATTTTGGTACCATCACCAGTCCAAAAGCTTTTTTTTTCATTCAAATTACTGTTCGACATCCACTTGTTTAGAAGGATTTCTTTATGTTTAATCATATCAGCAGGTTGTGTTTTTCTGATATTAAAACGCTTAGATACGTCCCTTATACTTAACTTTTCCTTATTGTGAACTTCAACAACAACAATCTCAATTTTTTATTTAAGCGTGAGAATTTTTCTATTTGGAGCCATTTCTACAATGGATGTGTCGCCAACTGTGTCTCTTTTTCGCATGGACGTCAGACTAATATTAAATCCCCACGTGTGCCGAAAAATTGAGATCGGTAAATCCCCGGTTTACTCGAGGCAGGCAGCGACGTTGGCGCGCGGCGCGATTGAGAAACGCAACAGCGATACTCGCCACAGAAAAATGAGACAAGGCGTTTATTTTTTATTGTTTATTGTCCAGTTAAGAGAACATTTTTTGTGTCCGCGTCCATTCAAGAGAATGTTCGTCCAAGAGGGAGTTAACACAATGCCAGTTATATGAGAGTCACGCCGGACCATGAGAAACTGTTTGTTCAAGGGAGGTATCCGTGTAAGAGGGATGTCCGCGAAGGGGAATTCCACTGTATATATATATATATATATATATATATATATATATATATATATATATATATATATATATATATATATATACGAGGCATGTTTTTTAAGTAAGTACCGTTTTGGAATTAAAAAAAGACGTGCAAAGATATCGCTATAATTTTATTTTTACATGAAAGCCTGTACCTTAATCTACTTTTCTACATAATTTCCGTGAATATTGAGGCACTTGTCATAACGTGGCACCAGTTTTTGAATACCCTCCTCATAAAATTCTGCCGCCTGACTTGTTAACCACTGTATCACAAATGTTTTGACTTCGTTATCGTCTTGAAGACGCTGACCACCCAGGTGCTTCTTCAAGTGCAGGAACAAATGGTAGTCGCTGGGCGCCAGATCAGGGCTGTATGGAGGATGATCTAGAGTTTCCCATTTAAAAGATTTGATGAGATCTTTGGTCCGATTAGCCACATGTGGACGGGCATTGTCATGCAGCAAAACGATACCCTTACTCAACTTGCCACGTCTTTTGTTCTGGATTGCACGACGCAGATTGTTCAATGTCTCACAATAAGACGCTGCATTGATTGTCTCATTACGAGGCAGAAACTCCACTAGCAATACTCCTTTTCTGTCCCAAAAAACTGTGCACATGATTTTGCGGGCAGAAATTGTTTGCTTAAACTTCACTTTTTTGGGTGATGATGAATGTCGCCATTCCATGGATTGTTGTTTCGATTCTGGTGTGACGTAGGCCACCCATGTTTCGTCACCAGTAACAATTTGGTCTAAAAAATGTTCACCTTCATTGTGGTACCGCTCAAGGAAAGTCAATGCACTGCCTAAACGTTGGGTTTTGTGCAAATCCGTCAACATTTTTGGAACCCAACGTGAACACAATTTCCGGTAATTCAAGTTCTCGGTCACAATGCGATACAAAACACTACGAGAATATTGAGGAAAGCAGTCGCACAATGATGAAATTGTAAAGCGTCTGTTTTCTCTCACCTTTTCGTCCACTTTCTGCACCAAATCTTCATTAACGACCGAAGGACGCCCACTCCGTTCTTCATCATGCACATTTGTGCGGCCATCTTTAAATGCTCTCACCCATTTCCTTACCATTCCATCACTCATAATGTTTTGTCCGTAAACTTCACAGATCTCACGATGAATATCGATCGGTTTTACGCCTTTAGCACTAAGAAATCGTATAACAGCCCGTACTTCACAATCGGCGGGACTCACGATTGTCGGAGGCATCTTAAACACTCAGTAAACAACGTATACAATGAAGAATCAGACTGTAATGGCGTCAGTGCGTAGACATGAGATGTAGGTTACCAGCGCGCATGCGCGGAACGCCGACCGTATCGCTGCGGCGGCGGAATCGCAAAACGGTACTTACTTAAAAAACATGCCTCGTATATGTATATATCTGCAGTTTTTTAGTTTGGCCCGATCTATTTTACTACTGCAAGGTTATAAACTACAAAGGGCCTATCTGTATATGAGATTGGGGCCAATCTGTATCTTACTAAGTCAGTAGGGCTCATGTGCAGATATGCAGAGGATCAAGAAAGGAGCAAAAAAGATAAAAATTTTATAACCACGTCGTTCGACTTACGAAAGGTGCTAAATACTCCCCAAGGGAAAAGTATGCTCTTTTTCTATGCAAGAAAATACACTATGTATAATCTTCCATTTTATAAGAGTGGCACTAAGTTGACTTACTGTTACATGTGGGGTGAGACTGATGGACACAGGGGGAGTAGTAAAATTTTTACGATCATGTGAAAATATGTAATGCTCTTAGATAATAGGGTCATAAAGTCGCGCTGTATTGTGATAATTGTGCAGGCTAGCAGAAAAACTCAGCTATGCTTGTACTGCTGACAGAGTTTGTAAAGCAGTCTAAAGCTCTCAAAAAGATGTCACAAAATTTTTTGAGTGTAAGCCACTCAATGATGACTTTTGACTCAGTACATGGAGTTATAGAGGCAACGGTGAGTGGCCCACTATAGTAACCAATGCCCTCAATAATATTTTCCCTTATGAAGTAATAGTTGTTAAAAGAAATGAGTTTAGGGACTGGAAGATATTTTCAGAGAAGTTTAAAATTAAGGCTGAGGATGGTAAGCAATTAAAAATTTCATCATTGCAACGAGTATATTGGTCAAGAAGGCCGTTGTACACAATGTAACAATGGTGATGTTTCGAAAAGCTTCAGGTAAAACTCCAGCTTTATATTTTCTACAGAAAATATAGAGATGGGGATGTACAAAGAATAAAGAAGGAAAGAAACAGAAGGGAGATAATAAAAAAGGAAAGAAAGAGAAGGGAGCAAAACAATTGTGCTGGGACTTAACCGAGGCCCTGTTGGCCTACCTGTAAGATTTGCCTCTGGGAAAGCAAAAATATAATGACTTAACAAATCTCTGCACCAAAGGTTCTATTCCTGAACGCTATCATAAAGATTCGAAAGTAGTGGCAGATGTACTGTGAGACCGATGAGGAAGACGCTTAACAGCAAAGTGAAAATTTTAATTAACTTCTGTTATTTTAATTTTTTTTTATTGTATTTTGTAATACAACGTTAAAATAAGCAATTCAATAATAATTATTAAAAAAATTTTGGAAGATGAAAAATAATAGAAAAAAAAGTATCAGTAACTTGGTATTACATCCTGCGTGTTGAAAAAATATTAATTATTTATGGAATTTTATTATTCGCCAATTTATTATCCGATGAAAATTCAAGATTACAACGTTAAAATAAGCAATTTAATAATAATTATTAAAAAAATTTTGAAAGATGAAAAATAATAGAAAAAAAAGTATCAGTAACTTAGTATTACATCCTGCGTGTTGAAAAAAATATTAATTATTTATGGAATTTTATTATTCGCCAATTTATTATCCGATGAAAATTCAAGATTACAACGTTAAAATAAGCAATTCAATAATAATTATTAAAAAAATTTTGAAAGATGAAAAATAATAGAAAAAAAAGTATCAGTAACTTGGTATTACATCCTGCGTGTTGAAAAAATATTAATTATTTATGGAATTTTATTATTCTCCAATTTATTATCCGATGAAAATTCAAGATTACAACGTTAAAAAAGCAATTCAATAATAATTATTAAAAAAATTTTGAAAGATGAAAAATAATAGAAAAAAAAGTATCAGTAACTTAGTATTACATCCTGCGTGTTGAAAAAAAAATATTAATTATTTATGGAATTTTATTATTCGCCAATTTATTATCCGATGAAAATTCAAGATTACAACGTTAAAATAAGCAATTCAATAATAATTATTAAAAAAATTTTGAAAGATGAAAAATAATAGAAAAAAAAGTATCAGTAACTTAGTATTACATCCTGCGTGTTGAAAAAATATTAATTATTTATGGAATTTTATTATTCGCCAATTTATTATCCGATGAAAATTCAAGATTACAACGTTAAAATAAGCAATTCAATAATAATTATTAAAAAAATTTTGAAAGATGAAAAATAATAGGAAAAAAGTATCAGTAACTTGGTATTACATCCTGCGTGTTGAAAAAATATTAACTTCGGGAAAAATATCACAGGGCAACAAAAAAATATTTTTGTTTTGGTGCCTGGGATTTTAGAGCTGATTTTAACTATATTTGGGACGCTAAATCTATACATGCAATCCGTTTTTTCTCTATCAGCTCTACTTTTTTAGATACATCAACTTATCTACCAATGTGGTTTTTATTCAGTATATTCATTTATGAGAGTTCTAAAATTATTATATATTCATTAATGTAGGTACAATGGTTTTGTTTGTCAGTCTGTAATTGAGTAAATTCCAGGTAAATCTATAAATAGTGGAACCATTGCCTATCAGGTACCTGAACTGACCCTTTTAATCACCTAACTCGGGTAAGTCTCGTCAGTTTGTGCTTTCTTACTAATGAGAGTAGATCGAATTCGGCGTGTTATTTTATGTTAAGAAAAGAGTGTTTTTGTGTTATTGAACAGAATTAAAATGAGTTCAGGTTCCAGTTCAAGAAGAAGTTGTGTAAATCAACCTGATGTGTTTTGCTATATATGCGGAGAATACATGTTTCAACAAAACAGACAAACTATTACTGACTTTGTAAAGCGAGCGTATCTTGGATACTTTGGAGTTAAGCTTGGTGATCAGGACAAAACGTGGGCCCCGCATCTCGTATGTAAAACTTGTACAGAGCATTTACGGCAGTGGACTACCGGGAAAAGAAAATGTCTAAAATTCGGCGTACCAATGGTTTGGAGAGAACCAAAAAACCACTTCAATGATTGTTATTTCTGTTTAGTAAATACTAATGGAATCAATCGAAATAACCGCAGTAAGTGGACTTATCCCAATTTAGACTCGGCAATACGCCCTATCCCGCACTCAGATGAAATACCGATTCTAACATTTCATCAGCTACCACATATCTCTGATGACGAATATTTTCCCTCTGATCGCTCTTCTGATGCTAATAAAAGTTCTGATGCTAATGAAACTAACAGTGACTATGAGGGGACGTCATCAGTTCCCCAACGCTTCATTCAAAATAAATTAAATGATCTCACCAGGGATCTCAATTTATCGAAAAAAGCTTCTGAAGTACTGGCTTCTAGGTTGAACTACAAAAATTTACTGGAACAAGGAACCAAAATTACCTTTTACCGTACAAGAGAAAAAGATCTGCTACCATTCTTTTCTCAAGAAGACAATCTTGTATTTTGTCACGAAATTAGGGGACTCATGAAAGAAATGGGACTTTCTGAATATATTCCAGATGATTGGCGCCTATTTATTGACAGTTCAAAGCGAAGTTAAAATGTGTCCTTCTACATAATGGGAATAAATATGGTTCAATACCACTAGCTCACTCAACGAAACTGAAAGAAGAATATAATAATATTTGGTCTTGTAGAAGATAAAGTATTACGAACATCAATGGATGATTTGTGTAGACTTAAAAATGGTAAACTTTCTTCTTGGGCAGCAAAGTGGTTACACGAAATATCCGTGTTTCTTGTGCCTCTGGGATAGTAGGGACAAAACACACCACTGGGTTAGAAAAGATTGGCCTCAGAGAGAAAACATGGA
Source organism: Pachyrhynchus sulphureomaculatus (assembly GCA_019049505.1). Lineage (NCBI taxonomy): Eukaryota > Metazoa > Arthropoda > Insecta > Coleoptera > Curculionidae > Pachyrhynchus > Pachyrhynchus sulphureomaculatus. Next base: position 228,540,427 of record CM032447.1, on the reverse strand, counting down.
CGTTGGGGAAAAGAATGTCATTAACGACGCTTTGGTTGAAAGAGAAAAAATCATACTTCCTCCGTTACATATAAAGTTGGGCTTAATGAAGCAATTTGTAAAGGCTCTTGATAAGAATGGGTCTTGTTTTGCATATATAGGGGTAAAAATGCATCAGTTGAGCACAGAAAAACTCAAAGCAGGGATATTTGACGGCCCACAAATAAGACAATTAATTAAGGATCCTGCCTTCATAAATTCAATGAATCAAGTTGAACGAGAAGCTTGGACATCATTTGTTGCAGTTGTAGAAAATTTTCTAGGCAAACATAAAGCTCAAAACTATGTTGAAATGGTTAACAAGATGCTTAATAGTTTCAAATCCTTAGGGTGCAATATGAGTATTAAAATACACTATTTACACAGCCACTTAGACCGTTTTCCAGAAAATTTAGGAGACATGAGTGAGGAACAAGGTGAAAGATTTCACCAAGATATTAAAGTTATGGAGGACCGCTACCAAGGAAGATGGAACATGCACATGATGGCAGATTACTGCTGGAGTTTAAAAAGGGACTGTTTAAAAAAACATTCAAGAATGTCGCGGAAAAGAAGCTTTCCAAGTGTTGAGTGACTATTTCATTTCTTCAATGTTTTTTTTTGTTTGTAAGTACGACATAATATTGTATTTTGTATAACTAAAATAAAAATTTCGTATCTACTTTTGTTTACTACACTTACGGATTTGAGTTACAATAATGTAACTTATATTTCTCTAAAATTGTATATCTTAAAAATTTGAGCTCCTAGGTACAAATGAATACGTTATTTGAATTCAGGACATCAAATTGATATAGATTGATATTGATCAGCTCAAAAAACCTCGACACCAAAACAGCTGTTCCCCTGTGTATTAATTATTTATTAATTTTATTATTTCTCCAATTTATTATCAGATGAAAATTCAAGATTACAACGTTAAAATAAGCAATTCAATAATAATTATTAAAAAAATTTTGAAAGATGAAAAATAATAGAAAAAAAAGTATCAGTAACTTGGTATTACATCCTGCGTGTTGAAAAAATATTAACTTCGGGAAAATATTAATTATTTATGTAATTTTATTATTCGCCAATTTATTATCCGATGAAAATTCAAGGTTGACCCTGATAAACATTAGTTAAGCCTTAAAATCAAAGTCCAAAAAAGACCAATCTACCACATGGCCCTTTTGATCACAAAATCGCTACTCGTGTGCTAAGTCCAAAAGGGCCAATTTGCATTTTTTTATATTTTCTCAATGATGATTATAAATACTCCTTATAATTTTTTTTGAAATGTATTATTTTAAACCGTCGTATATAACTCAAGTTACCCGTTCAACGATGGGATAGTAAATTTTTTGCAAAATTTCTTTATTGTTAGACGACCTAAATCTTAAACGCCCTTTTGGCTGAACGCAATCGATATATAGATTTTGCTACAATCGTTCAAATCATTTATAGTTTATATATCACTGGCGAATTCACTTTATTATAAATTAGTTTGTAAATTTTCCTGCTTTACAGAATTCGTGGAAATTTTATTCTCAAATTCATCGTTGTTTTTAAAACTACAAACAACTGTCAATCATAAACTACTAATAATAACTTGTATTAACACAAAATAATTGCTGCATCTAATATACATGCAGTAACGCAAATGACGTTTTTAGTGTTCCGTACAGACTTCGGTGTCTGTCTATCAGTCACACCCGATTTTCTCCGAAACTATTTGTCATAGAAAGTTGAAATTTGGTAATAATATAGGAATTGATGGCCTCATCAGAGCCATCTCGTTTTGAAAGCTAAATTTTGACTTAAGGGGTTAGTTTTGGGGGGTGAAATCGAAAGTGAAAAAAAAAAATTTTTCTAGGTCATCGAGTGTGGTGTCTAATGAATGCTTGCGAAGACACCAGTAAAAATATATATATATAATGTAATACTTGCTCGCACTTTTCTTTGTATTATTTTAAAAAAATCGCGAAAATCGTTGTCCACCCGCCTTATCTCGAAAAATACTCATCAAACAATTTTGCAAAAATTCCGGAATATTCTCCACGGGGTATAGAAAATTGTCACCTTTAATAATTTATCCGGTATATAACAAAAAACAAAAATTTCAAGGTCATCAGTTTTCAGTAAAGATTGGAAACAAACTTTGTTGAAAACTCATTTGGGGTGTGTTTTGTGAAGTCACTGATCATTTTATACCTCCGTAACAATTTTTTTTATTTTAAAAGCAATCAACGTACGGAACACTAATTGCGCAAGTTCAACTTGCACTTGACCGGTTATTTTTTAACTAAAATGAATGGTACTGCAACCATTCAAATCGTTTGTAGTTTATATTTGTGGTTGCTACTTAAAACTGCAAATAACAACTTATCATGAATTACTAATTATACACTAGGATTGACACGAAACTGTACACACGATTACACACACGGCGTGGTATTTTTCATTGAAATAGCTTCTACTGCATTCATTGAAATCGTTAGTAGTTTATGTTTGTAGTTGGTACCTAAGACTACAAACAACTACTAACCATAATCTTTTAATCATACACTTGAATTGGTGCAAAATAGTCGCGGTATCTAATGTAGTCTCGAGCGGTTGCTCTTGACATATCCAAGGCATTCGACCGTGTTTGGCACGATGGACTGTTGGCTAAGTTGCGCTCTTATGGTATGTCTGAAAGGTTCTGTTTGTGGCTCTCATGTTTCCTCAGAGAGCGTTCTTTACGAGTGGCGGTCGACGGATTTCTTTCTAACACCCTCACTATCAACGCCGGTGTGCCCCAGGGCTCCATACTGTCTCCTACTCTCTTTCTCATTTACATTAACGATCTGCTGGAAAAGACCGGGAATCCAATCTATAGCTTTGCAGATGACAGTACGCTTGTCTCTTCATTCACCTTGAACGCTCGGACATCGGCTGCTCAGGCGAATATCCGCAGACAGCAGGAGGTCGTTCAACTTAACAAAGACCTGGAAGAGATTCTATCTTGGGGTGACAGTAACCAAGTGGAATTTAACGCTACAAAAACCCAAGCGGCAGTTTTTTCTAAAAAAGTTAACGTTGCTGAACCCGACATAGTTATGTCGGGGCACTCCATTCCCTAGCATCGTCGCTCAATTTGTTGGGCGTTAGTTTGGGAGCAAATATGTCTTGGCATGAACATGTTGCAGGCATAGCAAGGAGAGCTTCTCAAAAGTTGGGAATATTATTTAGAACCAGAAAGCTTTACACCCCACAACAACTGTTAATTCTTTACAAAGCCCAAATTCGACCAACTATGGAATACTGCTCCCACGTTTGGGGCTCCGCTCCCAAACATACACTGCATTTGTTAGATTCTGTTCAGAGAAGAGCTGTCCGTCTGATTGGGGACCCGGAATTGACCGGCGGCCTTGATTCGCTGGAACATCGAAGAACGGTTGGCGACTTGAGTCTGTTCTACAAGTATTTTCATGGAAAGTGTTCGAAGGATGTAGCCCGCTTAATTCCTCCCAAAGCGGCGCATGTTAGAAATACACGTCGCGCTGGTGCTTCGCATCCGTATGAGGTTCAGCTTGTTACTCCGCGTACAACGCTTTTCAAGCAATCTTTTATATGGAGAACGTCATCCCTTTGGAATAATTTGCCCAGCGCTGTGTTTCCCACCGAGTACAATTTACAGCGATTCAAGAACAACGTGAATCGCTTTTTCCGCACTCGTGCCGCTCCTGGAGCGCTTTAGGGACTTCCCTGCAGCACGTGTGCTAGACCTATATAAAAAAAAAAAAAAAAAAAAAAAAAAAAAAATTCATAGTTACGCATACTGTCTGGTATTTTTATAGAAATTGATTATATTACAATCCTGCAAATTGTTAATAGTTCATATTCGTAGCCGCTACTCCAGACTATAAATAGGTACTAACTAGAAGCTACTTATATACCAGGTGTACAAGTATGAAATGCGGAATTTTTTTCTAAAAAAACATTCGGAAGAATGATAAAAAGTGCTTTATTCCAAGTATGCTCCATCGCTTGTTATACATTTTTCCCATCTTTCGGGCTATTTGTGTATACCACGCTAGTAAAAATCTTCCACTTTTGCTGCAAACCATTCTTCGAGCCATTTTTTCACATCTTCGTACAAACCAAAGCGCTGCTCAGCAAGTACGTGACCCATCGATGCAAACAAGTGGTAATCGGAAGGAGCCAAGTCTGGTGAGTAAGCCGCATGGGGTAGAACTTCCCAGCTAAGTGCTTTCAACGTGTCGCGAATTGGTTTTGCCGTATGTGATGGAGCATTGTCATGAAGAAAAATGACTTTGTGTTACCTTTTTCGGTATTCTGGCCTTTTTTCAAGCAGCGAACGGTTCAAATCGGTCAATTGTTGTTGGTAACGTTTAGTATTAACCGTTTCCCCAGGTTTTAACAGCTCATAATAGACCACACCCCTCTGGTCCCACTAAACACAGAGCATCGTCTTTCTGCCAAAGCGATTCGGTCTTGCGGTCGATGTGGATGGTGCGCCTGGGTCTACCCATGATTTTTTGCCCTTGGGATTCTCAAAATAAATCCACTTTTCATCCCCTATAACTATACGATGCAAAAACGACTTCCTTTTGTACCGAGCGAGCAAAATGTCACACGTGTTTTTGCACTTTTCTATTTGCCTGTCGTTCAACTCGTGTGGTACGCATCTACCGCTCTTCTGATTCTTTCCCATCTCTCGTAACCGATTGGAAACAGCTTGTTGACTAACGCCCAATTGCTCTGCGAGTTGTTTTTGTGTTTGCGAATCATCTTCGTCCAACAATGCTTGCAATTCCACATCTTCGTATTTTTTTGGCGGTTTTCCACGTTCCTTGTCGAAGTCACCACTTTCGAAACGCCGAAACCATCGTTCACATGTATCTGACGATGGAGCATGTTCATCATAAGCTTCTCGAAGTAATCGGTATGATTCAACAGCAGTTTTCTTCAAATGAAAACGAAAAATTAATGCTGTCCGCGAATGCCCTTTGTTCGATATAAATTCCGACATATTGAACATAACAACACAACACTATACACACACTTTTCCAATTTATCACTGATGCACGGCTGTCACTTGTTGATGACACAACAAAATGGCGCAGTGTCAAATCTTTATAGCACAAACTGCATTGGTGCACGCACCATCTGTTGTCTGAAATCCGCATTTCATACTTGTACACCTGGTATATGTACGAGACGGCCTTCTTAAAGAAACACTTAGTACATATACATAATGAGTTATAGACATACACACAATCACACACACACACACTAAAACTAATTTTTATATCTATTTTTTCGTTTCACGAGATTTTCGAATCAGATTTTTTTTTTATTATTACATTCAACTATATACTCCTACAATATTAAGCAATTTTTAAAGTCTTGTGGACGTTGGATTTATCAATCACGATCTAGAATCTTAATTACCATTTTTTTCCTAATAAACATTCTAACTACAAAAAAATGAAGTACACTACATTGATTAGCATCGTTTGTAGTCTAAAATGCCAAAAAAAAAAGTGTTATACAATCCAGGTTCCAGCGTAATGGAGTCCGATCCTATATATATATATATATATATATATATATATATATATATATATATATATATATATATATATATATATATATATATATATATATATATATATATATATATATATATAATATATATATATATATATATATATATATATATATATATATATATATATATATATATATATATATAATATATATATATATATATATATATATATATATATATATATATATATATATATATATATATATATATATATTAATTATATATATATATATATATATATATATATATATATATATATATATATATATATATATATATATATATATAGTCCCTGGCCAAATTATTAGACGCACTGTATTTTTTTTTAGTAATTTTATGTTTCTTATGAGTTTTTATGCAATAATGGTATATTTAAACTACAATATTATTGATTTTTATTTAAAAGAATTGTTGTAGGCTACATATTTGTATTTATTTTTTAACATATAGCAACACTGTGTTGGCAAAGTGATACATGAACGTAAACAAGTACAAACCTGTATCAGTCGCGATCGGAATCGAGTCAGGTACGGACGTGTTTCTGTGGCTTTATGGACTGTGATTGTTTGTTTAACAGTTTTATACTACTCAGTTATTAGTTTATTTTGTATGCAGTGTTTTAAAAAAAGTAATTGGACTATTTTCAATATGGGTAGAAAAGGCGATCTTTCACCACGTAAAAAAGCTGAAGTGAAGGCCCTTGTGATTGCGAAAACATTTACCAACCTAGAAATATCACGAAGATTGGAGGTTTCTGAAGCTAGTGTACGACGCATAAAAAAGAAAATTGAGTCAGGGAAGGAATTAAGCCCGAAAAGAAAGAAAAGATGCGGTAGAAAACCAATTTTCATTCCACGGTCAGAGAGATGTTTGAAGAAAATTTGTGTAGAAAACAGATTGGCTACCACAAAGGTAATAAAATCACAACTCCAGGATGCTAGCGTAAATGCTTCTGAGCGCACTGTTCGAAGAAAATTGAAGAATTAGATTTTAAGGCCTGTCGCCCCGCCAGGAAGCCCAAGTTAACAGCTGCAATGAAAGCAAAGCGCCTGAAGTGGGCCAAACAATGGCAAGACAAAGATGTGGACTTCTGTAGATCGGTAAGATACAGCAATTTAATCAATAATTGATACATTATTATCATTTTCAATTAAAAAAAGCAAATAAACATGGAAGTTTATATATTTTTCCTATTTTTGACAGGTCTGCTTCAGTGACGAAAGCACATTCGAAATTTTGCAGAATAAAGCTCAGTATGTGCGTCGTCGTCATGGAGAAAAGTTTCATCCTGATTGTGTCGTCCCGACGGTTAAACATCCCACCAAAGTGATGATTTGGTCAGTCATCAGCGGCAAGGGCACTGGACGTCTGTACGTCGTCAAAGGAATAATGAGGCAAGATCAGTACAAAGAAGTATTACAAAATCGGTTGATTCCGCAGCTCAGAGAATGGTTTCCAAATGGGGAACCATTCACTTTCATGCAAGATGGAGCTCCCTGCCACACTGCTCGGTCTGTTAAAGCTTTTTTGGCAGAAAAAAATATCCCTCTGTTGGATTGGCCGGGTAATAGCCCTGATATGAAAATGTGTGGGAGCTGATGAAAAGAGAAGTGGCTAAAGATGTGATTACCAACAAAACCCAGCTCCTAGAAAAGATTATTCATGTGTGGAATCATCATCCTCAAATGCAGGAGACAGTACAATCTTGCATTGATAGCATGCCGCGCAGAATTAAAGCTTTGATAGCGGCTAAAGGTGGCTCAACTAAATATTGACTTTTACTAACATTAATTTCACTTTTCTTTAAAACTTAATAAACTTATGCTTTTCTAAATTAATGCTGTTTTATTTATGTCAAATAAATAGGTAATTGATTGGATAATATAAAAATAAAAAACAAATCAATTTAAAATAATAAAACGGTACAATATCACTCGGTAATTAATATTTTACATGAAATCTTGCAGTGCGTCTAATAATTTGGCCAGGGACTGTATATATATATATATATATATATATATATATATATATATATATATATATATATATATATATATATATATATATATAAATATAAATATACATAACTATATGTTGATACAGTTTTTTTTTTTTATATAATGTAACCCCGGGACTCTTGGAATGAACTATGCATATCAATAAATAAAAATATCATCATCGATCATATTGCCCTTACACAAAGTGTATAATTGTTTATCCTACAAAAACTGTCATTCAAGATTAACTATTTGAATGGAGCTTTAAGGTTTTTCCCAAAAGAACCTTTTTACTAGTTTTTTCCACGCTTCTATTTTATTATATTTTTTGTTACTTTGCTAAATATTTCAAAGTTTTTCCGGTTTTCCTTTTTTCTGTTTTTTAAATTTTTTTCAAATTTTTCCAATTATTTAAAAAGATGTTCACTCTTTTTCTGCTATTTTCTCTTACTTGATCTTATTTTTTCTATTGTTTTATCAGGTTTTTCAAAATTACTTCCAATTTGTTCTATTTCTTCCACTTTTCTCCTATTTTATATATTTTTTGCCATTTTTTTTAGAATCTTTTTGTTTTATCGATTCTTTCAACATTTTTTCCTTTTTTTACTTTCCTCCTATTTTTTTTCAAATTTTTTATTTTTTCCATATTTTCTTATTTTATCTTATTTTTTCTTTTTTCCCACTTTTTTCCATTTGTCGTTTTTTTCTTCTTTTATTTTTTTTTGTCTTTGTATTTTCCTACTTAAGTGCATATGAAAAAGCTTTTTATCCGATGGCTACCGTGCACGTTCACTATTGATCGAAAACAGCAACGTGTCGAAGATTCAGAACTCTGTTTGGCACTGTTTCAGCGTAATCCAAAGCAGTTTTGCGTCGATTCGTAACAACGAACGAAACGTGGATTCATCACTACACGTCTGAGTCCAACAGTCAGTTTGCAAAGTGACTTAAACCGCATGAAAGCCGACCGAAGCGTCCAAAAAACACAAACATCAGCTGGAAAGGTTTTGGCAAGAATTTTTTTGGGATGTGCATAGAATAATACTGATTGACTATCTTGAGAAGGGGAGAACAATCACCTGAGACTATTACGTTGGTTTATTGAACCCTTTGAATGGTGAAATCAAGAAAGAGAGACCGCATTTAGGGAAGAAAAAAGTATTGTTTCACCAGCTCACAAGTTGATCAAAATCGATGGTGAAATTGGACCATTGGACTATGAATTGCTTTCTCAACCGCCGTATTCACCAGATCTGGTCCCCAGCGATTATTACCGCTTTCCAAATTTGAAAAGGTGGCTCCAGGTAAACAAAGATTTGGCTCAAATGAAGAAGACGAATGAGAAACGGAGGCTGATTTTAGAGAGCTCGCCATATCGTACCATATGAAAGGTATCTATATGTTGGAAGATCGCTGGAATAAGTGTGTCGCTCTTGAAGGAAACTACTTTGAAGAATATAATCGATTTTTGGCAAAAACATTATTTTTTCTTTAAAACTCTTGGAATCTATGGAGTATTTTTAAACTACGGGATTGGTTGGAGCAAAGAATAGAACGTTCATCCAAATTTAAATTTTAAAACCCTAAGTGGTTACGAACATTTCGAATTAAGAATCCTTTGGCTTCCTAATATCAGTAAAATACTCTGTGTAGATGAAATTTTGCTACTAACAATGTTTTGACTCAAAATATCCCCATCTTTGGGACATCTGTGATAATTTCTTCATTCATCTTTACGTCTATCCTATTTATCATTATTAATCTTCTATATACAGTTTCCTCTTTTAAGGTCCTTTCAAACAGTGTCCAAGATACCCTTATGCCATAATATAGATATTGTTTTTAAATAAAATGACTAGAATGTTGTGCGTCAAGGACGACCTACGGAACATCCTTGTGAAAAAATCTTGGATGACATCCAACAAAATATGTTGCTTTAATTACATTTTTTTTAAAACGCCAGAAGAGAATAAAAAAATAAAAAACAAAAGCTTACCGCTTACAAAAAAATTAGATGGCATCGACGGAAAACATTTGGTTTTATGAACACAATTGCATTTTATTTTCTTTTTTATATAAAAATATTCTTTCTTTTTCTCATTTCGACGAAGTTAAAATACAATTTTAGAGCTAATGAGTTTTTTCTAGTGCGCTTTAAACTAAGTATAGATGTATATGTATTCCGCCGATGATTTTCCTTTAAATGACGTCATTATTACGTAATCACAATTTAATCAATCCGCTCGCCTATATACAGTCCCTGGCCAAATTATTAGACGCACTGTATTTTTTTAGTAATTTTATGTTTCTTAAGAGTTTTTATGCAATAATGGTATATTTAAACTACGGTGCGGTAGAAAACCAATTTTCACTCCACGGTCAGAGAGATGTTTGAAGAAAATTTGTGTAGAAAACAGATTTGCTACCACAAAGGTAATAAAATCACAACTCCAGGATGCTAGCGTAAATGCTTCTGAGCGCACTGTTCGAAGAAAATTGAAAGAATTAGATTTTAAGGCCTGTCGCCCCGCCAGGAAGCCCAAGTTAACAGCTGCAATGAAAGCAAAGCGCCTGAAGTGGGCCAAACAATGGCAAGACAAAGATGTGGACTTCTGGAGATCGGTAAGATACAGCAATTTAATCAATAATTGATACATTATTATCATTTTCAGTTAAATAAAGCAAATAAACATGGAAGTTTATATATTTTTCCTATTTTTGACAGGTCTGCTTCAGTGACGAAAGCACATTCGAAATTTTGCAGAATAAAGCTCAGTATGTGCGTCGTCGTCATGGAGAAAAGTTTCATCCTGATTGTGTCGTCCCGACGGTTAACCATCCCACCAAAGTGATGATTTGGTCAGTCATCAGCGGCAAGGGCACTGGACGTCTGTACGTCGTCAAAGGAATAATGAGGCAAAATCAGTACAAAGAAGTATTACAAAATCGGTTGATTCCGCAGCTCAGAGAATGGTTTCCAAATGGGGAACCATTCACTTTCATGCAAGATGGAGTTCCCTGCCACACTGCTCGGTCTGTTAAAGCTTTTTTGGCAGAAAAAAATATCCCTCTGTTGGATTGGCCGGGTAATAGCCCATTGAAAATGTGTGGGAGCTGATGAAAAGAGAAGTGGCTAAAGATGTGATTACCAACAAAACCCAGCTCCTAGAAAAAATTATTCATGTGTGGAATCATCATCCTCAAATGCAGGAGACAGTACAATCTTGCATTGATAGCATGCCGCGCAGAATTAAAGCTTTGATAGCGGCTAAAGGCGGCTCAACTAAATATTGACTTTTACTAACATTAATTTCACTTTTCTTTAAAACTTAATAAACTTATGCTTTTCTAAATTAATGCTGTTTTATTTATGTCAAATAAATAGGTAATTGATTGGATAATATAAAAATAAAAAAACAAATCAATTTAAAATAATAAAACGGTACAATATCACTCGGTAATTAATATTTTACATGAAATCTTGCAGTGCGTCTAATAATTTGGCCAGGGACTGTAGTGCAGTAAAAAAAGCATTTGAAATTGCACAATCTAGATACAGCAATATTATGATTTTATCCTGTCTGGAGTGTTACCAGGAGTATTGTCCTGAGTTTTGGACCTCGAAAAACTTGTGCTTTTTTGTTTATAAACAATTTAAGTTTCCAGAACGCTTTCTTTGAGTTTAAAATATGAATAACTCCGGTTATTTTGGATGGTTGTAGCTTCTACTTGATGGAAATTCATTATAAATATATAATAAAAGACTGTTTTTAGTCAATTTCCACTGGTTTATTTTAAATTGCGATGACGCGTTAGGAAAAAACTTAGAAACAAGGCAATCTCAGAAATATACCCACAGGGTTTTAAGGACAGACATACCACATTTAAATGCTTAATCTATTTCGGCAAACCAACGGAAAAACTGGGGAAATTTTTAAATCAAAAAAAATATCAACATAGCTTACAAGACTAACAATACTATAGGGAAATATCTTAAAAACTACAAACCACAAATCAATAAAGACAATAAATCAGGGGTTTATCAATTAACATGGGGGTCATGTCCTAAAACATACATCGGACAAACTGGACGTACATTTATACAAAGAATTACAGAACACGAAAAAAGTTTCATCCATAGAAAATCTAATTCAACATATCCTAATCATCTTTTAACAGAAAATCACACATTTAACACGAATTTCAAAATTTCACACACCCAACAAAAAGGTTTAAAACTAAACCTTTTAGAAACAATGTAAATAAATCGATTAAGGACTAGAGGTACTTTACTCAATGACCAGGTAGATTTAAGCAATTCACCATTATTGAATTTATTTTCCTAATTCCAAATCTGTGTGGGTTTTCCAATACTATCAATGTAATTTAATAAGGTGTAATTTATAATTAAGAAATTATATAAAATTGTGAACATTAAACCTAACTTGACAGTGTAAAACGTAGATCTCAAGAAGCTGCATCGACAGCGAAATGCGTCATCGCAGTTTAAAATAAACCAGTGGAAATTGACTAAAAACAGTCGTTTATTTTATATTTAACTCCGGTTATATAAATCGCATCGAGACAAAAAACATCAACTCTTCGTAATGAAATTTCCCTTAAATTCTTGTTGGTTTTAAGTCTCTCAAGTGTGTAAACAACCTACAAAATTAAAAAAAAAAACAGGCAAAAACTTTTTTTTTCATTTTATTGTATCGGTCGACTAAGTGAACCGATCGGCTTGAAACTTTCAGAAAATATGCCTTTTGTTATCACAAAAATACCCTGAAATTTTAGTACAAAAATATTGAACCCAGTGGGCACAATTGAATTTGTTATTTAAAATTTGAATTGCCCGCCATTTAGGTCTCAACGTCAGCTTGCCATTGCCATCAAATAACAACGGTCATTTAAAAAAAAATTGAAGAATTTTATAACATCTGGGAGAGTTGTTAAAAAAAAAACCTTTATTAAAAAAAATTCATTTTCGTAACAATTTTTTTTTTCAAAATGACCGAAATGTTACATAACACATGTAAAAAAACTATTAAAATGATTCCAAAAAAACATTTTTTTAATGGCATCGGTAAGCTGGCGTCTGTACCTAAATTTTGAAAAAAAAAGATCCATGTTGGACCAAATGGCATAAAATGGTGGGCAATTTATATTTTAAATAACAAATTCATTGTGCCCACTGGGTTCAATGTTTTTCTATCAAAATTTCAGGGTATTTTTGCTATAATAAAAGGCATATATTCTGAAAGTTTCAAGCCAATCGGTTCACTTAGTCGACCTGTACAATAAAATGAAAAAAAAAAAACAGTTTTTTGCCTGCTTTTTCAATTTTGTAGGTTGTGCACGCACTTAAGTGACTTAAAAATTTCATTACTAAGAGTTCGTTTCTTTTTAGTGTTCCATACGGAACACTTATAAGATCACTTCGGTGTCTGTCTGTCTGTCCGTCTGTCACACCCGATTTTCTCCGAAACTGTTTGTCATAGGAAGTTGAAATTTTGTAATAGTATAGGAATTGATGGCCTCATCAGAGCCATGTAGTTTTAAAAGTTAAATTTTGACTTAAGGGGTTAGTTTTGGGGGGTGAAATCGGAAGTGAAAAAAAAATTTTTTTACTAGGTAATCGAGCGTGGTGTCAAATGAAAGCTTGTGAAAACATGAGTAAAAAATATACATATAATATAATACTTGCGCGCACTTTTTTTTGTATTATTTTTAAAAAATCGCGAAAAATCGCTGTCCACCCGCCACTTTGTTGAAAACTCATTTGGGGTGTGTTTTGTGAAGTCACTGATCATTTTATACTTCCGTTACAACATTTTTTATTTTAAAAGCAATCAACGTACGGAACACTAATTGCGCAAGTTCAACTTGCACTTGGCCGGTTATTTTATCTGGATCCGACTTATATAACCATTCACATTTTAAGCTCAAAAAACGTGTTTTGAAAACTTAAATTGTTTATAAACAAAAGAGCACAAGTTTTTCGAGGTCCAAAACTCAACTCCAAAAGGATAAAATAATATTGCTGTATCTAAACTATGCCTATCTCATCATTATATTGCCCTTTTTTTACTGCACTAATAGAGATATATTCTGTTTTTTCCCAGTTTATAGTAAGACCCCATTTTCCGTTACTCTTCTTGCAACCCTCTTAGTATGTAGTAGACTTGGTCATCTGTGTAGTGTAAGATGAACAAGCTAGTATCTCGGACAGGTAAGCCCATGTCTTTGCGCTTTCTCCTCCAAAAATTCAATACAGGTCCAGGTGTACAGTCCCTGGCCAAATTATTAGACGCACTGCAAGATTTCATGTAAAATATTAATTACCGAGTGATATTGTACCGTTTTATTATTTTAAATTGATTTGTTTTTTATTTTTATATTATCCAATCAATTACCTATTTATTTGACATAAATAAAACAGCATTAATTTAGAAAAGCATAAGTTTATTAAGTTTTAAAGAAAAGTGAAATTAATGTTAGTAAAAGTCAATATTTAGTTGAGCCACCTTTAGCCGCTATCAAAGCTTTAATTCTGCGCGGCATGCTATCAATGCAAGATTGTACTGTCTCCTGCATTTGAGGATGATGATTCCACACATGAATAATCTTTTCTAGGAGCTGGGTTTTGTTGGTAATCACATCTTTAGCCACTTCTCTTTTCATCAGCTCCCACACATTTTCAATGGGGTTCATATCAGGGCTAGCCCTAGCCAATCCAACAGAGGGATATTTTTTTCTGCCAAAAAAGCTTTAACAGACCGAGCAGTGTGGCAGGGAGCTCCATCTTGCATGAAAGTGAATGGTTCCCCATTTGGAAACCATTCTCTGAGCTGCGGAATCAACCGATTTTGTAATACTTCTTTGTACTGATCTTGCCTCATTATTCCTTTGACGACGTATAGACGTCCAGTGCCCTTGCCGCTGATGACTGACCAAATCATCACTTTCGTGGGATGTTTAACCGTCGGGACGACACAATCAGGATGAAACTTTTCTCCATGACGACGACGCACATACTGAGCTTTATTCTGCAAAATTTCGAATGTGCTTTCGTCACTGAAGCAGACCTGTCAAAAATAGGAAAAATATATAAACTTCCATGTTTATTTGCTTTATTTAACTGAAAATGATAATAACGTATCAATTATTGATTAAATTGCTGTATCTTACCGATCTCCAGAAGTCCACATCTTTGTCTTGCCATTGTTTGGCCCACTTCAGGCGCTTTGCTTTCATTGCAGCTATTAACTTGGGCTTCCTGGCGGGGCGACAGGCCTTAAAATCTAATTCTTTCAATTTTCTTCGAACAGTGCGCTCAGAAGCATTTACGCTAGCATCCTGGAGTTGTGATTTTATTACTTTTGTGGTAGCAAATCTGTTTTCTACACAAATTTTCTTCAAACATCTCTCTGACCATGGAGTGAAAATTGGTTTTCTACCGCATCTTTTCTTTCTTTTCGGGCTTAATTCCTTCCCTGACTCAATTTTCTTTTTTATGCGTCGTACACTAGCTTCAGAAACCTCCAATCTTCGTGATATTTCTCGGTTTGTAAATGTTTTCGCAATCACAAGGGCCTTCACTTCAGCTTTTTTTACGTGGTGAACACGATCGCCTTTTCTACCCATAATGAAAATAGTCCAATTACTTTTTTTAAAACACTGCATACAAAATAAACTAATAACTGAGTAGTATAAAACTGTTAAACAAACAATCACAGTTCATAAAGCCACAGAAACACGTCCGTACCTGACTCGATTCCGATCGCGACTGATACAGGTTTGTACTTGTTTACGTTCATGTATCACTTTGTCAACACAGTGTCGCCATATGTTAAAAATAAATACAAATATGTAGTCTACAACAATTCTTTTAAATAAAAATCAATAATATTGTAGTTTAAATATACCATTATTGCATAAAACTCTTAAGAAACATAAAATTACTAAAAAAAATACAGTGCGTCTAATAATTTGGCCAGGGACTGTATATTGAATAGAATGAGAAACATGCTGCACTTTTGTCGGAGTTCCTTCGTTGGACCGCATTAGTCTGTAAAGTCGTTTTCTGTTTTTACCTTTAATGATATTTCTGATTGCTTATATTAATGTCACATTTATAAGTGATTCCTCCAATACTTCCAACAACTTTAGTATAACTTTACTTATGTTAAAAAACAAATTTAGAAAATATTCAGCTGTTACTTATAAATACGAGGGTTGTGTAAGAAATCAGGTTCCCAACGCTGTAAACTCGCCGCGCGAGATGCTAGGCGAAACCCGGCAACACCGCCGTGTGCGCTGATTCCCCCACTCTAGATCCCGCCTTGGTAGAACTCGCGACGTTCAGTGCCGGCCTGACAGCCATCCGCGATGGAACTCCCGATCGCCGTCACCGCCAGGTGCGAAGTTCGTGCGGTAATCCGATTTTTGCACTCTATAAAGTTACCACCGGTTGATATTCATAGGCAGTTGTGTAAAGTTTATGGGGAAGCTTGTATCAGCGTTCAACACGTCCGTAAATGGTGTAGAGAGTTCTCCGAAGGACGCACAAACATCCACGATGAGCAAAGAAGCGGAAGGCCATCGATCTTCGACGAGGTTGTGTCGAAGATTGAGCGAATTCTTCTCGAGGATAGGAGGATAACGATTCGGGAACTGGCTGCCCGGGTTCCTGAGGTTTATGAAAAAACAATCCACACGATTTTGACTGAAAGGTTACGTTATCACAAGGTGTGTGCGCGGTGGGTCCCGCACATGCTTTCAGAAACCCACAAAGTCGATCGCGTCAAGTGTGCCCAGGAGTTTCTTCGAGAATGCGCCGAGAATACCGAAGATTTCTTAGACTCCATTGTTACCGGGGATGAAACGTGGTGTCATTACGTCACCCCGAAAACAAAACAACAATCGCGACAATGGCGCCATACCGGATCGCCTAAACCGAAGAAGTTCAAGCAGACGCTGTCCGCAGGGAAAGTGATGGTTACGGTCTTTTGGGACCGTAAGGGTGTCCTGCTTGTTGAGTTTATGCCTCGAGGGATCACAATAAATTCGGAAAATTATTGTGAGACCTTGAAAAAACTCAGAAGAGCCATCCAAAATCGCCGGAGAGGAAGACTGACAAAAGGCGTTAGACTGCACCACGACAATGCGCGCCCGCACGTCTCTCGCCAAACCAAGGATTTAATCGACAATTTTGGCTGGGATCTCGTTGAACATGCTCCCTACAGCCCTGATCTTGCACCGAGTGACTTCCACTTGTTTCCAAAATTAAAGCAACACTTGGGTGGACAAACGTTTCGAGACTGATGAAGAAGTGCAGGAAGTGGTCACCAAAGTCCTCCACGGACTGGCGGCGGATTTCTTTTGAAGCGGGATTCCAAAAGTGGATTAGTCGTCAACAAAAATGCGTGGAAAAATCTGGAGATTATGTTGAAAAATAGCTAAGAAATTAAGCTTTCCAATGATGTATTTTTCAGTTCAAATAAAAAATGCCTTACACCTGAAAAAAAAATGTGGGAACCTTATTTTTTACACAACCCTCGTATTTAAGTAAATATTATTTACGTTTTTCTCTACTAGCTAAAACTTTTTCTAACTACAGTCGGTCAAGTAAAAACAAGGACCTGGTGGGTAGAATTAAAACTAAACTGGCAGATATAGGTTGCGATATCCCATTATTTTTCCATTGTATTGTTCACTAAGAAGCGTTATGCTGCAAAGTCCTTGCATGGAAAGAAGTAATGGACATCGTGATATCCACCGTAAATTACATAAGAAAAAATAGGTTGACACATCGCCAATTTCAACAGTTTCTGTCAGATTTGGAAACAGATCACCGAGCTGTCCTGTATTATTCTGAAGTAGAGGTGCAGTACTAAAAAGATTTTTTTGACTTTAGAAAAGAAATCAACACTTTTATTATCGAAAAAGGCAAAATCTGGTCCAGAACTTGCAGATCCTCAAGTTAATAGACCTTGGATTTTTGACAGATTTAACTCATGAGTTAAATATGCTGAATATGACGCTTCAAGGAAAAAACAAATTAATATCTGATATGCACCTAGACGTAAAAGCATTCCAAATGAAAAACAAAGCTCTTCATAAAACATATTGACGAGAAAAAGCTGGACCAATTCCCGAATTGTAAAAAAGCTGTCCAGGAAGTTGGAATAAGTTGGATTTTGTGACTTCGAGAAGGTTTCTGGCAAACTGAAGATTTTTGCAAATCCTTTTTCATGTGATATTGAGGACGTATTTTACAAAATAAATGTGATTGATCTGCAATCTAACGATACTCTCAAAAATTACTTCTATGAAATCAACGATCTTGTTACATTTTATGGCATTTGGCCATCTAATTTTAACGAATCGCATGGGTTTGCTCAGCAATTAATTACAATTTTTGGCAGCACTTACTTATGCGAACAAACTTTTTCAATTTTCAATTACAGAAAAATTAAATATTGTTCTCGTCTCACAGATGAACATTTGAGGGCCATTCTACGTATTTCTACGACAGACATGAAAGCAAAGATTCTAGAAATAACCAGTCAAATACAGCCTCAAAAATCACATTAAATTTCGATTCGAATTGCATGTATATTATTTCGAAGTTCTCATTTAATTTGTCTGATTTTTTTTTCTTATTTTCTTCTTGTCATTGTTCCTACTTATTAACAAAATTTAAATAAAATGATGATGAATCAAATGTAAAAGTAGATATTTGTGTTTTTGCGTTTTTAATATCATCGACATTAACAAAACCTATTAACAAAATTGTGAACAATGCGGCCCGCCTTTATTTCATTTTGCCACTATGTGGCCCTTGCCTGCTAAAAGGTTGCCGACCGCTGCTCTAAAGCAATGGTTGCAATATGTTCAGTATAACTAAAGAAACAAACGGTCATTTTCCTGGAAGTACTTCGCCAACGAACTACGTTTGTTGGATTCGGTTCATCTTGGAACACCCAAACAGTTGATTGTTGCTTAGTTTCCGGGTCGTACGAATATATCCAAGTTTCGTCTCTTGTTACGATGTTGTTTACATGTCTTCAGTCCAATTTTTTTTTAGCATTTCCTTATACTAATTGACACGACCTTGTTTTTAAGTTTCGGTCAAATTATGCGGAATTCATCGGGGAATAGATCTTTTTCACAGCTAAATGTTCGTGCAAAATCAAATGTACTGCAGTCTTCGACATGCCTAAGGATGTGTCTATCCCACGGTAAGCCAAATTCCGATCCTCTTCAATCATGTTGCGCACAGCATCGATTTTGGTCAACCTTCACGAAATTCATCGCTGATGGAAACACGACCATGACGAAATTCTGCAAACCAATTGTAAATAGTCTTTTTTGATAGTGATTCATTACCAAAAGTTGAACTAAGCGATTCGAGGCATTGTTATTAAGTAAGGCCTTTTTCTAAAATCGTAAAAAACTCATCCGTTTGTTCACAAAACTATTTTTTTTTTCAACGCTCACTGTAAATAAAACTACTCGTCCGATTTCTGTAACTGCTACTGTTTTAGTAATAACAGACATAAAATTTTACAACAGTGGTAATGCCACATCACAAAAGCGCCATATGCACTACCGTCAGAAAGTATTTGCCCACCTAGTTATTTCAGTCCCAAGACAACAAAAAACCAGATAATAATTTTTTTTTTTAATTTTAATGAATTATTATTTATTTTCACATTATTTATAGTCTAGAAAATCAGAAAAATATTCATGATTTTCCAGGATTTTTCTCATCTATGTGACCTCCTTTGTTTTTAATTAGCGCTTTACAGAGTTTCGGCATTCTGTCCAGTAGTTTCTTCTGTTACTTTAACCCATTCTACTTGTAAAAGTTCCCACAAGTAATTTTCTGATGTTGGATTGAGTTTTCGAACACGCCTGTCCAAATGGTCCCACAGCAATTCGATGCGGTTCATTTCGGGTCATTGTAGAGGCCAAGTCATCACTTCCAGGACGTCATCGGATTTCCATTGGTCCAAAAGTTCTCTAATTTGTTTAGCAGAAAGTTTAGGGTCGTTGTCAAGCTGAAAAATAAATTTCTCCTAAAAAATATCTCTGCATTTGAGTTATCAAAATTTCCTGATACTGTTATTTTCGCATGATTCCTTCTATCCTAAAGATTTTTCCAACTTTACCGTTACCAAAACAACCCTAAACCATTACTGAACCTCCACCATGTTTTACTGTAGGCAACTGACAGGCTTCCAACTTCCTCTCTCCAGCTGACCGCCGCACGTAAACTCGTCGATTTGAACCGAAAATTTCGAATTTAGATTCGTCACTCCCAAGGACGGAATTCCATTGTTCTGATGTCCAATTTTTATGTTCTCGGGCCCATTCTAATCGTTTGCGTTTATTTACTTGCCTAAGAAGTGGTTTCCTCACTGCAACTCTCCCATGTAGTCCATCTTCTGCTAACCTGTTCTTCACGGTTCTCACGAATTTAGATTGACCCGTGATTTCTGGTATGATTAGGCGGCGATTACGTCTGCTAGACATTGTTATAGCTCTGTCTTCAGCGGGAGTCGTTTTTCGAGGCCTTCCTGAACGTTTTTGGTTGGGAATTCCATGTCCCGCAGAAAATTTTTTTACGATGTAGTCCACCGCATCCGCATATCACTCGCGATTTGTCGACTCGAGTGACCATTTTGATGTCTCGCAATTATCAGAGCCCGATTTTCAATGGAAACTTCTTTCGTTTCTGGCATTTTCACAAAACAATTGAGCCTGTATCAGTGACAAAGTACTGTTTGCGAATGGTTAATTTCCAAAAGGGCAATGGTATTTATAACATAGTTTTTATCATAAATGTCACTAGCAATTTCCACAATCTCTAGAAACTTGAAATAAGTTCTTACTTCAACTGGAATTCTCAGAAATCGCCTCAAAACGATTATCATGCAAAACTTGGAAATATGTTCTAATTAGTTTTTAATTTGTGATTTCACCAAAAAGGCTTATCTAAACAATTTTATGATGGACACTTGTTAAGAACAATTAAATTTACCTAATGTAATAAAAGGGTTTAATTAGATATTAAATTTTAGCAGTTACATTGAAATTTCTAGGTGGGCAAATACTTTCTACCGATAATGTAGTAGTCGTTTGTAAAACCTCGTAAAAGAATACATAATTTTTTAATAACCACTAAATAGACCTCAAACTGGTTCGTGTTATATATTATTTTAATAAGGTCATAACTTAGTGACCTCAAATTGCAAACGATCTGAAAATAAACTCGACTAGAGAAACAATAATATTCATGTAAATAAGGTCAAGTGCAAACAAGTGAATCAGTTTTCCAGACTGACAATATAATATTCGTTTCGGATGATTTTTATCGTTTTTATTGCTTCAATTATTTAGGTACTTTTAGTTCAATTCATATCAGTAATTTTGATCTTTTAAAATGTATATCACGTAAGTGAAAAGGAGGTATGGATTATTTGCGACTGAACGGGTTCAGTAACCGAGTATCTACTAAGATCCGGATGAGCCGATTCTCTCATTAATTCTAAATCGAATCACGGGTGCATCTATAGCACAGGGGAACAGCTGTTTTGGTGTCGAGGTTTTTTGAGCTGCTTCTATATCAATTTGATGTCCTGAATTCAAATAACATATTCATTTGTACCTAGGAGCTCAAATTTTTAAGATATACAATTTTAGAGAAATATAAGTTACATTATTTGTAACTCAAATCCGTAAGTGTAGTAAACAAAAGTAGATACGAAATTTTTATTTTAGTTATACAAAATACAATATTATGTCGTACTTACAAACAAAAAAAAAAAAACATTGAAGAAATGAAATAGTCACTCAACACTTGGAAAGCTTCTTTTCCGCGACATTCTTGAATGTTTTTTTTAAACAGTCCCTTTTTAAACTCCAGCAGTAATCTGCCATCATGTGCATGTCCCATCTTCCTTGGTAGCGGTCCCCCATAACTTTAATATCTTGGTGAAATCTTTCACCTTGTTCCTCACTCATGTCTCCTAAATTTTCTGGAAAACGGTCTAAGTGGCTGTGTAAATAGTGTATTTTAATACTCATATTGCACCCTAAGGATTTGAAACTATTAAGCATCTTGTTAACCATTTCAACATAGTTTTGAGCTTTATGTTTGCCTAGAAAATTTTCTACAACTGCAACAAATGATGTCCAAGCTTCTCGTTCAACTTGATTCATTGAATTTATGAAGGCAGGATCCTTAATTAATTGTCTTATTTGTGGGCCGTCAAATATCCCTGCTTTGAGTTTTTCTGTGCTCAACTGATGCATTTTTACCCCTATATATGCAAAACAAGACCCATTCTTATCAAGAGCCTTTACAAATTGCTTCATTAAGCCCAACTTTATATGTAACGGAGGAAGTATGATTTTTTCTCTTTCAACCAAAGCGTCGTTAATGACATTCTTTCCCCAACGTCCATGTTTTCTCTCTGAGGCCAATCTTTTCTAACCCAGTAGTGTGTTTTGTCCCTACTATCCCAGAGGCACAAGAAACACGGATATTTCGTGTAACCACTTTGCTGCCCAAGAAGAAAGTTTACCATTTTTAAGTCTACACAAATCATCCATTGATGTTCGTAATATTTTATCTTCTGCAAGACCAAAGCTATGATATTATATTCTTCTTTCAGTTTCGTTGAGTGAGCTAGTGGTATTGAACCATATTTATTCCCATTATGTAGAAGGACACATTTTAAACTTCGCTTTGAACTGTCAATAAATAGGCGCCAATCATCTGGAATATATTCCCATTTCTTTCATGAGTCCCCTAATTTCGTAACAAAATACAAGATTGTCTTCTTGAGAAAAGAATGGTAGCAGATCTTTTTCTCTTGTACGGTAAAAGGTAATTTTGGTTCCTTGTTCCAGTAAATTTTTGTCGTTCAACCTAGAAGCCAGTACTTCAGAAGCTTTTTTCGATAAATTGAGATCCCTGGTGAGATCATTTAATTCATTTTGATTGAAGCGTTGAGGAACTGATGACGTCCCCTCATAGTCACTGTTAGTTTCATTAGCATCAGGATCATCAGGATTTATTAGCATCAGAACTTTTATTAGCATCAGAACTTTTATTAGCATCAGAAGAGCGATCAGAGGGAAAATATTCGTCATCAGAGATATGTGGTAGCTGATGAAATGTTGGAATCGGTATTTCATCTGAGTGCCGGATAGGGCGTATTGCCGAGTCTAAATTGGGATAAGTCCACTTACTGCGGTTATTTCGATTGATTCCATTAGTATTTACTAAACAGAAATAACAATCATTGAAGTGGTTTTTTGGTTCTCTCCAAACCATTGGTACGCCGAATTTTAGACTGTTTCTTTTCCCGGTAGTCCACTCCCGTAAATGCTCTGTACAAGTTTTACATACGAGATGCGGGGCCCACGTTTTGTCCTGATCACCAAGCTTAACTCCAAAGTATCCAAGATACGCTCGCTTTACAAAGTCAGTAATAGTTTGTCTGTTTTGTTGAAACATGTATTCTCCGCATATATAGCAAAACACATCAGGTTGATTTACACAACTTCTTCTTGAACTGGAACCTGAACTCATTTTAATTCTGTTCAATAACACAAAAACACTCTTTTCTTAACATAAAATAACACGCGGAATTCGATCTACTCTCATTAGTAAGAACGCACAAACTGACGAGACTTACCCGAGTTAGGTGATTAAAAGGGTCAGTTCAGGTACCTGATAGGCAATGGTTCCACTATTTATAGATTTACCTGGAATTTACTCAATTACAGACTGACAATAAAACCATTGTACCTACATTAATGAATATATAATAATTTTAGAACTCTCATAAATGAATATACTGAATAAAAACCACATTGGTAGATAAGTTGATGTATCTAAAAAAGTAGAGCTGATAGAGAAAAACGGATTGCATGTATAGATTTAGCGTCCCAAATATAGTTAAAATCAGCTCTAAAATCCCAGGCACCAAAACAAAAATATTTTTTTGTTGCCCTGTGTAGTCGGTGAAGTAAGAACGTGTCGCCTATAACTGGTAGTCAGTTAAATAAATTTCTTTTTTGAGGTTATTGTTGGCACGAGATTCATTGCTAACCCTATTTATGGTTAAATAGCACATTCTTGAACATGAGCGCTGGATACGCTTTGCGCTTCAAGGCTGTATTCATGTCATCCAAAAGGTCCGAAAATGAGGCCTACAGCGGCTGCTAAGTATATGGGCAAGTCGAGGGCATTCGCTAGTAAGTAACGATACTTTCAGTTAAAAATGTTTATGATCTACCAGAACGGGATTCGGGAGGAAAAGTGTCGGACAACGCCGAAAAAATGATTTATTAGCATGTTTTACCGAAAACCCCAATTAACTTTGCTCCAAGAGGCGCAAGAATTAAAGCAGAAAGATTTAGATATATCGTATAAAACGATTCGTACCTTTCTCCGAGGTCGTTATTCGAGATCTGGAATAAATAAGACCGCAAGTCCCAAGTTTTTTTTTTTTTTATGGGACTAGCACACGTGCTGCAGGGAAGTCCCTAAAGCGCTCCAGGAGCGGCATGTGTGCGGAAAAAGTGATTCACGTTGTTCTTGAATCGCTGTAAATTGTACTCGTTCGGAAACGGAGTCCTAAGCAAATTATTCCAAAGGGATGATGTTCTCCATATAAGAGACTGCTTGAAAAGCGTTTGTACGCGGAGTAACAAGATGAACCTCATATGGATGTGAAGCGCCAGCGCGACGTGTATTTCTAACATGCACCGCTTTGGGAGGAATTAAGCGGGCTACATCCTTCGAACACTTTCCATGAAAATACTTGTTAAAACAGACTCAAGTCGCCAACCGTTCTTCGATGTTCCAGAGAATCAATGCCGCCGGTCAGTTCCGGGTCTCCAATCAGACGAACAGCTCTTCTCTGAACAGAATCCAACAAATGCAGTGTATGTTTGGGAGCGGAGCCCCAAATATGGGTCCTACGCGTCTGCCCAAGTTATTTTTGAAAAATTTAGGCCTTAATTAATAAAATATCACTCTTGTTCCCGGACAAGCTAAGGCATTTTCAAAGTTCTAAAAAAAAAAAACCGAAATTCTGATAGTATAAGTTTTACATAAAGTTCGTACCGAATGACTGAAATTTTTATTTTTTCGGCCCGTAGAATCCGAATTTGCCATTCTCGAGGCCCCATAGTGTTCGGGCCTTTCGCCATGAGCCCGAGAAAAAGCATTTTTTTATGCAATTTCTAGGACAGTCTATCTATTGGCAGGGTAAATTGGCCATTTTCATATGTAATAGAATTCGGAATAACTAGTCTCAACGAACAAAATCGTTCGGGTCTATTTCTATGGACCCAGTTAGGCCCAAACTGGTATTTGTTTGTAATACCAGCTTTTGGCATCAAAATGAAGATTTCCGGATTCTTCAAGTATAATTTCGTTCGAAAAGGGTTAATTTCCTATTTTCTATGAAATATTATGCCGATAGTTGCAAGAAATTCATACTTGATTTTTATTTTTGGAGCGCTATTAGAAATTCAAATAAAATGCTTTTAAATTCTAGTATAAATTAAAAAAAAAATCAAATAAATTAATACTTGGAAAATCAAGTAAATGTTTGAAAATTTCGATTAAACGCGTGAAAAAAGTTTGTTCACAGTATATTAAATATTTTCCAGCTTATTTTCTATAATAAAAATGTACACAAAAAAATTTAAAAATACTTACCGACCTTAGTCGGTAAAACTAGCATTTAAGTATTAGCAGAATCATTTGTAAAGTGTCTCTTTGATACATATTGATTGGTTCAATATTTAATTGTAAGATATCCCTATCAACATAGTGGTTGTTATAAATACGCTAAAACCTTGTTAGGGAGTGTTGAATCTTAAATTTCTGCGTTGATAAGGCAAATTAAATAAAGAAAAATTCAAACATCAAATAAAACATTAGTGAATTTAAATAAAAACTGGAATTCGAAGATCTTTTTTATCAGTGTGAGGTAATGACTTATAAGTTTGTCTTTGTTGTACAGAATTTTTTTCTGAACTGCTGGGTTCCAAATAACAGATGCAAAGAACAGTCTACGGTGAAGGAATACAGAGTGTAAACTGAGAACAGTTTTTTGAGTTTCTAAACTTTTTGAAAGTCCTTCAAATAAATCCTACCATTCTGCTAAGTGCATTAATAATTTTTATCAAAATGTTCGTGAAAAGACCCCTTAGAATCCAGTATTACACCCAGATTTTTTATTAAATTAATTTTTATTAAGGTAGCATTATTAATATGGTAAGAATATTCAGTAATATTATAGATTATGAGGGCGACCCGAAATTTTGACCTATCTGACTAACCGTCTGCCTAGTTGTTCATTCTATCGGGCGAGTCGAATAAAAACCTTTAACGTTGATTTTGCGGGCTCCGTGCCCTGGAATGCCCAGATAAGACCCAAAATGATACATTCAAAAATGGACTGTCGTTTAACCACTTGATTTAAGTACCATAGCATTTGTTGATATTAAAAAAATCGAGATCGGATCCAGCTTTAGGGCCCGAAAAACGTTGATCTAAAAATAGACTGTCAATTTATTGATTTTGTATGGTTAAAAATTAATAAATTTAGTTTGTTCTTGATAGAATAAGAGGAAACCTGCAAAAGGCAGACGCCGCCAATACCTGAGGATGAAGCTGGACCCGCTTTTTCCAGCCAAAAACGATATTTTTCGAGTTTTTCAGCGGGTCCAGCTCCGTTCTCCGGTATTGGCGGCGTTTACCTTTTTTTTTTTTTTATGGGTCTAGCTCACGTGCTGCAGGGAAGTCCCTAAAGCGCTCCAGGAGCGGCACGAGTGCGGAAAAAAAAGCGATTCACGTTGTTCTTGAATCGCTGTAAATTGTACTCGGTGGGAAACACAGCGCTACAGCAGCTTTTGCAGGTTCCCTCTTATTTTACCAAGAACAAACTAAATTTATTGATTTTATATGGTGCTCGACTTTTTTAGTGTCAACAAATGTTATGGTTCTTGATTCAAGTGGATAAACGACAGTCCACTTTTGGATATTTTGGGCCTTATCTGAGCATTCCAGGGCACGGGGGACGCAAAATCAACGTTAAAGGCTTTTATTCGACTCGCCCGATGGAATGAACAACTAGGTTGACAGTTCAAAATTTCGGATCGCCCTCTTGGTCTGCTAGAATTAGTGCTGGTGTTATACGACATGAGTAAAAATCCCAAGACTTTCAAAGAACAGTGTTTTTGCCGAAAATCCATTTTAGTCTTCAATATAGTTTCTTTCAAGAGCGATATACTTATTCCAGTGATCTTCCAACATGTAGACACCTTTCATCAATCTCTTTCCCTGGAACCACCTTTTCAAATTTGGAAAGCGGTAATAATCACTAGGGGTCAGATCTGGTGAAACGGCGGATAAAGAAACAATTCATAACCTAATTGGTCCAATTTCACAATCGATTGTATGGACTTGTGAGCTGGTGCATTATCATGGTGAAAAAACACTTTTTCTTCGCTAAATGCAGCCTTTTTTCTTGGTTTCACCATTCAAACGTTCAATAAACGCAATAGTCTCTGGCGATTTTTCGCCCCTCTTCTCAAGAGGGGTCGATCAGGATTATCCGTTGCGCATCCCAAAAAATAGTTGCTAAAAATCTTCCCAGCTGATGTTTTTGTTTTTAGACGCTTCGGTTGGCTTTCATGCGTTCCAGCCATACTGAATTGACCGAGTCAAGCGTGTAGTGGGGGTTCCAATATTGTCCATTATTACGAAGCGACGCAAAAATTCCTTTAGATTACGCCGAAACAGTGTCAAGCGTTGCTGTTTTTGATCAATCGTGAGAGTGCGCGGCATCCATTGGCCACATAGCGTTTTCATATGCAAATATTCATGCAAGATATACCTCACGCGTTCTGTTGATATCTTCACGATGTCGGCTATCTCTCTTACTCTCACTTTGCGGTCATTCAGAAAAATATGCTGGATTTTTTTATGTTTTTGAGGATGACCGCCTCATTTGGACGTCCGAAACGTGATGCATCATCAGTGCTTGTACGACTGCATTTAAGTTCACTAAACCACCGATATGTAGTTACTTTCGCCGGAGTAAAAGCAATGTTTAATCAACACACCAAATTATTTTTGTTTCATTCTTTAACAAAAATCAAAAGTAACGTCACACAAGCAGCTGTAACTAGCCAGCTTATAGACAACATAGCATGACAAGTTTACACAAATCTTCTGAGAGTTGACACTAACTGAAAAATCATATGGTTTTCTTGTTTGTGCTGCCATCTCTCGGAAAGTCCAGGGGTTTTTTACCCCACATAGTAGTAGAGCTCCTCGCTATATTTAAAGATCAGCAATTGTCAGCACAATACTGAAAAAAAACAGCTACTATGGTAATTTGGGCAGTGAAAATCATTACAGATGCTCAAGTCAGTTCAGTGTAGTAGTAGTAGTAGTAACAGCATAGTTGATTTTCATAATTGTTTGCGTTAAATTAGGATTAGTTCTAGTTTAATAAAAAATTTGGACAATGTGCTGCAAAATCGTAATCTTTCCCGAAAGTTCGTAGTTACGTACGTGACTGGTTGCATTTTAAGACCTTTCAGGCCAAATCTTTTAGAATAATTTAAGATAATACTTAAATACTAATTGTAAGTGGTACTGATAAGCAGTTCACTGTTTACAAGTAATAAATTTAAGTAAATAATAAACATTTTAGCACTTTTACTACATTAAAATAATAATTTATATTTACGTCTTGTTTTTTCGCGCACTAACAAAAAAAAATTTTTTAATTATTAGGAAACTTTATAACTGGATGACTTAAGATTAAAAAAATCAACTTAAAGAGTTGGATAAACCTGGGCTCTGCCAAAAAGTAAGTTTATTTAAAAAAAAATATGTATTTTAAAAGTTATTAAGAGAATAGTACAAAAGAATGGCGATTATTTATTTTTTAGTGTACTTTAAATTATAAGAAAAATTGGTTCTAAATATGTTTTGTTATTTTTTCTGTTTTTATTATATTATTTTTTATCGATGAAAACTATGGCGCCTCCTTATCTACAGGATCACTTCACAAAAAATAATCCAATCTGCAAAATTAAAAAATTAAAGTCCGTTTGTTTGGAGTTGGGTCATAAACATTAAAATATTTAATAAAAGACTGTTTTTAGTCCATTTCCACTGGTTTATTTAAATTGCGATGACGCGTTTCGCTGTCGATGCAGCTTCTTCAGATCTACATTTTACACTGTCAAGTTAGGTTTAATATTCACAGTTTTATATAATTTCTTAATTATAATATTACACCTAATTAAATTACATTGATAGTATTGGAAAATCCACACAGATTTGGAGTTAAGAGAATAAATTCAATAATGGTGAATTACTTAAATCTACCTGGTCGTTGAGTAAAGTACCTGTAGTCCTTAATCGATTTATTTGCATTGTCTCTAAAAGGTTTAGTTTTAAACCTTTTTGTTGGGGGTGTAAAATTTTGAAATTCTTGTTAAATGTGTGGGGTTTATCCCCTGATTTATTGTCTGTATTGATTTGTGGTTTGTAGTTTTTAAGATATTTCCCTATAGTATTGTTAGTCTTGTAAGCTATGTTGATATTTTTTTGATTTAAAAATTTCCCCAGTTTTTCCGTTGGCTTGCCGAAATAGGTTAAGCATTTAAAAGTGGTATTTCTGTCCTTAAAACGTGGGTATGTTTCTGAAATTGCCTTGTTTCTAAGTTTTTTCTTAACGATACTATTGATTAAAGTAACCGAATAACCGTTGTTAACGGCTAATTGTTTTATGTGGTTTAATTCTTTAGTAAAATTTTCTTCTGATAAGGGGATATTAGTTAGTCTATGTATCAAACTATGATAAGCGGCAAGTTTATGATGGTTAGGGTGGTGAGAACTATTGTGAATTGTGGTATCTGTATGACAAGGTTTGTGATATATTGCAAATTCATGTTTTTTCATGGCTTTACTGATTGTTAAGTCTAGGAAATTGATTTTCCCTTCGACTTCTTCTTCCATGCGCCCCCCTTGTAACACTGATATTTCTATGTAAAGAATTAATATACTGTAAAAAGTGAGTTAATTGTCTGTCCGTACCTGTAAAGCATACAATTATATCGTCTACGTATCGATACCAGTATAGACAATTATTACTGTTGTTCTTATGGTTGTTAAATATCATTGTTTCAATACTGACCATGAAAATTTCGGCAAGTAATGGACCTAATGGACTCCCATAATTAACCTTCCTTACTATTGTAGAATGTATTGTTAAATGAAAAATAATTTTGTCTTAGGCAAGTTCTTAATAAATTAATTATGTCCATTTTTATAACTTCATTTACTTTGTTTTTTGTTAATAGGTTCTCTATTAAAATTATTGTTTCGTCTGGATGAACACTTGGAAATAAGTTTTTGACATCGAAAGAGACTAATTTAGAATTATCTGGTATTGTTATATTCTTAACTTTATTCACGAGTTCGTATGAGTTTTTGATACTATATTTAGGTTCAAATTTGGTATGATATTTGATTAAATCAATTAAAAAGGATGACTTCTTATATGCTGGAGCAGACATGTAGGAAACAACTGGTCTGATTGGGTGGTCAAGTTTGTGTAGTTTTATGAGTGAATAAAGTTGTGGGATTTGGGGATCACCATTATTGAATTTATTCTCTTAACTCCAAATCTGTGTGGATTTTCCAATACTATCAATGTAATTTAATTAGGTGTAATATTATAATTAAGAAATTATATAAAACTGTGAATATTAAACCTAACTTGACAGTGTAAAATGTAGATCTGAAGAAGCTGCATCGACAGCGAAACGCGTCATCGCAATTTAAATAAACCAGTGGAAATTGACTAAAAACAGTCTTTTATTATATATTTATAATGAATTTCCATCAAGTAGAAGCTACAACAATCCAAAATTAAAATATTATAAACTATAAGCTTGCGAAATTTCTCTACCAATTATTAGCATTTTTTTTTAATCACCTTTATTTTCTATCTCTATATAACAGGTCTTTTTCTAAAAAAATATTTTATTACGTACCTTCTAAACTTTACAATGAGCTATATAAATCAACGCATTTTAAGTTTATTTTAATCTATAAATTATGAAACTAAAAGTCTTATTTGTATGATAAAGGCCTAAACGAGTACAATTAACAATTCTTAAGAACTAGAAATCTACAGTGTTATAAAGCTTAATGACAATAGGTACAATAAGATAATTTGGGATTTTAGCAGTTATTGGGGTTGATACCGAGTTGCGGTAAGGGTCGGTAAAAGGCAATGAAAAGTCCGAGTTGCGGTACAGACCTTTTTCGAACCCAAAATTGACAGCCGAGTTGCGGTCCGTCACAGAGAGGTATAGAGCTATAAGTATGCAAGTTATGTGTGAAAATTAAAGCAAAAGACATATTTCAGTAATTACTATATTTGTAAGACATGCATTTGACAAACGTTACACCATCCGTTTCTTTATGTACCAGGTATACAAGTACGAAATGCGAATTTCAGACAACAGATGGTGCACCAATGCAGTTTGTGCTATAAAGATTTGACACTGCGCCATTTTGTTGTGCTGAGCAGCGCTTTGGTTCGTACGAAGATGTGAAAAAATGGCTCGATGAATGGTTTGCAGCAAAAGGCGTACACCCGGTATGGGCAAGTCGTGGGCATTCGTTAGCCAGTGAGTAAAAACGATACCACAGTACGCGTAAAGCACAGTAGCCAATGCCCGACTCGAGGAGTTCGAGTTTGTAATGATCACGTGACCTGTCGCCATATTGCTGGTATAATACCCGAGAGTTCTTGAAATATTCAAATTTCTTTTTTCGAGAAAAATCCTATTCTGTAGAATAAACATTAATTTTGCAGATTGAAAGGAAGAAAAAAACGAAAAAGTTTTTTTAGAAACATTTTTTTATCAAGTTCTTATTAAAACAGATATACAAAACACAGGGGAAAAGGCAAAAGATACAATTGACTTAAACCCTTTTTGCACGTTATTCATTGAAATATCTCATTGTGACCCACAAATAACCATTATTATTAGCAGCAAAAAATTTTTAATACTGACTGAGATGGAAAATTCACTCGTTCATAAATTTTGGAAATACCAGTCAACGCCATTAAATTTTCTGCTCGTATCATTATTAGTAATATTAATTTAACTATATTTTTTTAATTAGTTCTTCTTATAATTTTTAAATTACTGTTTTCTAATCGTCTTTCTTTCTTTTATTTAAGGTTATCCATGTGCAAACGGTGAGTACTTTTGAAAATTGGCTTTCTGTTTTGTGTTGTCCGAGTCCAATCATCTCATTTTTTCGCTTGTAAATATCCCATAATTTAATAATATTTCGTATTAAATTAAATATGTATTTAGCTTTACGTATAGCAAAAGTTCCAACAAGTAAAATTTAAAAAAACAAAATAGTACAAACGTTTTTTGTTTTCATTTTAATTTTTTAGAAGCTTATTGAAGCTAGTTTTTCACATTACTGCATGTTAACTACTACATACATAAGATGCCGGAAACGTCTGCAACATCGTGAATATCAAACTCTGCTTTATTCTCATAAATATAAAAAACTTTACGTTTGTTTCAGGCAACAGCCTTTATAAAGACTGCACTATTAATATACAGTCTGTCAAGTAAGAAGTGGCCGCGATAATTCATTTTTGGTAGATGAAATTCCAGCGATTCAACAAAAAATCGGTAGAAGGAACTTTAGTCTACGGCGTATTTTAGTAAAAGTGTCAGTCTATTTCGAACTTTTGTCGAAATCACGTAAAATCCAAAATGAGTCTCTTGGTTGCTCGTTGGTTCGAGGCAATCTTTGTTAATTCCCATCCAAAGAGGTCTAAAATGACACTGCCGCTAAATACATTAAAAAGTCCGTGTCATTGTGTTGGGTAAATCATTTTAACGAGACGAAAAATGTTGACGATTTGCCAAAACGTGGCTTGGTAGGCAGTCAGAGTCGAAAAACGAATCGTCTCTTTGTTTTCACGGGATCCAAAATTGACGCTGCGTCAAGGAGCGGCAAAATTTAAAAAATCGGGTTTGAATGTGTCCCATGAGACCATTCAACAACACTGCACTGATTTAGTCGTTACCTGATGGAGATCCATAATAACGAGGAATAAAAATTTAAACAGTTGTTTAAGATTACCACTTATGTTTATTATATTATTGATGACAATTGTTTCGACACACTGTGTCTTCTTCTGGAGCACGATGTAAATTAACTAACAAAGTATGTTACAGAATATATAGTTTACCTAATTCCAAGTACTAAATTCATTAACAATATTTACCTTATTACCTAGAACAAGTTCAATTCGGGGGTTTACGAATTATGCTGTGGCACAGAATAAAACGTATATAGGACAAACAGGCAGATCTTTTTATAAAAGAATAAAGGAACATAAACAAAGCTATAGACGCTAAACATTTAACAGATGAAAATCATACGTTCAATGAAGATTTCAAAATTTTGCATAATAGAAAGAAAGGAGTGGCCGGGTCGGATGCATAATACACAGAAGAATAAACAAACAGATAATAGATTGGGAAGCAGTATCCGAAAGAATACTCACCGTAGAACTGAAAAACGGCAAAGGAGAGATAATCACAGTGATAGCGGTATATGCGCCAGATCAAAATGAAAAGGCCGAACAAAAGGACACATTTTGGGAAGAATTGAGTGTAATAACGGAAGAAGGTAGAAGAAGGCTGTATATTGCCGGGGACTTTAATGCTAGAGTAAGCAGATAAGAAGAAACAATACAAAAACAACATCAATAGGACAACACGGTGAAGAACTTAGAAATAATAATGGAGAAAGGATACTAGACTATTGCCAAATACATGATCTCATCATAACAAATACATTTTACCAACATAGAGACATACATAAGTACACAAGGGTTCAACATACAAAGCAAGAGAGGTCAATTATAGACTATATACTGGTACAAAGGAGCAAAAGAAAATATGTGAAAAACGTAAGAATAAGAAGAGGAGCCGAAATATACAGTGATCATTACCTACTAGTAGGAATAATCAAAGAAAGGTTGCCTAAAGATGAAAGTCCAACAATAAGAAAATACAAATCAATAAGGACATATACACTAAGAAATGAAGAAATTATGATCAAATATCGACAAATAACTGAGGAGAAATTCGAAAAGGATACAGACAGAATATAAAAATATGCAAGTTTGGAAGAAAAGTGGAGTATCTTCAAGAATATAATCCTGGACGGGGCTACCAGAGTATGCGGAGTGTGCAACGCAAACAACAGTAAAAGACAAACAGCTTGGTGGAATGGTGATATACAAGAAGAATGGAAAAAATATCTCAAAACAAAAACACCTGAACAATATGAACTATATAAAGGAAAAGAGTTAAAGAGTTGGTAAGAAAAGCAAAGGAACAGTCATGGAAAGAATTCGGAGATAAAACGGAAGAAAATAGTAAAGAAAATCAAAAGCTATTCTACAGAGTTCTTAAATCATTCGGGAAGGACCAACCTATAACCGAATTATATGTAAAAAACAAAAACCAAGAAATCCTGACAACAGAGAAAGCAATAATGGAAAGATGGAAAGAATACTTTGAAGAACTATTGGGGGGTAATGAAGAAAAAGATAATGCAAATTATGAAGAATTGGAACAGCAAAATATGGAAGAAACAGAAGATAGGGAACAAATAGAATGGAAAGAGTTGGAGGAAGTTATAAGAAAATTGAAAAAATGGAAAAGTCTCAGGCAGCGATAGGATAATGTCTGAATGATTAAAAAAGAAAGTAATAGAACCACAACTATCGGAATCGCAAAGTGGATTTAGACCAGCAAGAAGTACACAAGACCACATATTTACACTGAAACAGATTATCGAAAAAAAAATCAAAAACAAAATATGAGTCTACATCTGGCTTTCATAGACTTAAAAATAGCATTTGACAGTGTACCGAGGAATAAAGTGTGGAAAAGCCTAGAAAAAAAGGGAATAAACAAAAAGACAATAAGAATAATAAAGAGAATATACAGCAACAATGTGCAATATGTAATAAAAAACAACATGAAGTCGGAGGGATTTACAACACAGGAAGGTTTGAGGCAAGGAGGAAGCTTGAGCCCAACATTATTCACTGTATACATGGATGAAGTAATCAAGAAATGCGAAATCAAAGTGAAAAGAATGACAATAGGATACTGGAAGCTGAAAAGAATAGAAGTATCTGAAGCGGCTTTTGCTGATTTTATTGTGCTGGTTGCAAAAAATGAGAGACAATTACAGGGAAACCTCGATATTTGGAATAAAGCGTTTAAGAAAAGAAGGTATGATAATTAATATAGATAAAACAAAAGTAATAACAATGGAAAACCAACAAACAAACATTTACATAGAAGGGAATAAAATACAACAAGTGGAACAATATAAGTATCTGGGAGTGATAATGGATGAAACTGGAAAACAAGACAAAGAAATTGATGGAAGAATCGAAAGGCGACTGGACAACTTACTGAGGTAATTGCGCCGTTGTTAGCACACCAAAGAATACATTGATGGAAAAAAAATGTTTTCGAAATACATTTTTTCAAGAATACTAGCGGTCACGTTCTTACTTGACAAACTGTACCAAGGGGAGATACAAAAATTTAAGTTATATATTTCAGTAATGCCACTGATAAGCGTAATAAAGTTTTTTTATGGATCTAGCACACGTGCTGCAGGGAAGTCCCTAAAGCGCTACAGGAGCGACACGTGTGCGGAAAAAGCAATTCACGTTGTTCTTGAATCGCTGTAAATTGTACTCGGTGGGAAACACAGTCCTGGGCAAATTATTCCAAAGGGATGATGTTCTCCATATAAAAGACTGCTTCAAAAGCGTTGTACGAGGAGTAACAAGCTGAACCCAAATTAACGGCCAACAAATTAAGTGACGATGCCCTGACATAACTATGTCGGGTTCAGCAACGTTAACTTTTCTAGAAAAACTGCCGCCTGGGTTTTTTGTAGCGTTAAATTCCACTTGATTACTGTCACCCCAAGATAGAATTTCTTTCAGGTGTTTGTTGATTAGAATGACTTCCTGCTGTCTGCGGATATTCGTCTAAGTAGCCGATGTCCGAGCCTTGGGGCACACCGGCGTTGATAGTGAAGGTGTTAGAAAGAAATCCGTCAACTGCCACTCTGAGGAAATATGAGAGCCACAAACAGAACTGCTCAGTCATCCCATAAGAGCGTAGCTTAGCCGATAGTCCATCGTGCCAAACCCGGTCGAATGCCTTGGATATGTCAAGAGCAACCGCTCGAGATTCTCCAAAGTTTTCAATTGCGTTGTTCCAAACATGTGTTTACATAAGTCAGAAGATCTCCTGTTGATCTGTGTTTACGAAAGCCATATTGGTGATCGCTAACAGTGTTGAATCCTGCAAGATATTTTAGAAGATGCTGATTGATAGCCTTTTCCACGACTTTCGATTTTATTGAAAGCAGTGCGACTAGTCGGTAGTTATTTGGCAAGGGCTTCTTGCCTTTTTTATGTATCGGCTAAACTGTGGCACATTTCCAGCAGGAAGGAAATAATATTCCCTTTCTGTGAGATAGGTTGAAAAGTCTACAGGAAACTGGTGTTAGTTCCCTCTCACAGTTTTTGAGAACTATGTCAGGTATTCCGTCAGCGCCAGATGCTTTTTTGGTGTCTAGCTTCTAGTTAAGAATAAAGCTATTGATTTGAAGTATGTTCTTCTCCTTTCTGAAAATTTACGTCCGTGCACTCTAAAACTGCCATAAATAGAAAAAGTATTATTTTATGCCTCTTCTAGTCATTTTTAACAGTAGTAACGTAAAAAATTAATTGTGTTTTGACTCTCACAAATTTAAACAAAACAATCATAATTGTTGAAAAAAATTTGGCTACATTGCCAAATAATATTGTATGAAAAATATTGCGATATAATGATGACCTACTTTTAATTACCAAAATAAAATGATAAAAGCTTTTTGTGTTACTTAAGTTTTTAGGTCGATGGATATAGATAATTAATTAGGTGTATAAACAATCTAAAGTGGATACCTCTGCTGTATGATTTTTATATAAGGATCAATGTAATATTGGGGGCAAACTGATGTCCTTGGCTTATGGTTTTTAAATAAAATTTTATTTTTATTTCATTACAGGTGTAAAATTGCAACCTGTTTCACCATGAAATTATTATTTTTTATTTATATTATATACGAGGGTGGATCAAATATAAACGAGACTTTCTGTACTGAGCGCTTAGTATCGTTCGAAGCGGGCCGCCGCTTCTAGCAATGTTAGTTGGGTTTCTTAGAAATGGGGGAAAACGATCGCCGAGTGCATTCAGTAGTGCAGCTCACGATGTTGGAGTAGGGATGCAAACATCGTACTGTAAAACATCGATGTATCGATGCTTTTAAAAAGACATCGATGTCGAAAAAAAACATCACCTCGAAAACATCGATTAATTCTTTTTTTTTTTTTTTTTTTTATGGGTCTAGCACACGTGCTACAGGGAAGTCCCTAAAGCGCTACAGGAGCGACACGTGTGCGGAGAAAGCGATTCACGTTGTTCTTGAATCGCTGTAGATTGTACTCGATGGGAAACACAGTCCTGGGTAAACCATTCCAAAGGTATGATGTTCTCCATATAAAAGACTGCTTGAAAAGCGTTGTACGAGGAGTAACAAGCTGAACCTCATACGGATGTGAAGCATTAGCGCGACGCGTACCTCTAATATGCACCGCTCTGGGAGGAATTAAACGGGCCACATCCTTCGAACACTTTCCATGAAAGTACTTGTAGAATAGGCTCAAGTCGCCAACCGTTCTTCGATGTTCCAGCGAATCAAGGCCGTCGGTCAGTTCCGGGTGTCCAATCAGACGAACAGCTCTTCTCTGGATAGAATCCAACAAATGCAGTGTATGTTTGGGAGCGGAGCTCCAAACATGGGAGCAGTATTCCATAGTTGGTCGAATTTGAGCTTTGTAAAGAATTAACAGTTGTTGTGGAGTGTAAAGCTTTCTGGTTCGAAACAATATTCCTAACTTTTGAGAAGCTCTTCTTGCTATGCCTGCAACATGTTCATGCCAGGACATATTTGCTCCCAAATTAACGCCTAACAGATTGAGTGACGATGTTAGAGAGATGGAGCGCCCCGACATAACTATGTCGGGTTCTGCAACGTTAACTTTTTTAGAAAAAACTGCCGCCTGGGTTTTTGTAGCGTTAAATTCCACTTGGTTACTGTCACCCCAAGATAGAATTTCTTCCAGGTCTTTGTTAAGTTGAATGACTTCCTGCTGTCTGCGGATATTCGTCTGAGTAGTCGATGTCCGAGCGTTCAAAGTGAATGAAGAGATAAGTGTACTGTCATCTGCAAAGCTGTAGATTGGATTCTCGGTCTTTTCCAGCAGATCGTTAATATAAATGAGGAAGAGAGTAGGAGACAGTATGGAACCTTGGGGCACACCGGCGTTGATAGTGAAGGTGTTAGAAAGAAATCCGTCAACTGCCACTCGTAAAGAACGCTCTCTGAGGAAACATGAGAGCCACAAACAGAACTTTTCAGACATACCACAAGAACGTAGCTTAGCCAACAGCCCATCGTGCCAAACACGGTCAAATGCCTTGGATATGTCAAGAGCAACCGCTCGGGATTCTCCAAAGTGTTCAATTGCGTTGTTCCAAATATGTGTTACATAAGTCAGAAGATCTCCTGTTGATCTATTTTTACGAAAGCCATATTGGTGATCACTAATAATGTTGAATCCTTCAAGATATTTAAGAAGATGCTGATTGATAGCCTTTTCCATGACTTTCGATATTATTGAGAGTATTCGGTCACGATGGGATCTGTTGGTGAACTATTCTTCAAGGCTTCTTTAAGCAATTTACCAGCGGTATCACTTTGCTGACAGTCATGTAAGATTCAGTGAAAATCTCTTTGGTTTCTATTTTGTATGATTTTAATAACTCGAATAATATACAGAGGGAGCTCCTGGACGGATGAACAATATTTCGCTTACAATAGAAGCTAATTGAATGAACCTCTCTAACATATAATAACAGGAGTTCCATCGCGTTTTCACATCGAGAATCCTTTTCTTTGCCTTTCCTTTAGAAGATCCGGCATCTGTCTGTTTTTTACGTAATTAGTGGCGTTAACGTTTGATATATTTAACAATTTCGTGCACTTTGCTGACCAAAGCTTCCGTAAACTTATCTGTCGCCTGAGTGACTGTTAAATTAATTGTGTGTGCGAAAGGAGGAATTATCTTTTTTGTCGTCAAACAAGCTTCTACTCAGTTTCATCATTGTACTGTCGTTATCCGTGACACAAGCAGAAACCCTCTTTATGCAAACTTTCCACTCGTTGTATGCTGTATGGCTCTTGTGTAGCTCAATTACTCCCAATGTCCCCACTCAGAAGCTATAATTTATCCAAAAAATGGATTGTTACTCCAAGAAATGATTTATTTGTTCCCAACATTTCAATACAAAAGCAACAAAACAACAGTATGTAACAATAAACTACTCACCTTTTTGTAAAATTACGATAAATCTGTCTGTTTTTTCACAAAAAGTCACCATATTTCTACAGAAAAACAATTTTACAGCACACACAACTACGGAGTAGACAAGCAAGCAGAATAAAACAACGAACAATTTGAACTCAGTTTTGTACTGAAATTTGTATGTTTTTAGTAAACTTTATTTATCCAAACTAGGATAGGAAAAGGGGTCTATGCCATACATCCAACTTCTGCAAAGTCGTTTGTAATTTATATTGCATTGTGATTGAATGATAATTAAATGAACTGGACGAAGAAAGTGAGTGAAACATTGAAATTATTGTTTATTCATTTATTAATAGGAAACAGTGCTATCTACCAATGTCATTTTTAACTAGTTAGAGAAATATTTCGTGGGTCAGTTAATATCGCTAACAATAGTTAAAGTCGTATTAAAATAAATGGAGCTATTTGAAATAGTGAGTATTTTCGCTAGACGTAAGAAACATCTCTTGAATTAACGTCGATGCATCGATGTTTTTCGATTTAAAACATCGATGGCAAACATCGATGGCAAACATCGATGTTTTTTGACTAAAACATCGATATATAATAAAAGACTGTTTTTAGTCAATTTCCACTGGTTTATTTAAATTGCGATGACGTGTTTCGCTGTCGAGAAGCTGCATCGACAGCGAAACGCGTCATCGCAATTTAAATAAACCAGTGTAAATAAACCAGTGGAAACTGACTAAAAACAGTCTTTTATTATACGAGGCTGGTTTGAAAAGTCCGTGCAAAGTCCGAGAGATGGCACCACCGGCGCGTATC
The DNA here is from genome assembly GCA_019049505.1 of Pachyrhynchus sulphureomaculatus. Taxonomy (NCBI): domain Eukaryota; kingdom Metazoa; phylum Arthropoda; class Insecta; order Coleoptera; family Curculionidae; genus Pachyrhynchus; species Pachyrhynchus sulphureomaculatus. The sequence continues at coordinate 228,500,336 of CM032447.1, read as the reverse complement.
GAGGTCATGTTTAGTTAATAGCATCTCTTGAATGAACGCACACCAAGTTTCAGCCATATTGGTCTATTTCTTTGTGTTTGGCATTCGTGTGGATCAAGGAAGTCGAGTGATTTTCAAGAAATGGACGAAAAAGAATTTCGTGTGGTGATTAAACATTCCTTCATGAAAGGCAAAACGCCTCAGGAGACTAAAGAGAAGCTTGATAAACATTATGGTGACTCTGCACCTTCGATTAGAACAGTTTATAAGTGAGTTCAAAATTTTCGGACTGGCCATATGGGCACAAGTGACGCTGAACGTTCTGGACGGCCTGTGGAGGTTACGACTCCAGAAATCATTGATCAAATCCATGATATGGTGATGGATGACAGAAGAGTTAAGGTGCGTGAGATTGCTAGTGCTGTGGGCATCTCGACTGAACGGGTACATAATATTTTGCATAAACATTTGGACATGAGAACGCTATCCGCAAGATGGGTGTCGCGATTGCTCACGCTTGACCAAAAACGGAATCGTGTGAAGTGTTGCAAGGATGGTTTGCAGCTGTTCCAGAAGAATCCGGAGGACTTTAAGCGTCGTTTCGTCACTGTGGATGAAACATGGATACATTACTATACTCCTGAGACCAAACAACAATCTAAACAATGGGTTACCAAGGGGGAATCTGCACCAAAAAAGGCGAAGACCGTTCCTTCGGCCGGAAAGGTTATGGCGACTGTCTTTTGGGATTCGCAAGGGATAATCCTCATCGACTATCTGGAAAAGGGTAAAACTATTACAGGTGAATATTATTCATCGTTATTGGACCGTTTGAAAACCGAGCTGCAAGAAAAACGCCCGCGATTGGCCCACAAGAAAATCCTTTTTCATCACGACAACGCACCAGCACACACCTCAGCAGTTGTGGTCGCAAAATTAATGGAAATAGGATTCCAACTCGTTTCACATCCCCCCTATTCTCCAGACTTTGCTCCCTCGGACTACTATTTGTTCCCCAATTTGAAGAAATGGCTGGCGGGACAAAGATTTTATTCAAACGAGGAGGTGATTGCAGACACTAATGGATATTTTGCAGACTTGGACAAATCCTATTATTCGGAAGGGATCAACAAACTAGAACATCGTTGGACGAAGTGTATAAGCCTAAAAGGAGACTATGTCGAAAAAAAAAAGGTTTACCCCAAACACATAAGTAGTTTTTATTTTTGCACGGACTTTTCAAACCAGCCTCGTATATTTATAATGAATTTCCATCAAGCAGAAGCTACAACCATCCAAAATTTAAAACATCGATGTATCGTTTGCATTCCTATGTCAGAACGAGACGTGCACCCTTCGATTGTGCAACGCGTCATTATTAAATTTCTTACTCGTGAAGCAGACCGAAATTCTGCGAAGATTGACGGCACATTTGGGGATCAAACACTGTCAAGACCTGGTTTGTTCGCCTGGCATAAGTAGTTCATGGGAGGCCGTAAAGAGGTCGAAAATGAGAGTTATGCATTGCAAGGTGCTTAAAACTGTTTTCTTTGACCGGCGTGGCGTTTTGCACATTAATTTTTTACACGAACGTTGCACCATCAATGCGGCGTACTACTGCAACATAACTCGCAAAAAATTGGGTAAAATGAGTTGGACCACACTTGCTCACCCTCCCTATAGCCCTGAACTATTGCCCTGCGATTTTCATCTCTTTGCGCCACTGAAAGAAGCGCTGCGCTGGAAAAAGTGCATTTCCAAAGCAGAAGATTATGTTGAAAAATGATATGTACTTGGTTTATTTGTTGTAGTAAATAAAAAAATGTAAAAAAATAAATCTCGTTTATATTTGATGCACCCTCGTAATTAATTAAAGGTAGGACTAGAAATTAACGCAAATAAAACCAAAATAATGAGTCCTCGAGACATTGACTGTTGCCAATCAATTGTTCGAAAACGTGCCTTCCTGCATATATTTAGGACACAAGATCTAATTGGGAAAAGAAAACCAAGATACGGAAATCTCCACACACACACAAGTGTTGGATGGGCAGCATTCGGTAAACTGGGACTTATAACGAAATTACCATTTATCCCAATAAATCTTAAAAGGAAAATCGTTAATAGTTACATAATGCCTGTTCTCACTTATGGTCTAGAAACCGAACTAACCTGAACTAACTCGCAAGTCGGCTAACAAGCTCCAATTCACTCAAAGAGCAATGTTTGGAATAAACCTTGGAGACCGAATCAGAAACAAAGATATCCGAGAAAGAACAAAAGTACTGGATGTATTGGAAAAAATAGTGCAGCTAAAATGGCAATGGGCGGGCCACATTGCGAGGCAAGATCGGAATAGATGGACTAATAAATTGTTAACATGGAGACCAAGAGAAGTGTGGGAAGATCACAAAAGCGATGGCGAGACGACATCCAAAGGATTGCAGGAACGAACGGACACAAGTTGCAATGGATAGAAAGGCATGGAAGGTTTTGGAAGAGGCCTACATTTAGGAGTGGATGAACACAGGCTGAGATAGAAGACAGAATTAACTAAAAAGATTTAACCTTAAAAGTGGTGTTATTTGGCAATTGGCTTAAAATTGGCAAGAAAACGAGTATGACAACTGAAGTTATGAAGCCGGTCTGTCAAAGACTAGAAAATAAACTGTTTAAAAATGAAAAACTATTTTAAAATTCAAAAAAATTCTTAATTTTTCTATCTATTCAAGGCACTATTCCTCGATTTTTTTTTTAAACGTCCGGCTCTTTGCTTACATTTGCTATATCAAATATAAGAGTCGACTGGGTTTAGTCTCTTTGTATCGACACATTTCTTACAACTAAAAACCGCAAATATACCTCATATAAATCATTTTTTAACACGTTGTTAAGTTTTTGTTCTTAAATTTGGTGTCATTACCATCTTTAAATACAAGATTTAAATTTTAAAGACTAAAATGATTTTTGAACGCACTGCTGATACCTATAATAATTCATATCCACTCAACGGTACAGATCGTTATAGATTGATTTAATTTTAAAACGATAAATGAGCTGTTTAGTAAACTTTTTGAAAATATGGTTGTCATTAAGGTGGTCACCACAAGCAATTGTAGTTTCCATTTAAAAAAAAAAAACCATCGAAAATGATAATTTAGATATACCTCGTAATGCTGAATGAATAAAAGTGAGCATTTATGCTCATGCTCATTATTAACCTTAAAATATTTGCTTTATTTTATTTAATTTAAATTAAAAAGCGTTTCTTTCTTTATGAACCTTTAGTTACTGCAAGCCTACCATTTGCTTCTTTTTATTCATCGTTATCTCTTATGCTCTTCCAAAATTAAATTTTTAAATTTTACAGTCATTTTGCGGAAATAGTGTCATTCGCATGTTTGTCGTTTCTTATTGCCCTATATTAGACATGTACAATAAATGTCATGGTTGCATTAACAACATATAGATAATATAGATTATAGATAAACCATCTTCAGATACAATTTTAAATTCTAAAACAGCTGCTTGACTATTAAATCAGTAATCTGGCTTTGACTAATAAATTATTGATTAGATCGTTGTTCCGCTATTAATATTTGAAATTTCAAGGTTTTCTAATAATAGGTAGCACAAAGGAATAAATAATAATAATAAAGAATAGCAAAAATAATGGTTTTGTATTTTATTTTTGTAAATTTACTTTAAGACTTTCAGATATGTACAGTTTGTCAAGCAAGAACGTAACCGCTCCTATTCTTAAAAAAAAAAGAGAGCATTTTTTGCTATCAATGTATTCTTTGGTGTGCTAACAATGGCGCAGTTATCTTAGTAAGTTGTCAAATCGCTTCCTGCATCAATAATCGCCTGGCATCTTCGAGGCATGCTGTCGATGAGAGTCAAAGTCCTTAAAGTCTTCCCTCTGAGCCCGATTTTCTTAATTTTGCCGCTCCTTGACGCAGCGTCAATTTCGAGTCCCGTGAAAACAAACCACGATCCGTTTTCGACTTTTGAGTGACTTTGCCTACGGAGCCACGTTTTGGCAAGTCGTCGACATTCGTCGTCTCGTTAAAATAATTTACCCCCTTCTTCACAAACGATACCGACTTTTTAATATATTTAGCGATCGCGGAATTTTTCCTTTTAGTCCCCCTTGGATGAGAACAAAGAAAGACTGCCTCGAACCGACGCGCTTTTACGTGATTTCGACGAAAGTTCGGAATCGACTGATACTTTTACTAAAATGCATCTACCAAAAATGAATTATCGCGGACACGTTCTTACTGGACAAACTGTATATTGTATCCATATGTTTTTTACTACTTTTTAACAACCATATCAGCCGCTTTATGGTAGTCGTTTAGCTATTATATCCAGTAGTTACATCTCTGCATAGTCCATAGTAAACAGGACCGTAATCAGGGAAATTCCTTTGATTTAGAGAGAGAATGTTATTTCGGCGAATTCCGTAAGCCAAGGTCAACAGGATAACTAATCTGTGTCGCAAATATTTGGAACAGCGTAATTTAACATTATTTTTTTGTCGGTTGCCAAGGCCATTAGTTAAAATTTCAGCAAATTAATAATGCCATCACTTGCACGGTTCAAACAATACTATCGTAACAACATCCGTTGAAATATATAGCTAACATGTTAGCCGAACTCTGCTTCAAATTCTCCTGTCAAAACACCAACCACTCTTTGTAATATGCAGTCAGGGATGCCTGATATTGTTTTCAGATGGCATATCATAAAAAGTATCTTAACAAAGCTACGCACCAAGGAATCTTCTGGTGCTGTCCATCGGTACTCAAGAACTGGGCAAGCGAACTGACATCGGTGTTTTCTAGATTTTTCAACTTGTCCTACAGAAATTGATTATTTCCTTCCTATTGGAAATGCGCTCAAATTTAGGCGGCATTTGCTTTCTATAATATCGAAGGTTAGGGACAAGGCTACTAATCAGCATCTTTTAAAATATGTGCGGCCACCAATAGGGCTTTTTAGTATTCCGTACGGAACACTTATAAGATCATTTCGGTGTATAACCGTCTGTCTGTTCGTCTGTTACACCCGTTTTCTTCGAAACTATTTGTCATAGAAAGTTGAAATTTGGTAGTAATATAGGAATTGATGGCCTCATCAGAGCCGGTTAGTTTTAAAAGTTAAATTTTGATTTAAGAGGTTAGTTTTGGGGGGTGAAATCGGAAGTGAAAAAATATATTTTTACTCGAGTGTGGTGTCAAATGAAAGCGTGTGAAAACACTGGTAAAGAAAATGTATATAATGTAATACTTGCGTACCCTTTTAAAAAAATCGCGAAAAATCGCTGTCCCCCCCCTTATCTCCAAAAGTACTGATCAAAAAATTTTGAAAAAAATTCTGGAATATTCTCTACGACGTGTAGATTGAACAAAAATTATCACGAGTGTATTACCCTTAATAATTTATCTGGTATATATAAAAAAAAAATCAAGGTCATCAGTTTTCAGTAAAGATTGGAAACAAACTTTGTTGAAAACTCATTTGGGCTGTGTTTTGTGAAGTCACTGATCATTTTATCCTCCGTAACAAAATTTTTTATTTTAAAAGCAATTAACGTACGGAACACTAATTGCGCAAATTCAACTTGCACTTGACCGGTTATTTATTGAGTAAAGATCAACAAGAGATCTTCTGACATATGCTACACATCTTTGGAACAATGCACTGGAACTGTTTTCACTTATTAAAGGCATTTAACCGTATTTGGCATGACGGACTACGCTAAATTGCGCTGTTATAGTATGCCTGAAAAGTTTTATTTATGATTCTCGAGCCTCCTTTCAGATCGTTCATTGTAAGTGATAGTTGATGAATTTCTTTCCGACTCCTTCACTTTACAAGTAGTATGAAGTTGTAAAACTTAACAAGGATTTGGGAGAAATTCTGTCTTGAGATCATCATCATCATCATCAACTTATACTGTCCATTGCTGGACGAAAGCCTCTGGGCCGCTTGTACCCAATTTCCAGCCACTCTTTTCAAATCATCAGTACACCGACTTGGTGGTCTACCTCTTCTTCTTCCAATAGGCTTCCGATCTTGGTCACAGTTCTATGATTATCTTTTTCCATTGCCCATCCTTAGACCTAGTAACATGCCCAAGCCAGTTCCATTTATGATGTAGAATGAATTTGACTGCGTCTTATATCCCCGTTCTCTTCCTGATAATGCGATTTGGGGTGTCCATCCTCCATCTTTCATTGCATGACACATATTTTATTGATTTTTTCTTCGTCATTGTGAGACTGTCGGCTCCGTACGTAAGAACGGGAAGTATGCATCTGTCAAATACTTTTCTCCTCACATAGGAAAGTTAGATTTCGCCGCTGAACTTCATGTGTTTAGTTATCTCGCCCTATGCTGATTTGATGTCTCAGGTATTTATATTGGTGTACTTGCCCTATCTCTACGTTATTCAGTTTTATAGTGTTGCTTAATTCAAGATTTGTCTTAAACTGGGCCTTGGATAGATTGATTTTTAGACCAACCTTTTCTGAAGCTTCCTAAAGCATATGTAGCATAGTTTGTGTATTTTGCCTGTTATTAAGACAGAGATGATTTAACTTTTCACCATCAATGTTAAGTCCCATTCTTTCCCAGGTTATTGATTTTAGAATATTTTCTAGAAGTGTTACGAAAAGCTTGGGTGAGATTGTATCGCCCTGCCGCACTCCTATTTCGATTTAAAATTTGCTGGCGGACTGATTAGTTTGTGTTTTAACATGAGCGGTGGCATTTTCATATATGTATTTAATTACATTGGAATATCGAAGATCAATACGACACTCAGCAAGCACTTCCAAAAGTCTGTGGTGATTTACAGAATTAAAAACCTTTTCGAAGTCCACAAATATACGTACAAGAGGCTTATTGTATTCTATACATTTTTAAATGAAGATTTTAACTGTAAATTTACAGTGTCTTGGGATAACAGTAACCAAATAGCATTTAACGCTCCAAAAACCCAGAGCAATTCTTTTTAAACGCAATGAGAGCAAGATAATGCACCAGCTCCATAAAATTGGTGGTGAAGTTCGACCAATTGGTTCCTCATCGTCCGTATTCACCAGATCTGCTACCAGAAATTATTACCTCTTTCCATATTTGAAGATGTCGATTGGGTCTATTTTAGAGAGCTTGACAAATCTTACTATATGAAAAGTGTCCAAATGTTAGAAAATCGCTCTTGAAGGGAACTATGTTAAAGAATAAAGTCGATTTTTGGCAAAAACATTGTTTTTTTTCAAGAGTATCAGGACTTTTGACCCTATGGAGTACTACTTCCATGTTTGGCAATATGTTCTCAAATATGCTCTGCATTTGTTGGGTTTTATTCGCCCAATTGACGACCCAGAAAGCTTAATTCTTTGGAATATCGTAGAACTATGTCTCTCGCGGAATACCCCCTGTAGCAATTCAAGACGAATCCCTAGTTTCGTGTACACACCGTTCTAGTAGTGATTTAGGGATTTCCCTGCAGCGCGAATGGTGTGTCCATTAAAAATTACCCTTAATGTCATTGATCATTGTTCAGTTGTAACTAACAAGGTTAAAATCACTTAATTCTTTTGCAGTTACGTAAGTTTTTTTCCATCTCAACGTCGAGCCAGTTGTGAATCAGGTTTGTCTATAAAATAATGATTTTCAGTTCCTCTTAACAACATATTATTTTCAATTCGTTATAGCCCAGTCGTGAGAGGCAAATTTTGACGAAAAACTCTCATTAAAAGTTAACAGGCTGCTTTTTGGCATACAGGTAGTTTTTTGGACGTAGAATATGATAAAAGAAAAGTTTGCTGCTTTAAAGTATATCGAAAAACTAATAGCACCACGTGAAAGAGCGCGAAATTTTATAAAAAAATAATATATAGATTATTTTTTTTAGTTTTACCGTAATGTATAAAAAAAATATTTAAAATAAAATGGTTGGTTTAACCCCTTCAATTGTAGTGGGACTCATGCTTCCAAACTCATTTATGAGTAAAATAACGTTAAAGGATTTGTCGGGGTACTGATTAAGAATCTGATGACAGATTTGAAAAATTCAAAATGGCGGATCCAATATGACGGCCAGAGAGTACGTACTCGTAATTCATTTAATTTCTTCGATTAATTTAGAATTTTTGTGTTTTCAATAACCGTTTTCTTTGTACCTGGATGTTTAAATGAAATATAAATACTTTATACTTAAAGCTTAGACTTTTATCTTTCACGTTTTTTTTTAGTGTTCTGTATGGAACACTTATAAGATGACTTCGGTGTCCTTCCGTCTGTCGGTCTGTCTGCCACACCCAATTTTCTCCGAAACTATTTGACATAGAAAGTTGACACTAATATAGGAATTGATGGCCTCATCAGAGCCGTGTAGTTTTGAAAGTTAAATTTTGACTTACGGGGTTAGTTTCGGGGGTGAAATCGGAAGTGAAAAAAAAAAAATTACCAGGTCATCGAGTGAGGTGTCAAACGAAAGCTTGTAAAAAGGCGAGTTCAAAAATATATATAATGTAATACAAAACAGAAATTTCAAGGTCATCAGTTTTCAATAAAGATCGGAAAAAAACTTTGTTGAAAACTCATTTGGGATGTGTTTGGTGAAGTCACTGATTTTTTTATACTTCCGTAACAAAAATTTTTATTTTAAAAGCAGTCAACATATGGAACACCAATTGCGCAAGTCCAACTTGCACTTGACTGGTTCTTTTATTTTAAGTTTAAGTTGTATGATTAAAAATAAACAAAAAATACGTTTATCATGAACATTTTTTAAAGAGCAAAATTCCAAAAAAAGAGAAAATTTTTAACGTTTTTAATGATTTTCTAATATCAGGTTTACTTTTAACTGTAAGTAAAAAAATAACCGGTCATATATATATATATATATATATATATATATATATATATATATATATATATATATATATATATATATATATATATATGTATATATATATATATTACTCGAGGACCTAGTAAAAAATTTTTTTTTATATATATATATATATATATATATATATATATATATATATATATATATATATACATATATATATATATATATATATATATATATATATATATATGTATATATATATATATATATATTACTCGAGGACCTAGTAAAAAATTTTTTTTCACTTCCGATTTCACCCCACAAAACTAACCCCTTAAGTCAAAATTTAACTTTCAAAACTACACGGCTCTGATGAGGCCATCAATTCTTATATTATTACCAAATTTCAACTTTCTATGACAAACAGGTTCGGAGAAAATCGGGTGTGACAGACAGACACCGAAGTCATCTTATAAGTGTTCCGTACGGAACACTAAAAACAAAATTCTCTGACTTTTTTGACCATTTCGTACTGCTTTGAACGTGAAATTGTCGGCGGCGCACTATAGCAGCTAAATTTTCATATTTTAAGGCCGCTCCCTGATTTGTCGGTGCGGTATCGTTTTTTCTCGGTGTGCTCGGTACCGAAAACATGCCGAACGCCTATATTACAATGAAACCCACCTGACTTGCTCCGCACCCGCGCATCTCGCGCAAGTCAGACACACCGAGAAAACAATACCGCACCGACTAATCAGGGAGCGGCCTAAAACTCTTATATTGAAACTTAAGGTATAATAATGATATATGCACAAGTATTTTTTTTTCAATAGTATATTTTATTAAATATTTGTAATTTACTGTATGCCCGTTAAAATCATGCAAAAAAAAAATTTCATTTTAAGTTTTACAAATTATAAAGCAACAAAAATAAAAACTGTTAGTATCATGGGAAAACTGAAAGTCTCCTCTTCAAAAAGCTATCTTTTAATTTTTTTTTACACTCTGAAAACAAGTAATATCGATTAACCTTCGAGCGATGCGCGTATACTTTCAAATTAACTTGTTTGGCGTGCTACACTTTTTGAATCATCCATTCGAATATTTAATAAATTCTCACGCTAATAAAAAATCTGGAAAAAAAATCTGTATACTATTTTTTTGTAAAATTTCCCGCACTTTCACGCAGTGCTGTTAGTTTTTCGACATCTTTTTTATTTTTCAAGATATTACGGAAGAACCGAATTTCTGATATTATTTTGGACTTTGTGGGCTTAACGTACATGAGACTTTAGCAAATCGTATTCTACGTCCAAAACACTACCTGTTAACATTTAGCGAGAGTTCAAAACTCCTGACGACTGGGCTATTAAGAATTTTCGTTTTTGTAAAAGCAGGTGGTAAAATCAAGTAAAAAATGAAGATGGCGATGGAATCGGCTTTGGTTTGCTGTTATATATCAGATATTTAACCCAACGAACGCCTCCAAGAAAACGACAATAAAAAAATTAATGTTGTTAACCTTAAATTGTGATCAACTAATTAATTAATTTTATAAAATAATTTGCAGCGGTTTTAGGAGGAGAAAATTGCGCAGTTGGTATACTTACATAACAGTTTAATACGATTAGAAACATTATGAATGTAGAGTTATTCGATTTTATTTGATGTTCATAGCAACTTATTTTTATAACTTTTGAGCTGTCATTAAATGTTAACAGGCTATATTTTGGCACACAGATAGTTTTTTTGGTCGTAGAATACGATAAAAAAGTTTGCTAAAGTTTGATGTACGCTAGACCCACAAAATCCAAAATAAAATAAAAAATTCGGTGTTTCGGCAATATCTCGAAAAATAAAAATGATATTGAAAAACCACCACCACCACGTGAAAGAGCTGGAAATTTTACAAAAAAACAGTATATAGATTTTTTTGTAGATTTTTCTTATTAGCGTGAGAATTTATTAAAAATTTGGATAGATGATTCAAAAAGCGTAGCGTGCCAAACAGGTTAATTTGAAAGCCTACGCGCACCGCTCGAATGTTAATCAATTATTACTTGTTTCCCGAATGTAAAAAAACCGGTCAAGTGCAAGTTGAACTTGCACAATTAGTGTTCCGTACGTTAATTGCTTTTAAAATAAAAAAAAATTGTTACGGTGGTATAAAATGATCAGTGACTTCACAAAACACACCTCAAATGAGTTTTCAACAAAGTCTGTTTCCAATCTTTACTGAAAACTGATGACCTTGAAATTTTTGTTTTTTTTATATACCAGATAAATTATTAAAGGTAATGCACTCGTGATAATTTTCGTTCAGTCTATACCCCGTTGATAATATTCCAGAATTTTTTTCAAAATTTTTGATCAGATAAGGTAAGGGGCAGAGATTTTTCGCAATTTTTAAAAAAAAAATACAAAGAAAAGTGTGCGCAAGTATTACATTATATGTATATATATATATATATATATATATATATATATATATATATATATATATATATATATATATATATATATATATATTTTACTCGTGTTTTCACAAGCTTTCATTTGACACCACACTCGATGACCTAGTAAAAAAAATTTTTTTTCACTTCCGATTTCACCCCTCAAAACTAACCCCTTAAGTCAAAATTTAACTTTCAAAACTACACGGCTCTGATGAGGCCATCAATTCCTGTATTATTACCAAATTTCAACTTTCTATGTCAAATAGTTTCGGAGAAAATCGCATGTGACAGACAGACAGACACCGAAGTGATCTTATAAGTGTTCCGTACGGAACACTAAAAAGAAATTAAAAGATAGCTTTTTGAAGAGGACACTTTCAGCTTTCCGATGGTACTAATAGTTTTTATTTTTATTGCTTTATAATTTGTAAAACTTAACATGAAATTTTTGTTTGCATGATTTTAACGGGCATACAGTAAATTAGAAATATTTAATAAAACATAATATTGAAAAAAAAAATCCTTGTGCATATATCCTTATTATATCAAGTTTCAATATAAGAATAATTAAAAATACCCACATTGTTTGTGTTGTTTAAAAATTGAGTTTTAATATATGAAAATTTGCCTGCTGTAGTACGCCGCTGGCAATTTTACGTTCACAGCAGTACGAAATGGTCAAAAAAAGTCGGATAATTTTTTTTAGTTATAGTTAAAAGTATACTTGATATTAGAAAATCATTAAAGGCGTAAAAAAAAGTTTCTCTTTTTTTGTAATTTTGCTCTTAAATAAGTGTTCATGATAAACGTGTTTTTTGCTTATTATTAATCAAATTAAAATAAAAAAAACATATTTATAGGCTGAAAATGAAAGATAAAGGTTTAAGCTTTAAGTATAAAGTATTTATATTTCATTTAAACATCTAGGTACAAAGAAAACAGTTATTGAAAACACAAAAATTCTAAATTACTCGAAGGAATTTTGTTAATGGCGATTGGAGAAGAAACGCGCGCGCTGCGCCCCAAACCCGAACTATTTTCTTTCATCTGTGCGACGCTCATGTAGTTTATATACTGTATATTGATAATGAAAATTGTGAACAAATTAAAGAAGAAGAAAGTGACTAAAAAATAATGTTTATTATTTTGTCAATATTTTTTTATTTATTGTATTGTATTTTTGTAATTATTATTAAATATATCCATTTTTTATATAATTAAATATATTTTTATTTTTTTTATATACACTCACTGCCATTTTGGATCACCCATTTTGATTTTTTTAAAATCTGTCCTCAGATTCTTAATCAGCAGCCCAAAAAAACCCCATAGAAGACACTTAAAATTGGAAAATTAAATGAATTACTTACTGTCTGGCCGCCACATTGGATCCGTCATTTTGAATTTTTCAAATCTGTCTTTGGATTCTTAATCAGCACCCCGAGAAACCCCTTAATAGTCAATTTTCAAATATTTAGCGGTATACAGAAACGTTAATTTAATCATAATTGAGGTTGGAAGCATGATTCCCATTACAACTGCCGGGGTTAAACAAGCCATTTTATTTTAAATAGTTGTTTAAATTACGGCAAAACTAAAAAAAGAATTTATGTACTATTTTTTTTGTAAAATATCCCATTTCTCTCACGTGGTGCTATTAGTTTTTCGATATCTTTTTATTTTTCTAGATATTTTCGAAAAACCGAATTTTCCATTTTATTTTCGATTTTGTAGGCTTAGCTAACATTTTAGAGCAGCAAACTTTTTTTATCGTATTGTACGTCCAAAAAAAACTACCTGTATGCCAAAATGCAGCCTGTTAACATTTAATGAGGCTATTATAACCACCACTAAACTAACAATGAAAAAACGGTTAAAAAGTTATTAGTCCCCCAAAAATTAAAGATATTAAAACTAACATTTAAATATTACCCCTTAACTATTCACTGACTATTGTAGTAGAAAAGTACATATATGTTATAGTCGAAGCTATCCTGCTCTCACCTTCTCATTAGACCCCCCCCCCCTTATATTGCACGACGATAAATTATTCTTGAAATTACTCGATTTTTTCAACAAAGTAAGAAAAACCAGTAATGCTTGACCCTTACCATCGTCTTCGTGTTTACCGGTATTAACTAAAAACTATAGGTTCTAAACGTTCACCAAATTTGAAATCGATATCTCATCTAGTTATTAGATATACTCTGTCTTCTACAGTATCACGAAATGTAATGAAGATTCACCTACATAACATTTTTTATAAATATACATTATCCTAAACATAGCGTATGCTCCCTCCCAATGAGGACGACCTGACATCACAAATTGTACAGAATTTAGAAATCAGGACCTTTACTAATGCCAGTGTCACAAAAATCAACATGAAGTTTGATAATAATAAAAGATATCTAGAGTAAACCCCAAAGAATAACACCTTTATAGGAAAAGATCACTAACACAGCTTTGAAAAACGTGCCACAAAAGCAACTGATCGAACTCACCAATATTATCAAAGTACTCATTACACGGTGCAACTTCCCACGGAAAAGGAAAAAATGATTTGGACGCCATATTTCACAGGACTGGTTCGACGTCCAATGAAATCGCTAGTTATGCAGAAAATGCCATCCTAAAGATGTTGAGAACCAAAAAGAAGAGCTACAACTCAGAATATAACAGGCACAATAGACGGTCAACTCCTTCCAAAATAACGGACCTCTGGAAGTAGTATGCTTAATGTGGATTAAGGATTGCCATTTTCACCGATATCGGTCATCATCTACACGGCCCAGATTTCCAAACAGATAGTCTGCGTAGTCTCTCTGTCATCTGCAAAGGCACCTCGATAAGCTGTCAAATTGGTTTCGCCTACTAGAAGATCAGAATCAATCCGGAAAAGTTACTAGGCCATTCTATTCTCTAATAATAGAGAATAATAATAAAGAAGGATCAGGCCACAGCGGCCATCACCAAAAGTCATGGACTTCTGAAAAGACTGTGTCCTCTTTACAATAAAAAACAGTTAGTTGTCACTCAAAAACAAGTTGACTACTACAAGACGTGACTTCACGTATGAAAAAAACGAGCAGTCATGCCATTCAGGTAGTACAAAACAAGGCCTTAGGAAGGATCACTCTTGCACCACGGCTTGTTAAGATGTTGCAACAGTACGGCAAGCGACCACAAATTAAGTTCTTAAGGAAAGCAACGCAGTCCGAAGATTCTCTCATTGATACTTGATACTTGAAACGGAGTGACCTTCTACAAGAAACTTAGGCTACCGGACAAGGGCTGACAACCACTTTATCTTCGTCACTGTTAGCATTCCTCTGGATATAAAGCAGTCGCGATTTTTTGAAGTAACAGTAAGAGGACCCCAATCATTTCTAGCAAGTCAATAATACGCTATAGAAAGCTATCGCAATTTCTGACCTCTGTACGTCGATCGTGTTGGGGCAGGGCAAATCAACAGATTTTCGTCACCTATTGTGATATCGTAAATGAATATTTACGAAAAGTTTAATGTAGGTCAACATGATCCACTTACCAATATAGAACCAATTGCCTGCGATATTATCGGCCTTTTAAGAGAAGCCTGAGTACGATATATGATACACTCACAGGTAAGTTAAATAAACATCTTGGCATAATATAGTAAAGAATTCACTAAAGAATGGATATAACACATGGGCTGAAAAGTCCCGGGCCTAACAAAGAAAACACGGTTTTTTTGGTTCAAAATTAGCTTTATTCATCAACGTAATCTCCATCAAGAGCAACGCAATCATTCCAGCGCCGCTCTAACAATGGCCAAACACTGCTCAGAATCATTAACACGTTCTTGTTTTTGATAAACAGTGACCAAACGCGGCACCCACTTTGAACAGAGCTTTCTCATAGTCAAATGCTCATGCAATATAAAGCCAACACGTTCTTTTGATATCTTTACGATGTCAGCTAACTCACGCAACTTCACTTTTCGATCATTCAAAACGATTTTATGGATTTTTTTTGATGTTTTCTGGTGTTACCGCCTCATTTGGACGTCCACTGCATTCTGCATCATCGGTGTCTCTACGACCACGTTGGAAGTCAGCAAACCAACGTTTTATTGTTGTTTCTGATGGAGCGGAGTCCCCATAACACTTTTCAAGACATTGCTTCGCTTGAACGGTATTTTTTCCCATCAAGAAGCAGTGTAAAATTAAAACACGAAATTGTTTTTGATCCATTGTTTTGAAAATAACAAAAGTAGCGTCACTCTTAGCTCAATAACTCACAAACTAATGAATAGAATATCATGAAATTTTAACAGCTGTCTTTTGAAGGTTAGTATTAACTGAAAAAAAGGTTACTGCAATAAAACTAGCTCCATCTATGTGTTAGGCCCGGGACTTTTCAGCCCATGTGTTAATAAGGAAGAAGAAATGATAGAAAATGACTTTGGTAATCGACGTGCTAACCTGCAGGAGATAGGTCTCTTCAATTCCAATCGTCTCTATCCTGTACAAAATGGAGCCATCTACTGCCTGATATCAATCTGATATCATCAGTCCATCCTTTCATTGATCTTCCGACACTTCGTCTGCTCTCCCAAGGTCTCCATTTAAGTAATTTTGTTGTCGCATTTTCATATATTAATTTTAAGAGTTCAGTGTATCTTGAGTCTATTCTGAGATGAGCTGAGGACTGCATAATTGCATAAGGGTCATGGGCGTTGGTAATTAACAAAAATCACCAGAACAGGGAAGATGTACGAGTACCAATCAAAACCGACAATTACTCTCGCTAAATTCTATTTTCTGCTGTTTTGATTGGTGTTGTTAATCCCGCGAAATTATGGATGCTATAAACAGCTTCCCCACACTCTTTTGTTTACAGTATTGTAAAATCGCATTTTTTTAAATTACAAACACCCGAGTTTATTAATTAAGAACTACAATCGGTACTTAATTACGAGAGTAAATTATAAAGTCTTGTAACAAGGTAAATAACATTTTTTTTACAAAAATATATTTGGTTCAGCGAGATTCTAATTTTTTATTCGTTCAGAAAAAAAAATAGGTTCAAACCGTGCATAATACTCGTTTACAGCACATATAATACTCGTCATTCGATGAAAAAATTTTCCCTAAAAGCCAACTTTTGAGGTTAGAAAGCACTTGGGGAAAATCTAGGGAATGGAAACACGATTTATAAGCGTCCGTCGTTGTGCGTTTTTGGTCTGGAGAGACGCGGCACCCATCTCGCACTCAACTCTTTCATTTATATAACTTCATGTAGAGTATTATGTACCCGTTTATATGAAATGTCTACCAGCTCAATAATCTCACAAAGCTTAAGGGGTCAGTTCACTTTACGCTTCCGAAAAAAAAGGTATTTTTGAGAATTTTTTCTAGCGATATCTATTATAAATATTGAAGTAATTCTTTTTGGGCTGTATTAATACACTTTTGAAATATAAGAAAAAAAAATTATTGATTTTACATAGCTTTTTTATGAAAAAATGCGAGGCTAACATAGTATGTCAAAAAAAGGTGTGTCCATGGCGTTGCCCTTTTTTCAGCTTTGGCTGCTCTGAAACACAAAAACCAAAAAGATTTACAATCTGTAGGACTGTGGCTATGGCCCGAACTAGAATTATTCACTTTTATGCAAACATAACAAAATGGCGGATGTAAAAAAAAATAATTGTGAAAATGTGTTTTTTTTTGCTATTTTTTATGCCAAAAAAATGACAATTTTGACTTTATTCTAGCTCCGGCCATAGCCAGACATGTGCTGAATATGTGGTAAAAATTTCGTAAAGATCGGTTGAACGGTTTCGAAAACAACTTCAACGCTGCATGAAAAAACGTTGTTTCGAGAAAAACGCGTTTAAAATTTTTTTTCATGAAAAATTACTACTTATAGCTAAGCAGCGATGCCTACACCAGACATTATGCCTTCGGTGTCCTCAAAAAGCTCTGTTCTTCCAATCTAGCATCTCTCCGCTTGATCCTAGCCTCTTTTGAAGCTTCGGCGGTTCGCAGTCTGAATGCATGCAGAGACGAGCATTCGGAGACCAATTTAATAACGTGCTCAAATCTATAGAAAGAATGCTCGGATCCTTATAAAATTTTGGGACAACATTTTTTATGGCATATACTTTTGAACACGCTCATAAAAAAATTTAGACTTTTTCAAGGTGGTAAATTGAACTGACTAGACTTAATGTGACGATCTTCCTTTACGATACCATGAATTATATCGACCATTTCTTCAGAAGAAGCTCCAATCGGGCGTCCTGAACTTGCAGTTTCAGCAGTGCTTGTCCGTTCATAAATTCATTTATTCAGTAATAAGTGGCCTTGAGTGCTGGTGCAGCGTCCTCATGAATTACCTACAGTTCGGTTTCCATCCCGGCCGCAGTCCACTTTTTAAATAAAAATGTTTTATCACCGCATGATACTCGGCTTTACCCATTACGAACCCGATTACTTACGATAGCCGCCAACAAATAACTGCACGTTACATTTGTTTGAAACTTTGATCATAGCCATTAGGAGAATCACGCTTACCAATAGTCATGCTGCTTAACAAAGTTTCCCGTCATTTCGTAGAAGTTTACGTACCAGACTTATCAATCAATATCTGGTAGTAATGCTTGTAATAGATAGATAAATAGGTAGATAGATAGATAATAATTTATTTGTTTTCATGTAACAATAGGTTACATTTATAAGCCAATAGGCATTAAACAATATTAACTAAGTTTACGATAAACTATAATTAAATAAAAGAAAAGGAAAAAATAGTAAATAAGTAAAAACACTTTAAAAGCAAAGTTACAATATAATAACAAAGACACAATGAAATAAGAAGCATAACGGAAAAGACAAGAAAACCACCTCTGCTGACAGAGCTATCAAATCCCTGTGCTAATTTCAACTGGACTTAAGAAAAATTCATTTAATGAGTAATAAGCTCCTTGAAGCAGATATTTGGTTAAAAGTCTCTTTACTTCCGTTTTACATAACGCACGTACACTCTCTGGGAAACTATTATATATCTTTAATATAACATTTTTCTGTATGTAGCTGTAATTACACTTTTCGGGAAGCAGATTCAATTTATGTCTAGTGGCATACCTGTGATTGTTCATGTAAGTCTCAAAAATATCGCTGTTGGTGTAAACAAACATAAAACTGTTCAAGATATACATAGAAATAATGGTTAAGATCTTTCTGTCTCTAAACACATTCCTACAGCTATCACGCGGCGTCATTCCAAATATACCTCTAATACTAATACATTTTTTCTGAAGAATTACAGCTCTTTCAATTTCCGGTGAATTACCCCAAAAGATAAGACCGTATCTTATTCTTGACTGTATGAAGGCATGATAAGCTGACAGAGCAGCATCGACTCCAACATTTTCAGAAATAATTCTTAAGGTATAGCAATACCTTGAAACATTCAACGCAACATTCTCAATATGCGCTCTCCAGTCCAGTCTCTGTTCTATTTCCACCCCCAAGAAGGAAACACGACGGTTGGATATTAATATTTCGATATGTAAAAGATAAAGTGTTTTCTATTCTATTGCCGAAAAATAGGCATTGTGTTTTTTGAGCGTTTATTAATAAGTCATGAGCCGCTCCTTGCACACTGGTCAGCATTGCGTGCGGGCTCTCGTCACTAAAGATCAATGTAGTGTCATCTGCGTAAAGTATAGTAAATTCTCCGGATATTCTACTGAGTTCATTCGTATATATCGATAATATATATAAAATGCAACGTCTCTCTGTCTGTCTGTCTGTCCGTCCGTTAGTGCGCTTATCACTGGAGAACCACTTATCCGATTTACGTACTTTTTTTTTTAAACATACATATGTTCTCTGGCCAGGTTATAGGCTATATTTTATTACGATAGGTAGCATAGGGAATGAGCAGTGACGATAATAGTGAATGAAGTCGGAAAAAAGTTTGCCGTTAGCGCGTTCCCTTGCAGTACACAGCCTAAACCATTAAATTTGGAACAATATTATGTAGCAGAGAATCTATATAATCTATAATATATCTAAAATGCAATGTCTCTGTGTCTGTCCATTAGTGCGTTTATCAGGCGAGAATCACTTATCCGATTTACGTGTCTTTTTTTAAATTCATACATATATTCTTTGGCCAAGTTATATAGTAATAATAATAATCTATATCTATAATATATGTAAAATGCAACGTCTCTCTGTCTGTCCGTTAGTGCGCTTATCCCACGAGAACCACATACGTGATTTTTTAAATTCATACATATGTTCTCTGACCAGGCTATATAATAATAATAATAATAATAATAATAATAATCTATATAATACATATAAAACGCAACGTCTCTCTGTCTGTCTGTCCGTTAGTGTGCTTATCATTCGAGAACCACTCATCGGATTTACGTGATTTTTTTTAATTCTTAATTTAATATATGTCAAAAAAAATCTATAATATATATAAAACGTAACGTCTCTCTGCCTGTCTGTCTATCCATTACTGCGCTTAGCACTCAAGAACCACTTATCCGATTTACGTGTTTTTTTTATAAAATACAAAGGGAATAAACAGAGACAAAATGCTAATATGTAGGAAAAATGATGGAAGTTTAGCAGTAAGCTTCGCAGAAAGACTGAATAGATGGGGGGAATACTTTAAAGAAACACTAAATGGAGATGAAAATGAGTTGAATGAGAAATAGGAAGCAAAATTAACTGAAGGGCAGGAGGCGATAAATAAACCCTGCAAAGAAGAAATAAGAGAAATACTCAGAACCCAAAAAAAATAAGGCCCCGGGTAGAAATTGTAGAACTTATAAAAGCTGGAGGAGTAGATATGGCAAATGAAATATGCCGGTTGGTGCAAGAAATATGGGAAACAGAAAAGATGCCAGTGAGCTGGAGAGATTCGCTCATTTGTCCAATATACAAAAAAGGAGAAAAAACTATATGTGCTAATTATAGACCAATAGCCTTACTGGATGTCGTGTACAAGATAGTAGTGTTGACTATCAAAAACAGACTAGCAGAGAAAGCCGAGTCTATTCTGAGAGAGTACCAGTGTGGATTCAGGAAAAATAGATCGGTTACAGACCAAATATTTTCGATTAAGCAAATCCAAGATAATAGCTTAGAACAAAATTTGGCACCACACTTGGTCTTTGTGGATTTCAGAGAAGCATATGACTCTGTAAATAGAGAAGGACTCTACAAGATAATGGAAGAACTAAAAATTCCAAGTAAATTGATTCGCATGGTGAGAATGACCCTGAATGACACAGAAAATAGAGTGTTGGTTGAGGGCAAAGTATCAGACAAGTTTAAGGTGAAGAGAGGATTAAGACAGGGGGAACCAGTGTCAACACGTCTATTTAATTTGGTACTAGAGAAGATAATCCGGGAGTCAGAAATAAAAACAAATGGAACGATATACCAACAAACCTGCCAATGCTTGGCCTATGCGGATGATGTAGCAGTGAGCAAAAGAGAACCTCAAAAAAACCATAAGTAGGATAGAAGAAAGGGGAAGGATGAGAGGACTAAAGATAAATGAGGAAAAAACAAAATACGTGGAAATTACAAAGAAGAAGAATATTAAAAACAACAAAAGTTTAGATATAATAAACAATTTAGGAAAAAGATATATGTTTGAAAAAGTAGACAAATTTAATTATCTGGGAGTAACAATAACATAGAGTGGACAAGAAAGGACGGAGATACAAGAAAGAATAGCAAAAGGACAGAGATGTTTGGGGACAATGAATCCAATATTGAAATTAAAGAATGTATCAAGAAAATCAAAAGAAAGAATATATACGACAGTTGTCAGACCCACGGTGACATATAGATGCGAAACGTGGAAACTGAATGCAAGAGGAGACGTTGGAGGTGTGGGAAAGGAAAGCTTTGAGAAGAATCTACGGAGGAAGGAAAGAAGAGGGACTGTGGAGAAGAAGAACAAACTACGAATTAAAATGCCTATATATGAAACCCCTTATAAGCCAAATCATAATAAGCCAGCGATTAGGATGGTTGGGAAACGTGGCAAGGATGAAGGAAGAAAGACAGGTAAAGCAAGTCCTAATAAGAGGAGTGGTTGGAAGAAGAGGCAAGGGTAAACCTCGATCTACATGGATTTAGGCAGTAAAGCAAGATCCGGAGTTGATGGGAATCCCGCACTGGGAAAAGCTAACAGGAGACAAAAAGAAGTGGAGACAAGTATGCAACCAAGCCATGGACCTTTAAGGCCCCTCGAGCTATATAATAATATAAACATAACGAATAAGCAGTGACGATAAAGGTGAATCAAGTTCATGCGTGCGGAGCCGCGGGCACGGCTAGTAATGTATAAGAGAGGTCCTAATATTGATTCCTGAGGAACACCCCTCGACACCCCGATCTTGTGGGAAATTATAGGCCTACCAAAATCATCAATTTCCATAACCTGTTGTGTCCGATTTTCCAGGTAGGATGCTAACAAATTCAACGCATTTCCCCGAACACCATACGATTCCAGCTTAGAACATAGGGTATTATGATTGACACTATCAAACGCCTTTGACAGGTCAATGCACATTGCCATTGTGAGCTTCTTAGTATTTAAAGAACTTAGTATAATATTCTTTAATGCGTGAAAGTCAAATTCAGTATTTATTCAGCAACTTTGCAAATGGCAAGAGAAGTACTGAGTAAAAAACTTTCCTCAAAATTTTTTAATATTCAACTTAAATCACAGAAATATTTATGTGTTTTAGCACCTTCAAGCAAAAAAAAAAATCCCAATTACTTTTACCACACTGACATAAAAATCAACCAGAGGCAATAAAAACAAAACACTTGTCGGTCGTTCATTCCGAAAAAGGCCCGTCATGCCCGGGGCCCGACTCGACCTCTAAATCCGACTACGACGGAGTCATCCATGTGTTGAATAAGTAGGTGGCCTTGAGCAGCCCGACCGACCGCCACCATGTCTGTCATTCAAATCACCTTTTAGCAGTGAGGAAGTTGCACACGTCTATCAGAAGATAACATAATAGAAAATAAAAATGTATTTTAAGGCTTTATTTGACGTAAATACTAGTAGAAACATTAGCATTATTAAACGATTTATGATAGAAGATTAGAAGTCAGTACGATGTTAAGAGAATGAGGTAACGATATATTTTTTTATGGATATAGCACACGTACTGCAGGGTAATCCGTAAAGCGCTACAAGCGCGTGTGCGGAAAAAGCGATTTACGTTTGTGTAAAATTCCTGTAAATTGTATTTGGTGGGAAACTAGTACAGTTAAAAAAAACCGGTCAAGTGCAAGTTGAACTTGCACAATTAGTGTTCCGTACGTTGATTGTTTTTAAAATAAAAATTTTTATTAGGGTGGTATAAAATAATCAGTGACTTCACAAAAACACACCCCAAATGAGTTTTCAACAAAGTTTGTTTCCAATCTTTACTGAAAACTGGTGACCTTGAAATTTTGTTTTTTTTTTTTCTATAAAAGATAAATTATTAAAGATAATGATAATTTCCGTTCAATCTATAGCCCGTGGAGAATATTCCAGGATTTTTTTCAAAATTTTTTGGTCAGTACTTTTCGAGATAAGATAGGGGACAGCGATTTTTCACGTAATACAAAGAAAAGTGTGCGCAAGTATTACATTGTATATATATATATATATATATATATATATATATATATATATATATATTTTATTCGTGTTTTCACAAGCTTTCATTTGACACCACACTCGATGACCTAGTAAAAAAATTTTTTTTTCACTTCCGATTTCACCCCTCAAAACGAATCCCTTAAGTCAAAATTTATGTTACGGTAATATAAAATGATCAGTGACTTCATAAAACACACCCCAAATAAGTTTTCAACAAAGTTTATTTTCAATCTTTACTGAAAACTGGTGACCTTGAAATTTTGTTTTTTTTCTATACCAGATAAATTATTAAAGGTAATGATAATTTTTGTTCAATCTATACCCCGTGGAGAATATTCCAGGATTTTTTGTAAAATTTTTTGATCAGTACTTTTCGAGATAAGGTAGGGGACAGCGATTTTTCACGATTTGTTAAAAGTAATACGAAGAAAAGTGTGCACAAGTATTACATTATATATATATTTTTTACTCGTGTTTTCACAAGCTTTCATTTGACACCACACTCGATGATCTAGTAAAAAAATTTTTTTTTCACTTCCGATTTCACCCCTCAAAACGAATCCCTTAAGTCAAAATTTATCTTACGGTGATATAAAATGATCAGTGACTTCACAAAATACACCCCAAATAAGTTTCAACAAAGTTTATTTCCAATCTTTACTGAAAATTGATGACCTTGAAATTTCTGTTTTTTTTATATACCAGATAAATTATTACAGGTAATGCACTCGTGATAATTTTCGTTCAATCTACACCCCGTGGAGAATATTCCAGAATTTTTTCAAAATTTTTTGATTAGTACTTTCCGAGATAAGGCGGGTGGACAGCGATTTTTCGCGATTTTTTAAAAATAATACAAAGAAAAGTGCGCGCAAGTATTACATTATATATATATTTTTTACTCGTGTTTTCACAAGCTTTCATTTGACACCACACTCGATTACCTAGTAAAAAAATTTTTTTTCACTTCTGATTTCACCCCCCAAAACTAACCCCTTAAGTCAAAATTTAACTTTCAAAACTACATGGCTCTGATAAGGCCATCAATTCCTATATTACTATCAAATTTCAACTTTCTATGACAAATAGTTTCGGAGAAAATCGGGTGTGACAGACGGACAGACAGACACCGAAGTGATGTTATAAGTGTTCCGTACGGAACACTAAAAAAGGTCAAAATAATGATGAGATAGGCGTAGTTTAGATACAGTACTACTATGATTTTATTCTCTCTGGGGTATCAGGAATATTTTTCTGAGTTTTGGACGTCCAAAAACTTGTGCTCTTTTGTTTAGTTTTTCAAAACGCATTTTTTGAGCCTAAAATGTGAATAACTCTGGTTATATAATTCGGATCGAGACAAAAAAAAAACTAAACTCTTCGTAATGAAATTTCAACAAATCCTCGTTTGTTTTAAGTCACTCAAGTGCGTACAGGTACAAAATTGAAAAAAACAGGCAAAAACTGTTTTTTTTTTTCATTTTATTGTACAGGTCGACTAAGTGAAAGGATCGGTTTAAAATTTTCAGAAAATATGCCTTTTGTTATAGCAAATATACCCTGAAATTTTGGTACAAAAATATTGAACCCAGTAGGCACAATTGAATTTGTTATTTAAAATTTGAATTGCCCGCCATTTTATGCCATTTGATCTATACTGGATCTTTTTTTTTTTCAAAATTTAGGTCTCGACACCAGTTTTCCGATGCCATTATAAAAAAAATTTTTGGAGTCATTTTAAGCTCTTGACATATCCAAGGCATTCGACCGCGTTTGGCACGATGGACTGTTGGCTAAGCTACGCTCTTATGGTATGTCTGAAAAATCCTGTTTGTGGCTCTCATGTTTCCTCAGTGAGCAATCTTTACGAGTGGCGGTCGACGGGTTTCTTTGTAACACCTTCACTATCAACGCCGGTGTGCCCCAAGGCTCCATGCTATCTCCTACTCTCTTTCTCATTTACATTAACGATCTGCTGGAAAAGACCGGAAATCCAGTCTACAGCTTTGCAGATGGCAGTACGCTTATCTCTTCATTCACTTTGAACGCTCGAACATCGGCTGCTCAGGCGAGTGTCCGCAGACAGCGGGAAGTTGTACAACTTAACAAAGACCTGGAAGAAATTCTAGCTTGGGGTGACAGTAACCAAGTGGAATTTAACGCTACAAAAAAAAAAACCCAGGCGGCAGTTTTTCTAAAAAAAGTTAACGTTGCTGAACCCGACATAGTTATGGCGGCGCACTCCATTCCTCTAACATCGTCACTCAATTTGTTGGGCGTTAATTTGGGAGCAAATATGTCCTGGCATTAGCATGTTGCAGGCATAGCAAAGAGAACTTCTCAAAAGTTGGGAATATTATTTCGAACCAGAAAGCGTTACACTCCACAACAACTGTTAATTCTTTACAAAGCTCAAATTCAACCAACTATGGAATACTGCTCCCCTGTTTGGGGCTCTGCTCCCAAACATACACTGCATTTGTTGGATTATATTCAGAGAAGAGCTGTTCGTCTGATTGGAGACCCGAAACTGACCGGCGGCCTTAATTCGCTGGAACATCGAAGAACTGTTGGCGACTTAAGCCTATTCTACAAGTATTTCCATGGAAAGTGTTCGGAGGATGTGGCCCGTTTAATTCCTCCCAGAGCGGTGCATGTTGGAAATACATGTCGCGCACATCCGTTTGAGGTTCAGCTTGTTACTCCTCGTACAACGCTTTTCAAGCAGTCTTTTATATGGAGAACATCATCCCTTTGGAATAATTTGCCCAGGACTGTTTCCCACCTAGTACAATTTACAGCGATTCAAGAGCGACGTGAATCGCTTTTTCCGCACACGTGCCGCTCCTGTAGCGCTTTAGGAACCTCCCTGCAGCACGTGTGCTAGACCCATAAAAAATAACCGTTTTTTTACAGTTGTTTATTAGGCCTAGCGCACACTGGAGACTTTTTGCCCGCAGACAGTTTTGTCGCCATGCCGAGAGCTTATACATCATATGAGAGTGTGCACACTAGAAGATAAGACGGAGACAAGACAAAAGTGACGTCGAGCTCGGCAGACACCCGACGGACGACTTTTCTGTCTGCAGACTGTCGGCCGGCTTAAGATAGGACAATAGAAGTGCATCTGCCTGCGCAGACTGGGGGCAAAACTGTCTTCTACCAAACATTCTTTCAGTCAAACTGTGTACCATCTTGTACATCCCTGTCTAGATTTTTAATTTTTTTGTTCATTTTGTGAAAAGTTGTATTAAATATGTTGGAAGAACAGCGAATATGTCAGATGCTGATAAATGATGTAGGAGTTCCTACTCCTAAGCCCTGTACAGAAGAGCGTGACAGAGTAGGTAGAAAGCGACGTTGTGCTCCGACAAAGAATTCATTTGAGGAGTCACGCCTCACAATATTAAAAGAGCAAAGGACCGGGATGTAAATTTTGCTTTTTCACTGGTCCCCATGTTGCAGTTACTAAGTGATTATGAAAAAATGGATGCAAAAATTCAAATTATCGATGTTTTACAGTCCATAAAGTAACCACGTCATAACCCACTGGGTATTCCAGAAATGACACCTTATTTTAAGACTCAACCGCCTCCACCTAGACACATCCCGGACCACTTTTCTACGACTTCAACTCCACACCAGCCTGGATCACATGGTTACCAAAGGAGAAGTCCCAGCCAGATATTCATGTCTGCAGTGTCACCACAAGGTGAACAAACAGTACAGTTATTAATCAGCCATTTTACTGACAAGTCTGATAATTCTGAATTACTACCTTTGCAATAATAAACATTTTTTGTGGAAGGAATATTCATTTTACTCATTTACCTTAATGTTATTGTAACTCTCGCTTCTACAGGTATACATACACAATCGGACGGTTGTATTCTGGTACGTTATACCTACCCCAACTTTAACTATTAATGCATCAAACGATGTTACACTCATCCGAAAGTAAGAAAAAAAACTTAGTTGAATGCTCTCGTAAATTATCATACAAAGTGTAAAATTTTCTCTTTAGTAATCTGTTGCTGTAAATAGGCTGTACCCAGTACTGTCTATTTCCATGCTTCAATCTCCTATTTTGGTAAACAACTATAGCAATTGCAGTAATTTCCACAAGATCTATCTCGCTAGCTACCAGATACGCGACTGTCTTGTCTCTAGTGTGCGGAGGTGTGGCGACAAAACTGTCGTGCCCTCCAAGTGTCTTTCACACAGGTAGATAGTCGGTAGATAGTCGTCAGACTGTTGTGCCTCCAGTGTGCGCCTGCTCTTAATCACATAATAAATGCGTTTTTTCGGTCATTTTGAAAAAAAAAATGTTAACGAAAATGAATTTTTTTTTAATAAAGGTCTTGCGACTTTCTATCAGATGTGTTATGTACAATAGAATTCCTTAAAATAAAGTGTTAGGCAGTTATGCTACACACGGGCGACAAAAAACAGCCGAAACAGTGGACTCCAAAAAGACGTCAACTGGTAAAGTGATGGCTGCTGTTTTTTAGAAGAAATAAAATTAGATTATATCTTTGAATTACTAATTTAAACCGTTATTATTCTAGACGGCTGTTACTAACGTTGTCACTAGAATGCGATTTCGTCGTCAGTAGTTCTGGAAAAGTAAAATATGCCACTTCCAGGGGTTACTTTTTCACGAAATAGAATTTTGGAGACAAATCTGTTAGTATTCTTTTTGGATGTTTAAAGTTTTTTTGGTGTTCATTGTTTGGTTTGTCATTGTTAGAATTGTTCTGATTATATAGGTATGGAATTACTTAAAAAAGAAGCGTTAAATACTATCCTTACAAAACTGGAACCTTCAAGGAAAGAGAGATTACCATCTGAAAAGCCGTACAACTATTTGACATAGAAAGTGGAAATTTAGCAGAAATGATGGCCCAATCAGAGTCATGTAGTTTTGAAAGTTTAATTTTGAATTAAGGTATTGGTTTTGGGGGGTGAAATCGAAGGTGAAATCATCGAGTGGGGTATCAAATGAAAGCTTGTGAAGTTGCGAGTTCAAAAATATATGTGATGTAATACTCGTTTGTTTACATTATTTAAAAAAAAAAAAAAACGCCAAAAATCGCTATCCACCCACCTTATCTCTAAGAACACTAATTAAAAAATTTCGAAAAAATTATGGAATATTCTTCAAAATGTGTAGATTGAATGAAAATTATCACGAGTGCGTTACCTTTAATAACTTGTCTGATGTATAAAAAAAAATACATTTTTCAGGGTCAACAGTTTTCAACAAAGTTCGGAAACACGTTTGGGGTGTGTTTTGTGAAGTCACTGATAATTTTATAACTCCGTAACAAAAAATATTTATTTTAAAGGCAGTCACAGGACGGAACACTAATTGCGCAAGGCCAGCTTGCACTTGACTGCTTTTTTTTATATGCATTTTTTTGAAATTCTAAATTAGGCCAAACTTCCATCTAATGTTCCTTCTTACTGCTAGTAAACCCTAAAAAACAGAATTAAAAAAATTATTTTGTTATATTTATGATTAAAAAATAGTTAAGCTATATTTTATTTGACCTGTTGACCGACTAACAATGGCCAAAAAATTTGCTGTTTGTGCACATATGTTGTGTTTGGCCTACGCCAGCAATTTGGTGACTATATAAACGAAAATAGTA
This sequence comes from Pachyrhynchus sulphureomaculatus, assembly GCA_019049505.1. Classification (NCBI taxonomy): domain Eukaryota; kingdom Metazoa; phylum Arthropoda; class Insecta; order Coleoptera; family Curculionidae; genus Pachyrhynchus; species Pachyrhynchus sulphureomaculatus. The sequence goes on along the minus strand of CM032447.1, from coordinate 228,471,678 downwards.
AATAGTTATATAACGATAGATTAAATAATTCAAACAATATCGTTATTCTAAACAGTGTTATTGATTATAAATAAACCACCCTTCTAACTCGCAGATATAGACAAGGCGAAATCGGCGCCATCGTTGGAAAAAATTTTCTAATTGAATTTTTTTTCATAACCTTCTCCAGGAGATGCCCCTGAAAGAGGATCAACATGTTGCCGGGCGGTAACCTGGTCCGAATTTGTTTTAAACAAATTTTTTTTAAACAAAGTCCAAAAATTGAAATTTTCGCCCCGGAACAAGTTTTTTTTAGGTAAATTGGACCATTTTGAACAAAAAATGTCTCTTGTGGATTTTCTCTAAAATGCGCCGTTTTCGAGATATCGGCGATTTTAGGTGCGAGAAAACGCGAAAATGGCCACTTTCACCTCCCAATATTGGGGTCAAAAATTAAAATTTTCAATGTTGCCAAGTGTCCAAATTAAAGTTTGAGATCTCTTCTACAAATTACCGTAGGAAATATTGCAATATCTTTATTTTTAAACATTGTTTTTTAACAGTTAACAAATTGCGTTCGAGCGCCCGCGGCCGCATCGAAACTGTATACATAGATATATACGCAACGCCCGTACGTAGGCGCGCGGAACTGTATACGCGCTGCAACTCGCTGTAACGTGAAGTATCATGCAAAAGTTCAAACATGCTATTGCTTAAATAAGAGTCGGACACTTTAATAGTTTATTCATTTCTTTTCCGCCCTTACAAGTATGTACATGTGTAATTATGTCTTTTTCTATTAAACGAATTAAATGTGATCATAAGTGCATTTTCTGTGGTAAGTGTGATGATGTTGTACAACAACCAAATTTTGAATCATTTCAAAAAATTCAACAAGCAGCTAATCGTCGGAAAGATGACATAAGTACAAAATTTAACGATTTATATAATCCAAGTAGCAGTGAACAAACTTTTTCTTGGCACAGAAAGTGTTATGCTTCCTATGTAAGTAAAGAAAAAATTGTACGTCGGGAAAATGCTCTCAAAAAACTGGAAGCAGAAAATAATGAAGCTGTTAATAATGAAAAACAGTTATTATCAATTGAACCCGAAGAGAAAGAAAAACCAACATTGCGATCAAAAAGTGTGTCAAAAGCAGAGTGCATGATCTGTGAAAAAATTTATAAAAATAAAGACAGTACAACTTATACACTTTCTGACTATAATGCAGCGGAAAAGCTAATGGCAACAGCTCGTCTTAAAATGGACAAAGTCTATACGAAAATTTGCATATATAGTTCAACTACGTCATTACTAGTTCAAAAGCTAAAGTATCATTCCAAATGTTTACAAGATTACAACTAGTAAAGTAGGTACTAAAAATAAAGCTTTAGATTTAGTCTTTGATTTAGATACTCAAAATGCATTAACCCCACTTGGTACTGGCTTACAATTAAATGCCATGGAATTCAATGCATTAGAAAAATTGTATTTGAAAATTTTGAATAAAGCTGGAGAAACAGCAGATAATGCTAGACAAATAATTTTAGAACGTTCTTGTGGGATGGGTATTAATTTTGGAAAAATTCCATGTACATCCGATGCTTTAAAATTGCACATTTCACGAGCTTCACTACAAACGTACATATGGAAAATGTCATTGTATTCTCGGTATCGACATTTAGATGCAACAGAATTTTGTTACACTATAGAAACAGGTGAATTGTTACCCAAATTCATGTTAAAAAATTCGATACCAGATTCGTTAATTAGGCAATGTAAATGTACAAAAAATTGTAAAACTAATGCATGTAATTGCAAAAGCAACAACGTAAGTTGTATACTCATGTGTGGGTGTAATTTAAATATTTGCGAAAATTCTATTAAATATATATAAGTTATATTTCATAAAATTGTTTTAATTCTTCTACCATCCTAATCGAATATTGAATTTTTATTTATATTCATTTGTTATAATAATTAAATTTGATATAACAATTACTCTTTAATAAATAAATATTTTTTACATACTTTTCAAATATATTAATTTTAATAAGAAATCAAGAAACAAAGCTTTATAGAGCATCGCAGTGCGTATACAGTTCCGTGCGCCTACGTACGGGCGTTGCGTATATATCTATGTATACAGTTTCGATGCAGCCGCGGGCGCTCGAACGCAATTTGTTAACTGTTAAAAAACAATATTTAAAAATGAAGATATTGCAATATTTCCTACGGTAATTTGTAGAGGAGATCTCAAAAGTGGCCATTTTCGCGTTTTCTCGCACCTAAAATCGCCGATATCTCGAAAACGGCGCATTTTAGAGAAAATTCACAAGAGACATTTTTTGTTCAAAATGGTCCAATTTACCTAAAAAAACTTGTTTCGGGGCGAAAATTTCAATTTTTGGACTTTGTTTAAAAAAAATTTGTTTAAACAAATTCGGACCAGGTTACCGCCCGGCAACATGTTGATCCTCTTTCAGGGGCATCTCCTGGAGAAGGTTATGAAAAAAAATTCCATTAGAAAATTTTTTCCAACGATGGCGCCGATTTCGCCTTGTCTAATAGATAAATATGTTAAATCCAGTTGAACCGTTTTTAAAGAATTCTTTTATGGAGTTAAAACGGAAACTATTATTCTTCACTAGGAATAAAAATTTAAACAAATGTTTAAGATCACTTATGTTTATTATTGCTGACAATTGTTTCGACACACTGTGTCTTCTTCTGGAGCTCGATGTAAATTAACTAACAAAGTATGTTTCAGAATACATAGTTTACCTAATTACAAGTACTAAATTCATTATCAATATTTACCGTAATACCTAGAACAAGTTCAATGGAGGATACCCTCCCCCATCTAATTGATCGTTAAGTAATAGACCTGAGGATTTTTTCTGATTAATTTCTACCTGCTCTAAACAATTCAGTAATTTTCCTTTCTTTCCGTTATGTATGCAAAATTTTGATCCTAAACATTTGTTTAAATTTTTATTCCTAGTTATTATGGATCTCCATCAAATAACGGCTAAGACAGTGCAGTATTATTTTTCAGTTTTATAGAACTTTTAAACTCCAGTATATATTTTTATGATGTTATTAGTGATGTCAAATAACGGTACTTTCGAGTATTTAGGGTACCTGGTATTTCTTAACCAAGTACCCGTTAGATTGTACCCGGTCCAAAGTACCGATCTCGTCACATAGTTGCCAATATAGCCAATATACCTACCTACACTAGTCGGTGGTTGGCCAGATTATTACTAAACGGCGTAACTCAAATGAAATGTACAGGATGAATCAACGTTAGCGTAAAGTTCATTATCTCATTTGTTTCGGGAATGACGATACAATAGTTTTATTGTATCGTTTATATTTGAATATACAGCCGTACGTATACTCCGTAAAGCCTTACTGTCAAAAGACAATTTTTTCCCGCCTCTCCCAGTATATAACCCATATCAATTAATTCATCTTTAGGAAAATCCATAACTATTACCTTTATACGTCACTTACTACAACAAATTAAACTATTTTTACTTGCTTAATAGACATGTCAAAATTTGACAATGCCTACATTTTTGTTTTGTCTTGGCAACTATGATGTTATAGCGTAAGTGTATTAAAGACAAGGGTAAAAATTGAAAAATTTAAAATAAATCCATTAGAAGTAGATATATGACATACTTAATAAAAGTTGGAGGGTTTTGCAAAATCCATCAGAAAAAATAATAATATACAGGGTGTGCCATTTCAAAAATTGAGGTTTTTCAGTTTAAAATAGTCAAAATGCTTAAATTTATTTTGAACACCCTGCAGTATCTAATTCAAATTTCTTTACATATATCTTTTTTTTATCTCTATAGAACGCTCGTACCAATTATGAGTACCTTCAGAAACAATGGCGCTACTGGCAGTTTTTTACAAAACTGAAAACTAGTATTTTTTTTAAAAAATTGAAATATTAGAAAAACTACTAGGTTAGGTTTATAATATTATTAAGAAAAAAGTTATAAAATTTTACACGGAATTTAAAAATAAATTAGAAAATAGGATGTTCCATTTAAAAAAACATATGTTATATTGGCCTCACTTTTTTCCAGTACCCTGTATACTCAAAAATAGTTTTAAACTGTGCACATTAACATTCCCTAAAACCATTTTATTTAATATTTTTTCGTCATTCCCGAAACAAAATGAGATAAAGAACTTTACTCTATCATTGACTCACCCTATACACATAGTACGGTGAGATATACTATAAATTATTTAAAAAAGGCAACAACGCATAAAAATTTCCGACTTCGAAAACTCGCAAAAAGACCTCTTCTGTAAGGCGCCGAATAGGAGAGAGTATGATTATAGTGTGAGGGTGCATGTCAGCAAGTGACATAGCCGGAATAGTAGTTTGCGAGGATCAAATGAATTCACAAAAGTATACAGAAATTCTCAATACTGCACTAAAACCATCGTTCCGTAAATTGTATGGTCATACAAACTTGAAAAATGTACATTTCTAACAAGGTAAAACGCACCGTGTCACAAAGCGGCAGATCGGAACCTTTTAGAACATGGGTGGTCGATCCTCAAGCGGAGTATGAGGAAACACTTACATCAAAAAATACCCTCAACGCATCTTGTTCGAGGAGTGCACCGCCATTTCCTAAGAAGAATGCAAAAAGTTAATTTCTTCATTATCGAAAAGAATTTCAGTGGTAATAAATGGTTATTGTACTAAATACTGATTTTTATGGTAAATATACCAGTTTAATTTAATGTATTTCGTTCCTTTTGTTCTATTCCAGCAGAGTTTTAAGTTTCTGTTAAGTGGCAAATACTTTTGGCGAAGGATGCATAATGGTTGAAATAAACCGATTTGAAGAAAAGAGTATTTGTGCCATAACAATCTTTTAGAAATGACTGGATCAAAAATTATTTTTCAGTGTTCCGTACGGAACACTTATAAGATCACTTCGGTGTCTATCCGTCTGCCTGTCTTTCACACCCGATTTTCTCCGAAACTATTTGACATAGAAAATTGAAATTTGGCACTAATACAAGAATTGATGGACTCATTAGAGCCGTGTAGTTTTGAAAGTTAAATTTTGGCTTAAAGGGTTAGTTTTGAGGAGTGAAATCGGAAGTGAAAAAAATTTTTTTTTACGAGGTCATCGAGTGGGGTGTCAAATAAAAGCTTGTGATTTCAAAAATGTATATAATGTAATACTTGCGCATACTTTTTTTGTATTATTTTTAAAAAATTTCTAAAAATCGCTATCCCCCCTTATCTCGAAAAGTACTTATCAAAAAATTTTGGAATATTCTCGACAGGGTGTAGATAGAACGAAAATTATCACTAGTGATAATATTGAATCTAGTATATACAGTGACGTGCAAAAGTTTCCGGCCAGTGACATTTCGTACTCTAATTTATTAAAAAAAAAAGACTAATGATTTTTAATTATTATGAGATGTGTGTATGAGATATAGGAAACAAAATAAATATATTAAAAGAATATTATTTATATTTGTAAATATATTTATTATTATTATTCTTATATTTATATGTGCAAAAGTTTCCGGCCACTTTGTACTACAAGAAAAATTATTAGTCCATATGCTCTATAGTAGACTTAAATTATATTTTTATGTTAATATTTTGTAGCCATATCCTAAGCAGCGATAACAGCCGCACAACGATGTGGCATTGACTCAATTAATCGATTAATACAAGCAGGTGAAATTTTATCCCATTCTTTCGAACTTAATGTAGATTCGTCTGAGAAAGCTTTTTTCCAATCTTTGATTGTCCAATTTAGGTGATCTTTGGCAAATCGTAACCGGGTCTTCTTATTCTTTTTACTGATTAATGGTTTTTTAATACCTATACGGCCAAAAAGTCCCACATCATGTAGTCTTCGTGTCACAGTATTACGACTAACATTAGTTAGGTTTTCATCCTTTAGCTCGCGTGCAATTTCGGCAGCAGTTTTCTTGACATCCGCAGTTGATTTGCGTTTAATGGTACGATCTACTTTTTAGACGTTTTTTCTTGGTTTTCCACTACGCGGACGATCTTTTAAATCATATCCACAACGGTATTTTACAATAATATCGTTCAGGGTTGATTTACCTATCGATAATAATGAAGCAATCCCACGAGAAGACTTTCCTTCTTTTGAAAATTTTATTACACTCTCACGAATTTGGATTTGCATATGCTGATCCATGTTTATGCTCCCACGACCTTTTATGAACTAAATGTGAACATTCAACGCGCTATTATTCGTAAATACCTCTTTGAACGTCCTACTGCGTCAATGTATATTATGTGGCCGGAAACTTTTGCACATATAAATATAAGAATAATAATAATAAATATATTCACAAACATAAATAATATTCTTCTACTATATTATTTTGTTTCCTATATCTCATATTCACATCTCATAATGCTTAAAAATCATTAGTCTTTTTTTTAATAAATTAGAGTACGAAATGTCATTGGCTGGAAACTTTTGCACGTCACTGTATATAAAAAAATTCAAGATCATCAGTTTTCAATAAGATTGAAAAAAATCTTTGTTGAAAACTCATTTGGGGTGTGTTTTGTGAAGTCATTAATCATTTTATACTTCCTTAACAAAAATTCTTATTTTAAAAGCAATCAACGTACGGAACACTAATTCAGCAAGTCCGACTTGCACTTGGCCGGTTATTTTTAAAATAAAAGTGAAACTATATCTATTACATATGTCTAAGCTGAAATTACTAATAACGTTTAAATAAAGTCAGCTGACTGATGTCATAGTGATTAAGAAACTTTTGTCTGTAATACAAGAAAAATAATTAAAACTTTTAATTCGTAGAAGTTAGCATTTAAACATTTTAAGTTAAATTAATTACTTTTCGTGTTATTCATTTTTTGTTTGTTCTTAAATGACTATACACCTAATTTAAACTCCAAAAATTACTTAAACAAAACAACGTTCCCACGCTACGCACCGAACCTTATGTGTTTTCATCCAGGATGGCTTTAATTACGATTCTTAATATGTTTTGGTGTTTTATAACAAACATTTCACGTCACTTTCACAGAGCGTACAACACCTCTAAGTATACATTTTTAATAATCGCGCATGTTTCATTTTTATATCAAATGTCGGAATTGCGTTTTAATTACGGTATTGTGGTTGCGATGATAAAAATCTTTTATTAAAAATATGAAAAAAAAACTCTTTGCCTTGATTTAATGCAGTCTTTTTACGAGGGCAATTAGCAAATAATATCAAAGATCTCCAACATCTGATCAATTGAGTAGTGACAGCCAGCGAAAGATTTGGATTAACTATGTATATAAGAAAAACCAAGTGGATGGTAATAACAAAGAAAAATCTACCACCAGAATCCTTCGAAATCAGGGAAAACACCGTAGAACAGGTTTCCACATTTAAATATTTGGGAACCAATATAAATGACAAGTGGGACCCAAGAAAGGAAATATATTCCCGAGTAACATATATGAATATGAATAAATTTTTCCATCGCACAAGTCTCGAATTCCGAATCAGAATGGTGAGAGCGTATGTATTCTCCGTGCTATTGTGTGGTTGTGAGTGTTGAACTCTTGAACCTGGCTCAGAGAAACGACTGGCATCTTTTGAAATGTACATTTATAGACGCCTTCTTCGCATCTCCTGGGTACAGAAAGTAAAAACCACAGAAGTACTGGAAAGAATGAACAAAATGAAGGAATTACTAATAACCATAACTCAGTACTTCGGACATATAATAAAGGGCCCAAAGTACTGCTTGAAAAGCGTTCTACGAGGAGTAACAAGCTGAACCTCATACGGATGTGAAGTATTAGCTCGACGTGTACATCTAACATGCATCTCTCTGGGAGGAATTAAACGGGCCACATCCTTCGAACACTTTCCATGAAAATATTTGTAAAATAGGCTCAAGTCGCCAACCGTTCTTCGATGTTCCACCGAATCAAGGCCGCTGATCAGTTCCGGATCTCCAATCAGACGAACAGCTCTTCTCTGAATAGAATCCAACAAATGCAGTGTATGTTTGGGAGCGGAGCCCCAAACATGGGAGCAGTATTCCATAGTTGGTCGAATTTGAGCTTTGTAAAGAATTAACAGTTGTTGTGGAGTGTAAAGCTTTCTGGTTCGAAATAATATTCCCAACTTTTGACAAGCTCTCCTTGCTATACCTGCAACATGTTCATGCCAGGACATATTTGCTCCCAAATTAACGCCCAACCAATTGAGTAACGATGTTAGAGAAATAGAGTGTCCCGACATAATTATGTCGGGTTCAGCAACGTTAACTTTTTTGTAGCGTTAAATTCCACTTGGTTACTGTCACCCCAAGATAGAATTTCTTCCAGGCCTTTGTTAAGTTGAATGACTTTCTGCTGTCTGCGGATATTCGTCTCAGTAGCTGATGTCCGAGCGTTCAAAAAGTGAATGAAGAGATAAGCGTATTGTCATCTGCAAAGCTGTAGATTGGATTCTCGGTCTTTTCCAGCAGATCGTTAATGTGAATGACAAAGAGAGTAGGAGACAGTATGGAGCCTTGAGGTACACCGGCGTTGATAGTGAAGGTGTTAGAAAAAAATCCGTCGACTGCCACTCGTAAAAACGCTCTCTGAGGAAACATGAGAGCCACAAACAGAACTTTTCAGACATACCATAAGAGCGTAGCTTAGCCAATAGCCCATCGTGCCAAACACGGTCGAATGCCTTAGATATGTCAAGAGCAACCGCTCGAGATTCTCCAAAGTGTTCAATTGCGTTGTTCCAAACGTGTGTTACATAAGTCAAGATCTCTTGTTGATCTATTTTTACGAAAGCCATATTGGTGATCGCTAATAATGTTGAATCCTTCAAGATATTTTAGAAGATTCTGATTGATAGCCTTTTCCATGACTTTCGATATTATTGAAAGCAGTGCGATTGGTCAGTAGTTATTTGGCAAGGTCTTCTTTCCTTTTTTAATATCGGCTGAACTGTGGCACATTTCCAGCAGGAAGGAAAATATTCCCTTTCTGTAGGATAGGTTGAAAAGTCTACATAAAACTGATGTTAGTTCCCTTGCACAGTTTTTGAGAACTATGGCAGGTACGAATTGCTACGTCTAATTATTGAAGGCAAAATAAAGGGCAAACGATCGATCGGAAAACGACAGAATTCTTGGCTGACATGAGAAGATAGTTTAGATGTAGTTCGAGTAATATTTGGAGGAGACTGCGTCGTAAGAAGAACGAAAATTCGCATAGTTTAAAAATTATTTTTCTACTACATTAATTTTTTTAAGGGCAATGCACACGTGCTGCATGGAGATCCCTAAAATGGCGTGGGAGCAATTCGTGTGCGGAAAAAAAAGCGATTCACGTTGGTCTTGAATCGCTGTAAATTAGACTTGGTGGGAAACACAGTCTTGGGCAAATTGTTCCAAGGGATGAGATTCTCCATATAAAAGACTTCTTGAAAAGGGTTGTACGCCGCGTGACAAGTTGAATTTCATTCAAATGTAAAGTATTAGCATACACTGCTTTGGGTGGAATTGAGTTACATCAGTCGAACACTTTCCATGAAAATACTTATAGATTAGACTCATGTCGCGAGTCGTTGTTCGATGTTCCAAGGAATTAAGTTTACTGGTCAGTTTTGGGTCTTCAATCAGGCAAACAGCTCCCTCCTGAATAGAACCCAACAAATGCAGTGTATGTTTGGTGGCAGAGTCCCAAACATGCGAGCAGTTGGTCGAATTTGAGCTTTGTACAGAATTAAAAGTTGTGGGGTGTAAAGCTTTCTAGTTTGAAATAATATCCCCAGCTTTTGAGAAGCTCTCTTTGCTATGCCTGCAACATATTCAACCAAGACATATTTGCTTCCAAATTAACGCCCAGCAAATTGAGTAACGATGCTAGAGGAATGGCGTACCCGACATAACTATGCCGGATTCAGCAACGTTACCTGTTTTATAAAAAACTGCCCCCCTGGACTTTCGTAGCGTTAAATCCTACTTGGTTATTATCATCCCAAGATAGAATTTCTTCCAAGTCTTTGTTACCATAAGTTGAGCAACTTTCTGCTGTCTGCGGATATTTGCGTGAGAAGCCGATGTTCGAGCGTTCAAAGTTAATGAAGAAGTAAGCGTACTGTCATCTGCAAAGCTATAGATTGGAGTCTTGGTTCTTTCGAGCAGATCGTTAATGTAAATGAGAAAGAGAATAGGAGACAGTATGGAGCCCTGGGGCACACCGGCGTTGAGAGTGAAGTTGTAAAGAACGCTCTCTGAGGAAACACGACAACACATAAACAATTTTTCAAACATATCATAAGAGCGCAGCTTAGCCTAAAGTCCATCGTGCCAAACACGGATATATTAAATGCAACCGCTCGAAATCAATTCAATTCAATTGAGTTGTTCCAAACATGTGTTACATACGTACATACATTAATACACTTTTGTTTGCGTCTCAAAATATGACTGTACCCTTCCAATTCATCATTTAACAAAAATGTTTAGCCCATCTGATGTTTAAGCAGAAAGAAGTCACAGCTTTCGGTAATGGTTTGAAATATGCGAGCTTTTGTGGACGCTGTAGTTGTCGTCCAACAGTAAAGGTCGCCATGAATTCTGGCGCTGCTTCAGTTTTTGGATCGTATACTTCCTCATCATCTTTCCAGAGGACGGCTTCTCTTCGAGGGAATCTTTTTTTATTACGTCGCAGTTTTCTTTTATGTGTCAGTTTAAGTTGTAAATAATTTTAAATTTTCATTCATTCAAAGAACACTCAAAATAACATATACCATACTACTCAGTATATATCACCACTACACCAAACACTTTATTTTTGCACTCGACGCGCGTTTCGCTAACAATGTTAGCTTCATCAGGAGCGATGATTGACTAAAGCTAAACTACCAAATCTACCCTATTTATACTTAGCCTAACCCTTGAATTACTCAAGCGGAACTAATGACATAGGCAAGGCTATCAGTTCCGATCAAGTAACCAGTAGAGGGGACTATAAGGAATAGGCCCTCTGTCTTTGTTTAAACTACTTTTACATTTTATGATTTCCATACTTTCGTATGCGTTCAACAATCTCCTATCAGATACATTTTTTATTAATCTTAGATTATCTAATGTTACAGTATGATCAGCTTCAAGAGCATGTTCGGCAATGCTAGACTTTTCTGTTCTGTTGTATTTTAAGTGTGCTAAATGTTCTTTAAATCGTGTTCTAATTGACCTTTTAGTTTGCCCAACATACTTTTTGTCACAATCATTACAACTAATTTCATAAATTCCACTTTTCTCACAATTAGGAATCTTATCTTTGGGATTTCCTAAGATATTCCTCAGATTGTCTGATGACTTATAGACTAAGGTGAGGCCTACCTTATTAAATACTTTATTGAGTCCCTTGCTATATTTCGGATTATATGGTATGGAGACATACTTAGTGTTATTTTCTTCGCGTGTAAAAAAGGTGGAATTCTGAATATTAAACCTAAACTTATGCCTATTTATTAGCTTATTTACTAAGTCATCGTCATAACCATTAACTCTAGTTATATTTCCAATATAACAATCAATTTTATGTTCAGAAAGAAGGAACAGCTATGGGTAATTGCTTGTCACCTTTCATAGCCAATTTATTCATGAGTAAGTTTTGAAATCGAAGCCAGTCAAGGATTCGAATATTTCCCAAGGGTATGGTATAGGTATGTGGATGATATTTTTCGCGATTTTTGATACAAAGTAAGCAAATATTGATGATTTTGTTTTCCAAATTAAATAGCCGGTATGATTCCATTAAATTCACTTACGAAGTTGAGAACAAAGGACAATTGCCTTTTCTAGATATTTTAATTATTAAAAATAATAATAGATTAGAATTTGATATCTATAGGAAGGACACAGTAACAGATAGATATATTCCTAATGATTCATTTCATTGCAAACAACATAAATTAGCCTCATTACATTTTTTTAGTTCGTCGTTTGGTCACTTTCCCTCTGAATAGAGTAAACTTTAATAAAGAAAGGAATCGTATTAGAAATATAACTAGAGTTAATGGTTATGACGATGACTTAGTAAATAAGCTAATAAATAGGCATAAGTTTAGGTTTAATATTCAGAATTCCACCTTTTTTACACGCGAAGAAAATAACACTAAGTATGTCTCCATACCATATAATCCGAAATATAGCAAGGGACTCAATAAGGTAGGCCTCACCTTAGTCTATAAGTCATCAGACAATCTGAGGAATATCTTAGGAAATCCCAAAGATAAGATTCCTAATTGTGAGAAAAAGTGGAATTTATGAAATTAGTTGTAATGATTGTGACAAAAAGTATGTTGGGCAAACTAAAAGGTCAATTAAAACACGATTTAAAGAACATTTAAAGAACACTTAAGATCCAATAGAACAGAAAAGTCTAGCATTGCCGAACATGCCCTTGAAGCTGATCATACTGTAACATTAGATAATCTAAGATTAATAAAAAATGTATCTGATAGGAGATTGTTGAACGCATACGAAAGTATGGAAATCATAAAATGTAAAAGTAGTTTAAACAAAGACAGAGGGCCTATTCCTTATAGTCCCCTCTACTGGTCACTTGATC